>JARHVA010002924.1:1180000-1405000 GCA_037957365.1 Torreya grandis | reverse complement strand
TATAAATAAGATAGAAGTTAATAATTATTTCAAAATTTACCATGGAATACATATATGTGGATACTTTACATTAGTTGTTTAAGTTTAGAATGAAAAAGGATAAAAGGTGGTATAGCAATTACCTTAGAATGATTATTAGTTGGATAGCTAGTTACTCTCATTTATAAATACATAGTTGTATTTAGAGAATCTAACCCTTGCAATAATGTATAAGCTTGATAGTTGGATTATGAGTAAAATGAAATAAATGTATTCCTATATCATGCACTAGATGCTTATTGGCTGAATGCAAGGTATGTTTTCAATTTTAAAATATCATTTCTCAAATTTATGTATGGTTATGAATTTAAAAGTAATTCATAAACATTTATATCAATTGGAAAAGCAATCATAATTTTTATAATTCAATGAATTATCATGTACAATGTTTTCATTATTTACTTAGATAGATGTCTACATTCTATGAAACTACAATAAAGTCAAAAAATGGTAAATAGTTATCATACCATCTTAAATATTACTAAAGTTAGACTTATATTGTTCTTTTAACTTCCTTCCCATGAACTAAACTTGTTGGTTGGTTGCCTTGGCTGAAAACAAAAAGTTTTATAAGAGTTCCTTTAGTGCAACCTTTTATTTGGGTTCCACTTATCTTGAAAACATAGTGAACTTGGTTACTTATGTTTCTTGAATTTTACCATTGTATGCTTGCTAGTTTTGGTTTGCCTAGATATACTAGAATGAATTCGTAACATACTTATGTCTTTATAACATTCAAATAAAGTATATATATATTATATATATATATATATATATATATATATATTAGTTTCTTGAACTCATTAATTATATTGCATAATAAATTCCTTTTATATAGAGAACTTATAGTTATGCCTTAAACTCTTTATAGCATTAGATATGCTAATTTGAAATAGCTGCATAGAACATGGATTAGCATAGGTATATCTTGAATTTTTATAAGCATTTATGTTTGACACAAAATATGTACAAATAAGAGCATTGATCATAAATGTTTTAAGGTGTGATAACCTTACTGGTAGCACTAAGGAATGTTGTACTAAATTTGTTCTTTTATGATTTTATATAATTGTTTCTTTAATGAATAAAAATTTGCAAGTATTGAATTAGGTCTATTTACTGATTTGTAAGTGCTTATTTAAATTATATATAAGGAATTTTGATTTTAACACCTGAATAACCTTAATTATAATTTAATAACATTAGGATTACCCTTCTCAATTAATCTAATTCTTTAACTTAACCATCCTCAAGTGGGACTGAAACCCAAGGACTTAGAAATGGTCCTATGAGGATGTACAAGTGTCACTTATGGAAATTGGGAATTATTAGCATATTTGTACACTAATACACCCCTAAATACATAAATCCTTCTAAACAATAACTAGCTTCTCCATAGTGCCTTTCGTATAAGTTTGCTTCTAATGAATTGTCTCAATTCCCCTCCTTCAGTTCCATTCATGTTAACACGTAGTGCATCAGTGTTTCTTTGAATTATCAAGTATTATATCTAGGACTAAAATTTGGCCAAAACGTACTCTGATATATGAATCCAAAAAAAATTGGGGTTGTTTCATTTATCTCAGTTGAATTTTTTTTCAAGACGTACACCATAGATAATAATGAATCAATAAGTTCTTATTTCCAAGAAATAAATTATTTACCAATTACTATATAAAAATTATAAATTTCACCACTTTCTAATAAAATAATGGATAGTAAAAATAAAATGTCCTTATGGAAGATTAGGTAGACTAAATGATACATGAAAAAATTAATAACACAAGGCATTCAATGTTATGGTTCAGATGATTAGTTTTCCTCCAATGAACCATGCTCTATCTATTTAAATGTGGTCCCAAAAAATTCCTAAGAAAACCAAACAATAAAATTAGGGAAGGACCACCCTTAAACATAAAAAAAATTTCCAAGAAGAGGAGGTGTAAACATTCAAACAATATTCTATGAATACTTCAAAAAATCCCAAATTTAAACACTTTCCTTTCATATTAGCAATCAATTGATATCATGGTTATCTTGTGTTAACATGTTAGAGTTCTATTTAAAAGGCTATACTCAGGGTAAAAGATCTCAAAATCCTATCTTTTGTGTTTATATTATAGAAATGGGGTTTTAACGAAATTAAATTCAATTTCCTCAAAAGTCTTTCATTCAAAAACATAAATTGAATAAAATTTAAACCAATGGGACGATATATCATCCTTCCAATAATATTTAAAGATAACTTTAATCTAGGAAAGATAGTTGGAGAAAGCATCCACTAGTTGGTGCTTGACATGGTTCAGAAATCAAACTCTTAGTTATGTGTACATTAGAATAAAGTATCATAAACAAATGAAAACTAAGAAAATACAGATCAAAATATGTAATTTCAAAAAAATTATGGGATTTCATGATCCAAAAAAAAGTACCAAAATTACATGTTGACTATAGAAATTAATTAATTAATTAGAAAGGAAGGTTTAATAAATAGGCTCACAAGAGTAACTTCAAAACATAAAATCTTGACAAAAAAAAATTTGTGATCACAAGGTAACAAGGTACCACTATTCAGATAATGGGAAGAGAATATAATATCTTTCAAACTCAATTTTCATTTATTACAACAAAAAAACATAAATAATAAAGTTATTTATTTCACACAATTCTATTTAATTGGGATTAACCAAATAACAAATATTTATGTAGGCATAACAACATGGCCCATTTAATATAATAAGAATATGATTCATGAATTTTGCCAAACCATCCCAAGTTTTATAATAAAAATGTTGGTCATGACAATAATCCAAGATGACTAAAAAGGGAAATTGATAAATTTAGGCACACTACAACATTCCTTTACTTATTATTATGTTGAAAAAGATACTAAAATCTTTAACATATAATAAATTTACTTCACACAAGTGAAAGGTTGGAACTATCACAATCTATAAAGAAACAAACCATGTTCATAAAAATAAATATTACGCTATGTTCAACCCAATCTAAATTCTAAATTTATCTCTCATAAATATAAAAAGCTCAGAGGTGCATAACTATATTATAAAAGTAATAATAAGTTATAAGGCCCCAAGAGAGAGAGAAAAGTGTGATTATATCCATATTTATTATGATTAACTCAACCAACATCTAAATAAACCAATATCAATACATATATTCAAATATTATAAATTCATACAATGAATTTCCAAGATTACCAATTTGGTGTATCATCCTAGGTTGGAAATACCCATAATGTACAAAACCAACTCTTAGACTTGAAAATTCTATCTTGCAAATGTTTGTTTCAAGGACAATAAAAAACATGTCAAGAGGACTTCCAAGCATTAACTAATAGTAATAGTAATCAATAGAGGATAAGTTCATTAGCCTATGTCACCACACCATAACTATGTTTAACCCTAAATTTATAGTGGTGGGGATATAGGGTTAAGAAATATAGAAGTGATTATAAAAAAAGGGTGATAAACCAATCTATATCAGGCCAATTAATAGATAAATTATTTAAATAATATTTTGAATTTTTACAACTAAGATTGTTACAAATAGTAAAATAAAACTATTGAAAGATATTGAAATAAATAGGAAATAATAGTACTTAGTTGGTTTATTATGTGTAGAAAGATCTATACTAGAAACAAGTGTAAAGTATGCAGGATTAGTATTCTAGATCATTCATTAGATTATATAAATTGTACTTTTGTGTTTGTAATAAATATTTTTGGATATAAACACTACCATCGATGCTACTATATGACTATGATGCAAGTGTACTATATAAAATAATGACTAGATATGAATGTGACCATATTCATTTTTATAATTTCTCTATCACCTTTTTGTTGGTATATTCATATCTTAGATATAGGCTTTTTCTCTTTGGTAATTAATCAAACCTTATCTCTTCACCTTTTTCACCCTTGGAATGAGATTACTAAAAAATAGATTAGTGGGCTCATGGACTCAATTTTCTCCAAAGACCCCTCTATCAATGGGTGCTTCCTATGTAGCCAATACTCTAAGGATTACCTTAGAATTATGTAGTTTTCCCCTTTGTGGGAAAGTGTGTGTAAAATGTTGTAATATACTATATGAATATGCATGCAGTGATCTAGCTTGTAATTTTACAATGTCTCTCGTGGGATGTTATTTAAATGCCTCATACCTATAATATGATTGATCATATTCTTGATATGGACATATGGATGAATAGGGTAGAGTAGATTACTTGTGTAATCAATTGATTTATATTTTGTAGATGTTTGATTTGTATTTGATAAATGAGGAATGCGAAGGATTAGACTTGTAATTATACCACAGATTTGAGAATATCTCATCGTAGGGTTCAATAAGATAATTAGGCTAAGCTAGAGGTTTTTTTTTATCATTTTGTAAATTAAATGACTTTTGGGTACTAGAAACTAAATAAAGATCTACACACTACCATCAATGGTAACATAAATTTGTGCCTTTTAGTGTCTAGAGGGATAGAAATCAGGTATTGATCTAGAAATAAAAATGAAGGAAATTTATCATGTTTTTAGCTTTTTGTCTAGTACAGGGGACCTAATTCATCAAAATTATATGTATTATACTGAGATAATAATTTAGGCATAGCGAGACTGTGAATTTAATCCTTTTAGTATTATAGATGTCTAGAAGTGAAGGTTAGATCTTTGATTGATATTTTTTCAAATGTACAAGACTAAAATACTATATAATATTTAGTTTTAGTATCTACATTTTCCCCTCCCCCTTAATATAGTAATGCATAAGGTTGAAATTACTAATTTAAAGTAAATAAATGTGTGCCTAAGTGTCTACAACACACCTAGCTTTTGATTGATCCCACCTTGAGTGATTTTTTAGTGTATGACCTATAACTAAGATCATGTTGTAGTGTAAATAAATACATATAATATTAAATTTTTAAATAATTGAAATTATTGAAAAGAAAGAGAGAAAGTAAGGAGTATACTTGTGTGTTGATGTATGTTGCCTATTGATGATTTTACTTGATAAATATATTTTATTATAAGACATTGGAGATATAAAAGGCTCAAACATAAACCTTGGAGGTTTGAAGAGTTATATTTTGAGGTATTATATTCCCATTCTATTATAAGGATGAGTTTTGATATGCCAATGAGATGATTAATTTCAATCACACAACTGAAGTGTGAATATATAGTCTAGTGAAGGTGATTGATTTAATCAACTCAACCTAAAAATCTAGTGAGATTATATGATTTAATCACTCCAATATATAATAATGGTTAGGTTTAATAATTTAATCACTTCAACCTATAAAGTGAACCAACTATTTCAACATAGGAGGCTTAGTAAAACACATCATAGTGTAATCGATGTGTCTTGATGAGTATTATAATTGAATTTTTTTTGAAATTTTTGGTACAATATCATGGAATATACACCTATTATATGTCTAAGTTGGTGTATATGTACCGCAATCATAAAAAACCATGTTTCAAATCTATGAAAAAAATTCACACTGTATAAGATTATGACCCAAGTGTATATCTAAATCATGGAACTATATTGTATATTTTTAAAAGTGTGGAGGTCACATATCTATGACATTTACCCATTAAAATATAGATATATTTAGTAATAATATAAATTTGGAGGGCATGTTATTATGACATGCCCCCAGTACAATAAGGAAACTATGAAAATGTTTAATAGTGGAGGTCATTCCTTTTGTGACATGACCCAACTGATATAACCCCATTTTTGGGTGAGGGAAATATAATATGGTAGGTACCTAACCTAAAAAGGATAACATAGATGTATAATATATGTATGAATCATGTATCACATAGGGATAACTTGTCAAAGTAAATATATCAATTAGGCTCACAGCATGTGATCACATCAAGTCCTAAGATGCATGATATAGATCATGGTAATATTTAGAGGGTAATAATAAAATACCAATAAGAAATAAAGTAAACACATAAGATAACTCAATGTAATTCAAAATAATGGTCCAAGGAGATCTCATATAAGGGGCATTTTCAAATTCTACACAATCAAAATGAATGACATATTTAATTGTCTAATCAGCATAGAATGACATATTCAAATTTACAATCAACTTAAAATAGCACAAGGGCCAAAATTCAAGGAAAATATTCAAATTTTACATAAACAATAAAATATAAATATACTTAAAATACTAAAGTAAGTGAAAAAATAATAGATAAAACATAAGCATATTATACTATTTTATGCATATATGTTTTAGCAAAAAATGTTATGTAGCATAACATATAAAGTACACATTGAAAGACATGATCATGGATATAGACATATGTAAGTGTTAGTTTATAATATAAAAAATGATAATGTATAATTGATCATAAACTATATGTAACATGTATCAATCATGATTAAAGAAGCATATGCCCTCAACATATTATATGACATGAGTAGGGGAAACGTCCAACATCAGT
This sequence comes from Torreya grandis, assembly GCA_037957365.1. Lineage (NCBI taxonomy): Eukaryota > Viridiplantae > Streptophyta > Pinopsida > Cupressales > Taxaceae > Torreya > Torreya grandis. The sequence continues at coordinate 1,398,461 of JARHVA010002924.1, read as the reverse complement.
TAATTCATAGATCATGTGCATGGGTATGCCTGTATCACACTCAAATATGCATGAAACATTTTTATATATGAATGAAATTATATTCTATCTACTAACATAAATCAAACAACATAAATGCCAAGGAACTAGTAAAATCTAGGAAACCTAAATATTTTTGAATTTTTGAATTTTTTTAATGTTTCTATATTATTTGAATATTTGATAATAAAAAGGATATCCTATGATCTGATCTAAGGTATGCTCATAGGTATCTTTAAAATATTAATATGGTATATTAAATTTGTGGTACTAACAATGAACATACATATGTGTCATATATGGATATATAGAGTTTGTGGTACTATGTGTATGTGTAATATGACTCTATGGTCATGAAGAGGTAGTAAATTTTGAAATTTTATCAAGAAGATGAAATAATTAATATATCATGCCTCTTTATTTCTAGTTATTCTAGATTTAACAAACATGTTGTTCTAATATCCCTTTGAGTTCCCTTTTTCAATATTTTAAGTCCTTTACCTTGACTAGATATGCCATTACTTGTATATGTTTCTATGGTATTTAAATACTTTATGTTTTTTTCTCTAAATATCTTCCTTGTCAAAATGATGTAAGCTTGCCTTGATGATCAAATAATATGCAACATTTTATTTCTATCAACCATTTCACATATTGAGTGTAACCATGATTTTCCAAGCACAACATTATAACCATTAATATTATAGGTAACCTAAAAAATAAGAGAACATTCTTCTAAAAAAAATTAAACTATTAACTAAATTGATCCCATAATTGTTATAATTACATTAGTTTCATCCACATTTTAAAACTTATTTTCAATAGATCTAATACATGAAATAGAAAAAAAAATTGTATCTTGATAGTCCATAACCTTGATATCTATAAAATATTTGACCTCAACATGAACAGTGATAATAAAAAGGTCTTGATATGAGGGAAGGCTTATGATTTCCCACTTTTAATTGGAATTTAAACTTTATCTTTTTCATATTGATATTTTTGTAGCATTGCTTTCTATAGATTTGCATTTTAAATATTTTATTGCACCAATTTTTTAATTTTCAACTATTATTTCTCTGTGTTATCTTTTGGTAGCCATATTCATATTTTTTGCATGTGTTATTTAGGAGATGCACTCATACTGTGAGTAGATTTCTTGATGGATTTATATATGATAGGATCACCACTATATTTAAGACTTTGCATTATTTTATTTTATTCAAAACAATAATATGTATGATGCCCATGCATTATATGATATGTAAAATAGTGTTTTGATCTGATTATAAGATGTAGAGGTAGTTTTATCACATTGTTTCAAAGATTTTTTATAATGATTTCACTTGGGCTCTAATTAACATTTTTTTAACTTTTTGAATCGCTTATTTTATATGTATTATGTTTTATATTTTCATTTGGATATGAAACCTTTTTTGGCATAGAATTTATAGATGAAGATGAAAACACATGATCAACACTAACATATTTTAGATTTTGTAGGCATGTTATCAAATTTTTTGATGGTATGAGATTTAAACTAAAATATTGATTTTAATTTTGTAAGTTTTTTATCAGCTTTGTAATAGTGACGTTTTTATCTTTGAGGTATTTATAATACAAAAATATCAGGCAACTCAGATTGAACATGCATACACATGCCATCTATGATTTTAGGAAGGGTTTGTTAGTTACCACATTTTGACACTATAGGATGGGCCACCTTACCCCTTGAATAATTGATAGCATGTACTTGGTTAGAGGATGGTAGTTATCACCCTCTTTAGGTTGAGGATGAAGAGTCCTAATATTACTGCAATAAGATTTGTAAAGAGAGATTAAATTTTGATCTTATTTTAAAACACTCTCTTTATATTGACTAATTTTCTTATTTATTTTGATTATATCATTGAATAATTTACATAAAAAACCATGACTATGACTATATAATAGACAATGAAGTAACTAATGGATGTATCCATATTAAACATGATTTTAGTAAGATAAATTTTATTTTTTGAATTTTCAAAATTATGAGATTAGAAATCAAAATTTAGTAAAATAGTAAATTGATAAATCCTAGGTAAAACTAGGGTTTTGCACCCAAGGCTTGGGATAACCAAATGTTTAAACCTAAATTTATAATGGTTGGGATATATGGCTAAGAAATATAAAATTAGATATAACATAAGGGTGATAAACTAATCTTTATAAGACCAATTAATAGAAAACTTAAATAATATTATGAATTTATACAACTAAGATTGATAAAAATAGTAAATTTTGACTATTAAAAGATACTAATATAAATATGAAAATTATTACATAGTTGGTTTACCATAGTAATATTTATAGTATAAATAGGTGAAATTTATGTAGGATTAGTGTTCTAGATCAGTTTTTAGATTCTATAAATTTTACTTATGTGGTTTTAGACACTACTATTGAGTTTGGACACTACCATCAATGTTATTGTCTAATCGTGATGTGTGTGTCTAGTATAAAATAATGATTATATCTATATGTGATAAAATTCATTATTATAGGTTTTTTCTATCACTTTTATATTGGTATATTCATATTTGGGATATATTTGATCACTCTCCATTGATTTATCAAACCCTAGATCTTCACCCTTTGTCACCATTGGAATGAGTTTGTTGAAAATGAGTTAATGGGCTCACGGTGTCAATCTAATTCAAAAACCCTCCATCAATGGGCACTATATATATATATATATATATATATATATATGTATATATATATATGTATGTATGTATATATATATGTATATATATATACATATGTATATATATATATATATGTATATATATATATATATATATGTATGTATGTATATATATATGTATATACATATATATGTATATATGTATATATATATATGTATATATATATATATATATGTATATATATATATATATATATATACATATATATATATATACATATACATATACATATATATATACATATATATATATATATATATATATATATATATATATCCAATAATCAAAATAGGTCCTTAGACTTATATTTATACCACACCTTTTGAAAATATATCATGATAGGCTAAATAATATAATTAGGCTAATCCAATGGTTTTGATTATTTTTAAATTTGGATGAATTTTGATACTAGACAGTAAATAAGGATCTAGACATTACTATTTTATGTTGTTCATATAGTATATTCAGATATGTGATATAGGTTATCACTCTTCATTGATCGATCAAACCCTATCTATTCACCCTTTTTCATCCTTGGAATGATTTTTCTAAAAATTGGGATATTAGGCTCATGATATTGAGCTTCCCCAAAGACCCCTATGTTAATGTGCACTGCCTACATAGACAATTAAACCAAGCCATGGGTTTCCATAATTTTTTAATTTGGTTGACTTAGCTTCCTTGAAGAATACTCTATAAATTTATTGTTAGTTGAATTGTTTATATTTTTTAGGTATTTTCTTGGTATTTTCTATATGAGGAATTAGAAGGCTTAGAATTGTATTTATACCATACTTTTTGAAAATTTCTCACATTAGGGTTTAATAAGACAATTAGTCTGACCCATAGGTTTCAATAATTTTTAATTTGGATGACTTTTTTCTATTTAAATAAATAAATATTTAGACATTACCTTGGGGGGTAGCATCCCTCAGTGGTTGGTAGTGTTAAGAGGGATAGAAAATAGGCATTGACTTGAAATTGATATTGAAGGATGTTTATCAAGTTTTTAACTTTTTTGTGTAATACAAGGGACTTGGGTCATCATAATGATATGGATTGGACTAAGATATAATAATTTTAGCATGGTGAGATGGTGAATGCAAGTTTTTTGATAGTAAGGATGTCTTCAAATGAAGGGTAGATCCCTGATTGATATTTGTCAAATGTATGAGACTAAAATGCTATAAATATTTTGTTTTAGTAGCTACACAATAACACATTGTATGAAGTGAATATCTCAAGTAATGGTGAGGATAATTTTGTGACCAAGCATCTCCTCTAGTTTCAGTTATCCAACATAAGTTACATATTCTATGTTCATCATATCCACTCATGAAAAAATCATTTCTAATGTTTCTAGTTTAATTTTTCAACATCCCTTTCATTATTAACATTACATCATAAAAAATCCCCATGTGAAAGATATCAAAGGAAAATGTGTACTTATTGCCTATTAACAAGTCTTAGAAAAGTTATCAAATGTAAAAAACTATAAATACTAGGAAATAATAGTGCCACAACATAGTAAAATATTTCATTTAAAATATTTTAATGATACACACACTAAGGTGTAATAAATCCACAAATTTAACTAATGAAATTTGATAATAGAAAAATATTAATTCATTAATATGAAAATGGAATAAATTATCCTAAAAATATGTTAAGAATAAATTAAATCTAAATTTGAATAAGATCTCAGAGCTCATAGTCTTGTAACCTAGGCTCTGGTAACAAATTGTAATGCCTAAACCACAAACAAATAAAAAATAATGTAAATAGTTTAAAGATATAGTATTTTTTAAAACACATACAGTGGTAAAATTAGGTTAGATATTGTTCATAAAAGAGGATATTAAAAGATAATTTTCCACAAAGTTTTATCAATATAATAAGGTAATTTTTTGGGTTGATCACAATGATCAAGGTTAAAATAGGGACCCCCATGCTCAAGTTTAAATAAATTGAAGCCCGCCTTGAATTACACTATCAATCAAATTTGAAAAATGATTAGATGAAATATATAGTGCCAATAATAATCCATAGAACTTATCTCATTATTTTAATCAATTAATTTTTTCCTAATGAAAAAAATCACTTAAATGCCATTTATTTCATTAATTTAAACAATTATTAATCAAAATCATATGTAATGGAACTTCAATTCCCAACTATTACTTAAAGTCAGATGCAAGAGATTTATAAAAATCTCAACTCCCTTGACAATAAGATGTAAAATTTGAGAAGTAGACAATATTTTACTCTCATATCTCTCAAAGTTGTTTACAATTTTTTGGAAAAACAAGTCAAGAATATCTACATGTTAAGCAATATTCCTAAAAACATATGGGGGAAGGACTAGCTCAAGATCAAGTCTTTTCTTAGGTTGATAAGACTGACCCCTCATAGGTTACAACTATTATATTATTTTGTGCCATATAAGAATTAAAGAAAACAATTGATAAAGCATCCAAGTGATGAGTTACTTGCAAGCTTGTAGTAGACTGGCAGATTAGTAGCTGCTTAATTGTTGTTTTTTTGTTGTCAATTTAAAATTTTGTTATTATTTTGGTACTATTCCATGAATTCGTTTAACTATAGTTGTGTTATCATGTAACATTTTGATTTTGATTTCTTTTTGGTATTTTTTTATTGTGATATTTGGCTTTTGAGCCTTTTTTGTACAAGGGTATAGTCCCTTTCAAAAAACTATTTACCAATAATAATAAAAATTCCAAACTATTACATTTAATTTATTTAGGGAATTAAATTATTTGATGATTTAAATAAAACCTATACATATTATAAATTAATATGTATTCCATTTAAATGGCTATATTATGTCTCATGGTTTTATTCACTTGACAAATTATCAGGTAAGAGAAATGGGGAGAAAGGAGATCTTCCATGCCCCTAGTCTCCTAATTATTACACATCTTATTTCCCCATGGAACCTTTATACAATGGTATTTATGTGTATATAGAAGATTTAAATTCCATGGAAATATTATATGTTAAAGATGCAATCTATATTACTTTCCTTTTTTTAAAACAATTTTAAGTTAAGCAAACTCCCTTATGCTTCCTCACAAGTTATGAATTTTTTTTATGACAATAAGTTATTATTATCCCTCTATGTTATCATTTTTAAATATTGTGTTTAACATTAATATCTCAATATGGGTTATTAATATGCATCCTATGGTTATTTTATATTATATACATTTTTATATTTATTTATTTTGAGATTTCATGACCTTGTTACTCTAAATATAATCCCCCTATTAGATACTTAAGGCCTTTTTTGTTTGTGTGTGTGTGTTTGTACACACACATTCACACATATGTTTACATTTATTAATATGTATTAAGGCTGAGGCACATGTTCATGTAAATTAATCTCTAAGTGCTTCCATGCTTATAGTAAAAATTATAATTATTTAAAAAGATACAATGCTAAGTGGTCACAATTTTTTTAGTATATGTGAAGGATATTTCAAACAATTCCCTATCTGGAAATTGTCCAACATAGATTGTTTTCCCATGGATTTTAGATGCAAATAATTCCTAAAATACATTTAGGTCAACATGTGGGATGTACTATACGAATGATAACCCTAGTTGATATATCGTATTTATTTTGATTCCATTAATTACAATCATTCCAAAAAAGTGATTAGAGGACCTTAAAATGATTAAAAAAAAAATAAATGTTAAAACTTTAATGCCACTCTACCCAATTCATCATATTACAAAGATTAAAAAATGATCAATGTTTATGTAATAAGTTGAAAATTTGGAATATCATTTCTACAAATCATAATGTCTTAAAATACTATATATTTATTCAATCAAACTTCTATGGCACAAAACTAGAGACCTTAATGAAGAGACCATAAATAAATTTGTGTTATTTTTGTTAATAAAAAATGCCATATTTATCATGGGAGAGGAATCTATGGAGGTATATAAAATGAAATTATATAGGATGGATACCAAGCAAAATGTGTGACATAAATCTTATCTATAGGCAAGGATCACATTTTATAGTGATAAATATGTATGGATAAATGGTGGAACGAATGCAATAAATGGTAACAATAGGAAAGATAAATTAAGGTTGAATACCACCCTAACAATTATTTACATATTATAGATAATTGATATAAATTAAGATATTTCTCCATATTTGAATCATTTTGTATGACACGGTGGAATCAAAGATCCTCTAACACTAATTCTATAAGTTATACCCATAATTTAATGAGAAATAAGTGTAACTAGGAGCTCAATTTTAAAAAAATTATTCCTATGTCAAAACAAAAATTTAGGAGGATTACGAAGTAATATTTTCAACATGTTTTGATTGGAAATAAAAAATATTCACCATGTTTTATACATGTACAAATAAAGATCCATGACATACCCAAAATAATTCTCAAAACTTCAATAGGAACAAAAATTTCATAATTAATACATTCAAAACTATCGTCCACATTACCATCTTCAATATATCAAAATAAGAGGAATAACCTCAAAGATTTTTAAGAATTATGTATGTAAAATTGAAAAAAAAGAAAAAAGTATACCATGGATAACAAAAAAATCTAAGTAATAAGTAATGTTATGAACCTCCTAATTATATTTATAGGTATTCTCACACATGGACACAACACTATGGTTTTTTCCCCCTTTGGCCTATCATTTGTTAAACATTAAGAAAATAACACAATCACGTTGTTGGCATTTTATCTCAGGAAGCTTGAAGAACCAATCATTGATGAATATAAGAATTTATTCTATAATAGTAGTGGATCATCAAAACATCCATTCCATGATGAACTATTAAACAATTAAGTGGATGCAAAATCTAATGGTAAAAAGATAATTTTTCCATTATAAATCAATTAGTGTTTCTAGTACAAATAATTCCTTTAAAAAATAGCTACCAATCCACTACTTTTAACTAGATTATACTTTGAGTGAAAAAAATAATCATACCCTATTTTTAGTTGAATCCTTTCTCATTGCAAAAAGGGTATTCAAAATCTTTTATGTAATATTCCTCACATTAGGACACACTCATGAGAATATTATGGGAATTTTGTAGATTAACATTATCATTATGAAAACTAGACACATTTTTTTCTACAACATATCATGGACACCTATAGAACATGCTAAAAGGAATCAATAAAATACACTTATTACTTTAATTATGAAGTGTATGAATTCAAGGACTTCATGGAGCTGCACCTATTAGATAGAAACCATAAGTTAGTTGGTATTATCAAACCTAAGATGTTCAGGATCTATATTGTCAATGGCACACCAATGCTGTAATATAAATAAAAAATAAAATATATAAAATGTTCTTATCTAATCCAAATTTGGTATACAAAATATAGTGGTGAGAAAAACATTCCATAACAAAAACCTTTTATGGCACTTTTCAAATAAATCAAAGTGATCAAAGATCTGAAAAGAGACTAAAATCATTTATTAAACATTGGGTAAAAAGTGTAACAAGCTAAGGTATAAAATATTAAATTTTAAAGATAATTTATTTGTAAAAAAACTTATGTGCTTTGTATATACCATTTGTAAATTTTATCATGATGTCAAATGTATTTTTTACCTCAAAACTTCCAAGATAAAGACATATATGACCAAATAACTGGAGCCACAAATATTTATATGGAAGACTACATTAATCAAAATATCCCATGTAATAATTATATTTATGTTGGGGATATTTTTGAAGTACCTAAATAATAATTCAATCTATTAATGGATTTGTATGTTGGACATATTATTTTAGTAAAAATAGGAAATGAAAATAAAAATATATGGATGGGAAAAGTAGATGGGGATATTTACTGTAAACTAGAAGGTGAAAATTTGGCTAAAAAGGTGAAGATTAATTATTATAAACCTTCATAGAGAGTGTAAGTTACAACATTGTATCGATATTTATTAAGGATAAATAAAGTTTGGACCAAATAAAAATAAATTAAACAAGATATTGATGTGAATATTACCATCTTGGCATGGACACAAAATAAAACATGGAAAGTAGTATTGATTAATATACATAATAAAATAGATTATTCTATTATAACATACCTTGACCTACTTAAATACGGTAATGAATGTTAAAGCACTCAGTGAAACAATTGAAGATCATCAATTGATATATGATATCATCTTGGCCTAAGATGTGGGTTTATTAAAAATCACAATCTAATAAGACCTTAAACTCAATTTAATATTATTTAATATGAATGGAAGAGTCATATTTATTTTATTTTGTTAATTTTCATTCATTTATACATTTGTCATTATTATTGTTATTTGAAGTTCATGAAGTCCATAAAAAATTAAGGGACTTTATTCAAAGTTTGTATATCCTTTATTCCTTTATATTTTATTTAACTTAAATTCATTCACATATGTGGCTTTCATACAAAGAATATATAAATATACCCAAGTTAAAACATTAATAAAATTCATAAATTACTTTTAAGAAATATACAACATTATAAGAGAACACATGAAAATCATCACAAGGCCAAAGAGTCTCATATTCATGAAGTTATCATTTTTTCACATTTAGGTGGTATTTAAAAATGGTAAATTCACTTTATCCCTCCATATATGGTGTTTTATGTGCACACAATATTACATAATATAATCATGTCCTAAAATTTACCTAATAGTTTAGCACACATAATGGTTTGAACAAACATATGATATCAAACTAAATACACTTTGTGATTAGAATAAGATCACATGGTCACAAATTAATGGTCTCTTTTTGGATGTTTAAATTTATGGATTTAACCTTATAATTAAATTAGTTACCTTAGTCATGAATATATGTATTTTATATACAAAAAAGTGAACCTTAATTTAATAAATGATACAATGTGGCCATGAAGTGATTAATTCTTAACACAGGTAGTAGATTCAATGATTTTATTAAAAATTAGATATATGTATCTATAATTCACTTTGGATTTACAAGGTTACAATAATATAATTTTATGGCCATATTATATTTTTGTAGTAATAAGAGGTAAAATTTTGGAAAATATTAGATAGTACTATGACAACTATTAGATGGTACTAGGAAAACTATGGGAACTTATGTAATCAGTACTAATTAGGATATAATTAGAACTTGAATTTACATTAATTATAATCCAATACTAGAAACATTAGAACCCAATATCACACTAGAGTCATAAATGAATCAAATTTCTTCAAATAATACCTCTTACATTATATACCCACAATTTAATGAAGTACAAAATTAGAGACATGAATGAAGAGGACATAAACAAATTTGTGTTATATGTATTAAAATAAAATGCCATCCTTAATGTGGGTGAGGAATATATAGATGTACATAAAATATATTTATTTTGAGATGGATGTCTATCAAAATTCATGGTAAAAAAATTATTGGTGCCCAAGGACACCTTCTATAGTGATAAATATGTCTGGATAAATGGTGACAGTAATGCAACAAATGGTAACAATGGGAAAGTGAAAAAAAGGTTGAACTACCATAACAATTGCTTGCATATATAAACTATTAAAGACAAATTAAGATATTTATCCATATTTAATTCATTATGTAGATCAAGGTAGAATCAAAGTTCTTCAAATAATACTTCTTACATTATATACCCACAATTTAATGTGAAATAAATATAATGAGGAACTCACTTTTTTGAACCTTCCTCCTATGATAGATCAAAAATTCACCTTGATAATGAATTAATAATAACAACTAATTTTAACATGTTTTAATCTTTTAAATAATAAATTCTTCTCTAAGTGTGATGAGTGTACAAATATGTAAAACAAACATATAGCCTCCACATGCCCAAAAACACTCTCAAAACATTAAGAATGAAAAATATGGCATAATTAATACATTAAAAGTTGTCAACCACATTACCATTCCAATATATTCAAATTAGAGGAAAAATACGAAGGATTCTTGAGCATTATGCATAGAAAAAATTATAAAATTAAAAATTCCATACCAAGGATGGGAAAAAATCTTGGTCAATAATTAATGTTATGAACCTCCCAATTACATTTACTTGTATGCTCACATAGACACAAGACTGGGGGTTTGGCCACTTTGACAGACCATTTGTTTTATGTGGATAAAATTACATAGACATATAATTGGATTAATGTCTCATGAAGCTAAAAGAAACTAGTAATTGATGAATATGGTGGGTTACTGTATAATAGTACTGGATCATCAAAAAATCCATTCCTTGACACACTATTACAAAATGAAGTGGATGAAAAATGAAATGGTAAAAATATAAATTTGTCTATTATGAAGAAATTAGTGTTTCTAGTTAAAATAATCCATTTAAAAAATATCTACCAATCCTCTACTTGAAACTAGATAATGCTTCAAATGAAAAAAATTATTGTACTCTATTTTCATTTGCATCCATGGTCATATAAATAAGGGTATTCAAAATTTGTATGTAATATTCGTTATAGTTTGACACATTAATGAGGATATAAATGGGATTTTTGTAAGATTAGTAACATTATTATGGAAACTAGACACATTTTCTTCACTACATATCATGAAATATTACAAAACATGCCAATAGGGATAAATAATGTTCACTCCTTACCTTTTTAAACAAGTGTATGAATTAAAGGCCTTTATGGAGCCACACATGTGGGATGGAAACCACAAGATAGTTTGTATTATAAATTGTAAGATTTTTAGGAATAATGTCATGGATGGCATATTAGTGTTATAATATATAAATAAAAAAGGATCTGCAATGATCTTGTCCAATCCTAATCTAGTGTATAAATGATAACGATGATCCAAACTAGATAGAATTTAAAAATCCTCTAGTATGTTTCAAATAAATCAAAGAGATTGAAGATATAAAAAAGGGACTAAAATCACATATAAAATATAATGGAAAAAACACAGTGGATGGAAGTATATAATATTAGCTTCCAAAGATAACATATTGGTAAAATGTTTTACATGCTTTGGATAAACTATTTGTAAATTAAAACAAGATTTTAGATGCTCATTTTTTTCCATAGAAAATACAAAATAAATATATTTAAAATTAAATAACCTGAGCCATGAATTTTCACAAGGAATACAACTTTAATAAAAATATCCCAAGTAATAATTATATTTATGTTAGGCCTATTTGTGAAAGGCCTAATGAAGAATTAAATCCATAGATGGATGTTTATGTGGGACACATGATTTTAATACAAATAGGAAATTAAAATAAAAATATTTAGATGGGAAGGTTGGATGGGGATATTTACCTTAAACTAGAAGCTAAAAACGCCACTAAAAAGGTGACGAATAACAATTACAAACTTGCAGGGAAAGAAGAAGGTGAAACATTGTATCATGAGTGTTTAAGACCAAGTGAAATTAAATTAAACAAGAGATTGTTTTGGATAGTATCATATTGACATTGACACCAAATAAAACATGGAAAGGAGGATAGATTAAAATACCAAATGAAATAAATGAGGCCATTATATCATACCTTGAACTAATTAAATAGGGTAATGAATGTTAAGATACTTGGTGAAACTATTGAAGATAATAAATTACTATGTGATATCATCTTGGATTGAGATGTGGTTTTATTAAAAATCATGATCCAATAAGACCTTATAATCAATGTACTATTATTTAATATGAATGTAAGATTGATATTTATTTCATTAAAAAAATTTCATTATTGTCTCTATCTCAAGTTCATGAAGTCCCACAAAAATTAAGTAACTTTATTTAAATTTTTCATATATATTGTTCCTTTATATTTTAATTAACAAAAATTCCTTCATATATGTGGATTGCCTATAGATAGTAGATAAATATAGTCTGGTTAAATTATTAATAAATCACATGAATTACTTTTTAAAAGTATACAACATAAGAAGAAAACACGTGGAAATCATCATGAGGTCAAAAAATCAAAAAATCATGTAGTTCACATTTTTTATAATTGAGGTGGACTCAAGAAATGATAAATGCACTTTATATATCCATATGTGGGATTTTACGTGTACAAAATATAACATACTACAATCATGTAAAAAATCACTTTTAATGTGAGACGTTTGCAACAACTTAGATTTGATCTAAAGGACTTATAAAACAAAGGAGGTTGGAAATACTCCTTAAAAAACATCATAATATTTATGGCTTGTGGTCCTAAAGTGATTCAAAAAATGGTTTGGGTTATGCCACACACATCACAATATGCATTTACATTGGGAACTTTTTGGTTATACCAGATGGAAGCCAAAATTGATGAAAATCAGTAAGGTATCTCTCTTTCCCATCCTATAAAATTTATCCACATACCACATGATGGCATTTGTTCTTCTAATTCACATGTAAATAATGAATAAGAGTATTACATGCACCATTTTAATATATCTAACCATGATCAAAATAATGCAAATGGCCCAACCTAAGGTTTGAGTCATCTAAAATTAAAAATTATAATTAATAAATACAAAAAAATCAAATATTCCAAAAACATTCAAATGGTTCAAAAATACAAAAAAAATAAGCATAGCCAAATTTTATTAGCTCCATAGCATCTATTTTGTTTGATTTATGTTAAAATATAACATACAATTTCATTCCTATATACACATATGTTTCATGCATATATTAGTGTGATACATGGATATGTAGACACATGATTTATGCATTTACAAATGTTGGAATTTCCCTCTACTCACATCATATAGTGCATTAGGGGAATTTTCTTATTTGATCACGATTTATATAGGTTACATATCATGCATGATCATTTATACATTATCATGTTTGATTTTATATTTATAACACATGTCTATTTACATGCTCATATATTTCATAGTTTACTTGATATGTTATATTACATAACATTTTTTGCTGACACACATGTAAGAACTAGTAGAATATGCTTATTATTATTTCTTATGCTTCATATATTGGTCACTTCCTTAATTGTATCACATTTTTTTATTGTATTTATTATGGAACATTTTAATATGTTCCATACCTATTGGACCCTATGCAATTTTATGTTGATTGGACATCTACATATGTCATTCTATGTTATTGGATAGTTGAATACGTCATTCTATGTTGATTAGAAATTTGAATTTCCCCTTGTCTGAAGCCTCCTTAGACCATTAATTTACATTACATTGAGTAATTATGTGTATGTTTGATTGATTTTTGATATTTTATTTATACCCTCTAGATATTTCCATGATCTATATAATTATCTTAGGACTTGATTTGAACAATACTATGAACCTACTTTATATATCTACTTTGATATATTATCCCTATATGTTACATGATTCATACACAAGTTATACATATACCTTATCCTTTTAAGGTAAGGTAACTCCTATTTTATATTTCCATCACCCCAAAATGGGGTTCATTTAAGTCTGGGATTGTCATGAAGAGATGACCTCCACATTTTCATAGTTTTGTAGTGGGGCCATGTCATAAAGAGATGACCTCCACATTTATACATTTTCATAGTTTCTAGATTGAAGTGGGGGCATGTTATAAGAAAATTAAATCCACACTTATATAATTACTTAGTATATGAATATTTAAATGGTGGCATGTCATAAATATATGACCTTGACACTTTCATAACATCCACTTTAGTTTCATGATTTAGATATACACTTGGGTCAAAATCCTATACATTACATTGATTTTTCATAGATTTAAAATCAAGTTTTTCATATTTTTGACACAAAAATATATATTACACATATTATAGGTGCATATTAATTTTTATTTCACCAAATATTGTAAAAATTACCAATTATACTATTCACTAGAATGCATTGATTATACCAAGATATACTATTATCGAGTCTTTTCTAATGTAGCATTGGGTTAATTTTATAAGTTGAAGAGATTAAATCATTCAACCTCACCATATTTATATATTTTAATGAAAAAATAATCTAATATCACTATATTTATAGGATGGGTTGATTAGTCACTCACCCTCACTAGAATAAGTATATTCATGCTTAAGTTGTGAGATTAAGATATAATGATCTCAATGACCATGTCACAACTCATCTTACACCTAATTGGAGGCATAATATATTCCAATTTTATTTTTTAGATATTTTAGGTTTGCTTATGAGCCTTATCCATCTATAATTCTTCACAAGGAAACATATTTACCAAGTCAAATCATTAAGAGGTAACATGGTTGCACCAACACATGTGTAATCCTTCCTTACCTTATTTTCTAAAGCATTTCAATAATTTAAAATTTCATATTATATTCTATAATTTACATTATAACATTCCCTTGGTTATATTTTATATACTATCAAAGCATTCAAAGTGGAATGAATCAAAGGAAAGATGTGTTATACACACATGTACTCATTTCTTTCCTTTAAACTAGTAATTTCATACAAATACATTACTAGACTAAATTGGGTGGTAGGGGAAGATGTAGATACTAAAAATAAATATTTATAGCATCTCAGTCTTGTACTTTTAAAAAATATTAACTAAGGATATACCCTTTAGTTATAAACCTCAATGTTGTTGAAAATCTTGCATTCACCATCTCATTGTGCCTAAATGCTTATCTCCTAGTCTGATCCATGTCATTATTATGACTTAGATCTTCTAAACTACATAGAAAGATTAAATCATAATAAACATCATTCATTATCAGTTTTAGATACATACCTATTTTATATCCTTATGGATACTACTAGCCACAAAGGGACACTATCTGTGACAATAGTGTCCAGATTCTAATCTACTCTCAAATATCTAGAATTCATCCAAATTACCAAATGATTGAAACCCATGGATCAGGATTATTGCCTTATTTAAACTTACCATTAGATATTATCAAAAGGTATGGTATAAATACAATTCTAATCCTTCTCATTCTTCATTTATAAAATGTCAAAGAAAAATATACCAAATCTAAATCAATTAACTGAAAAATCACTCTACTCTACCCTATTCATCCCTATTTTCATATCAAGCATAATATCAATTATATTATAGTTATGAAGTATTCATATAACATCCCATGAGATATATTTGTCAAATTTCAAGCTATATCATTTCCTACATATTCATATAGTATATTTTACCCTTGTGCACACACTTTCCCAAATATAGGGATAATTACATATGTATAAGGCCTTACTTGTAGTATTATATACGTAGGCAGTACATTAATAGAGGGTTCTTTAGGGTAGCTTGACAACATGATCCCACTAACTCATTTTTCATAAAACACATTCAAATAATGAATAAGAGTGAAAATAAACAACTTGTATCCCAAATCTAAATATATTAATAGAAAGGTGATATAAAACCTACAATAGTGAAGTTGGTCACATCCATATCTAGTCATTATTTTGTACCAAATACCTGCATCATAGTCAGATACTAGCATAAACATTAGTTTTTAGATCTGATGGTAGCATCTATGACCATAGAATTATAATTCCTAGAAATCAGATGACTATTCTAGATTATTGATCCTACACATTTTACACATGTTTCCAATATAGATTTGCTTTCACATATTAAACAAACTAAATACCATTGTTTCTTATTTATTAAAATAAATTTCAATAGTTTTAATTTACTATTTTTAAAAAATTTAGTTGTATATTATTTGTCTAAATTTTATATTAATTGGAAGCCTATAATTTATCACCCTTATGTTAGAATTATTTCTATATTCTTAACCCTATAACCCACTTTCTAAATTTAGTGTTAAATAGTTCTATTATTATCCATGATTATCTATAAAATTGGCATCCTTGAATTAGATTAGATCATAATTTATAAGTTAAAATCCTAAAGAGTCACACATAATAGAGAAGACATAAATTTTTATATGCTTTCCTATTGGTATATGTTATTTTTAGTACTTTGAGCTCCACTAGCACCTCTCCCTAGGAACCAAGAAGACATAAAAGAATATGTGATTATTTTTATTTGTATCACATTCACAAATTTAAAGATCACAATAAAAGGATAGAAGACACTTTCTATCTAACAATGTATAAAAAAAAATATATGATTAACCAATGTAAAAGTTATCTTTAGAAATTAAGAGGTCACTCAAGTCACTCAAGGACTACTGGTTTTACATAGACCATATAATTATCAGGGTGGAGGGAACATTAGTAGAATGATTATATCTAACCAGGATAGTCCCTAAAAACTAGTAAAGAAAGAGATATCCTATCAATTATCAAAAAATATTGATGGGAATATTAGGAGGGATAAAGTATTAAAATTCATATGATGCCCCTTAGTATTAGAAGGCAATAGTTCAAATATTTGGAAATTTTGACTAAGAACTCTTGGAATAGAGGTTATTTCCATTTCATACTATCATAATTTAGACTTTAGGACCTTACATTAGTGATAATGTAACACAAATAATTTTTATGGAAGGTTTAGATAGAACTATGGCCATGAATAATAGGTAGATGACTCTATTTTCTTGAATGTTGAAGATGGCTCTTGAGTATATACAAAAATTATAAGGATAGGGATGTTGATTAGGATTTTTAAATTCATAAAATATGATCCATCTATCATAAAATATGATAAAGATAGGATAGATAAATAAGACAAGGGTGACACCCTAAAATAGGTAGAGTAACCTCAAGTAGCAGATGATCCCAAAGAGGATATTGATGAGAATTTGAAGGCTAGGGTCCTCAAGAACATCCCAAAGCCAAAATATGTAGGGAATTGGGCTCTAGAAATAGGGGTGCCCTTAGTTCTAAAATTCACTTTTGCATTAACTTCAGTAAATTCTACCACCTATAACACCATTTATGACTCATTCACCTACTCCTTTTCTAATATGCACTTTAGTTGTGCCTCATATGACAACTTAAACAACAATTTCTTCTCCTACCACTATATAAATTCCTAAGGGTACATAATAAGAAGAGAGGCCTCCACAACACTCAAGTGCATCATTATGGATTGCCTACTCATACATAGAGGAAGAATAAGTAGAATAACACTTATAATAAGAATATCTATATGAGTTTATAGAAGAAGGAAATAAAGACTAAATTAATGAAGATGACCTAGAATAACAGGTTTCATCTAATTTTTTCAAAAATGTTCCCATGGAATAAACCTTTGTATCTCATATCCCAATCCCTCATCATGTTCATAATGAATACCAAGTTACTATAATTACATGGGGTATATATTCAATTACTACGTAAAAAAATAAGGGACACTCATATCCCTCATTTTCAAGATGAAGAGAAAATAATAGATTGAAATGAATAGCATGGCCATGTTTTGTAAAAATTTACATATGATAAAGGCACAAAGTTGACTCTCCAATTATTACATCAATCATTTTAGTTTTTCCTCTGCTCGTTACTTTAATGATAACAACACAAGACTCAACAAAGGTAATTATTTCCATTATTATAATGTTGTCCAAACTAATTCATTTATCCCTTCCATTACTACATATTTAGTGGATTTTCCTATTATTTTTGTCACTAATGTTTCCACTATTGAAATTACTACAATTTTAGATTCTTTGGTTAATTTTTCCATTACTACTCAAATTAACACCATGGTTGTCACATATACACTAGTTTCACCATTTCTAAAAAACTAACACATGTCTTCATTACACAACATATTTTTTCATTAACTATCATAGGTACGATAATGACTAACCTACATTTTTAAGGCTTAATATCTCAATTTTTTTAACACTTCTAGTTAGAAATTACTAATAGGAGTTTAGTACATTTCAGGTCCAATCATCACTATCAATTATACTCAATATTTGTTAAGTTATCTATAATATCTAATTTTAATGTAGTATTATTTATGTTTTATTGATCTTATTTGTACATATAAACTGTAAATTTAAAATAAAACACATTTATTTATAAACATTATGATCATGTAGAGTGACATGATAAATTAAGAGGTGGCCTTATTTTAAACTTTATAAATATTTAATGAGCTTTGAAGATGAGGTAGTTCCCATCAAAAGCTACATATGTTTGAATTTAACTTACTGTAAGGGAGGAGAATTTCATAATTAATGCAATCAAATAAATTTATTAACTATTATGTAATTTCATGTGAATGTGTTGTCTCTTCCAAATATGTGTGTTTCTTTAAATAATTTCCATTAAGTTGATAAATCTATAGGAGGTTTTTTATGTGCTTTATTTTTAGTGATTAGATTGAACATTATATTATTCTTGATCGATTCTTTGGTTATAGATCATAATAATAATTAGTTAGTGACCTTAGATATACATATCATCCTGGTACTAAAAATATCTTGGATTATAATCAAAGACTCATATTTAAATTATTTCCTTAGGCTCTTCATTGTGTTTGATTATGTTGTGTGCTTATAGCTAACTCACACTAGACATTGTTTAAAGACATATACTTAGCCTAGTATAATAAATTAGCTTGGAAGTGTTTTATATTCAATTGGACGATATAACCCCTTATTTTTACCCTACCTTTCCCTTTTTTGTTATTTTTTATCATGTCCACCTTATTTTAGATCCATTCACCCACTTAAATTATACTTATACATTAAGTGTTAGGTGTATAATAAGGGAATGTGATGTTGATCTACAAATTAATCCTAACTTGGAGAAGATTAATCAAGTTAGCCCTTCTACCTATTGGTACATTTATATAATTGGAATAATGACCAATATGGATTTGATATACCTAACTAAGGGTTATATTACCATATAATATCACTAGAGATGGTTCCAAAGCCTTTATTCAAGCAATTAAACAATAATAACCCTAGTAAGGTCATATTGTTTCTAACAAAGTAAAGTAAATATAATCTAGTACTCACCAAAGCATGTGACATAAATGGGTGATAATAAACATAAAATTAAACAAGTAAAAAATAACTCTAATCAATTTAATGTAGATTTATTTCTAAGCATGGAGAGATAAATACATTAACAAGCCATTACTTATGTAATTCTATCTACTAAAATAGAAGAGTAAGAGTTTTGAATACTTGCCTTGAAGACAAACCCATCAAGGCTCAATCTCTCCCTTATCCAATGGTGATTTTTAAGAGGTTTTTTTGGTTTATAAGGATAAAAAAATATACGTCAAATCTAGGCTATAATACTTATCTTATACATCCAAGACATTTACACAAGACAAGATTCTTCTCTCCAAGTGTAAACCCTAAGCAATGACTCTTGAAGTATAATGGTGGAAGAGAAGATTGTAAAAAAGTATAAATTATTGATTATATTTATCTATTTCTCTATAAATTAGGTGAAGGATGTGTTTATATATCTATATCTAAACCTAAACCCTTATAAAGTTTTATCTAACATTATTGACCTAGTTGACCTAGTTTTTTAGGAAATAAAGTAATTAAATCCTAGACTAAGTTGATTGGGGATAATTAGTCATGTTACATGCTTAATTCCTAGAATATGGTTAGATAATTTGATCTTGTTCATCAAATCATGTAAGGAAGGTGTAAAATCTTAGGAAAATGTCTAGGAAGGACTTATGTTGGTTTTAAGTGGTGGTATAGGGAACAAAAATCTTGATAAGCACCAATGGTCTACCACCCCTTTCTTAGTGCACACTTTATGGCACACACTTAAAGATAATGAGACTCGATGGGTTCATACAAGAGGGAAAGAATTAGAAATTGATAAATTTTAAAAGTATTGTGTGTATCTATATACATAAATCAAAGCTCATCATGTGTCATGTAGTTGCAACATAGGATGGTGCTTTTGGAAAATAACATAGAAACACAATGCTAAGCTAAGTAACTTATATTATTTTAAATCATAAAATAATTGAATTTAAATTACTAAAAGGAAATAACTAAAATAAATAAGTAATATATGCCTAACTTGAATTGTATTTATATTTAAAAATTTGTATGTTGTGTTTCTAATTTTGATCATGGAGGGTGTAAAGACTACTTTGGACAAACCCTAAAGACAAAAAACTTAAAGAGAAAAAACAAATAAATGTAATAAATTCAAGATAAATGAAATGTGTATGCATGATGTACTTGGAAATTTGGTAAGCTAGGGTGATAATAAGCTAGGACCAAATGACCAAGACAAAATTTAGAGTGAATCAGGTAACCAAATATCCAAGGCTACTAAATGAATAAAAAACTCAAACAAATGTAACTTAAGTAAGAAGGGTTACAAACCAAGTCAAACTAATAAGGATACATGAAAATGAAAATATAACACCAATGTGAAAGCAATAAAAATCCTTACTTAGACAAAGATGGGAAAGAAATAGTAAAACAACATTGATGAGTGAGAAGTAATAATCTAAGCTCAATAATCAATGGAAAAAGTACATGAAATGAAAAACAATATTGGTGAGTGAGAAGTATCAATCCAAACTCATTTAATAATGGAAAAAGTATGGAAATAAAAACAACATATCTAAGTTAGAAGTAACAATCCAAATTCACTCAATAATGGAAAAAGTACATAAATATAGAAATGGACATAGTTGTCCAAAAAAAGGAGAATGATTAGAAAAAAAATTCATATAAAACCAAGGAAATTATAAAAGTGTAAATCAATAGTGCAAATAAAATAATCCATAGTCACTCAAGCATACTATTTTGTTATATAGATAGATAAAACTAAAATAGATTAGTGTTAGCATGTTGTAATATGTGAAAAAGGGGGACTATAGAAGTGGGGGAACAAATTTAGAATCAAAATTATCTATCAAGGGGGGAATGAAATTGGTGGTGAGGTAAATTTAGGAAAAATTAAGGTAGATAAAATATTTACTGAAGTCAAGATACTAAAAATAAGATTATCAAAACAAGAGGACTTTACACATTAAGGACTCTAAATAACTTATCCTAACCGCAAAAATTTTGGTTTATCAAATGAGGTATAGATATCATACCATGAAGGTTATATTCATGAAAATTAAAATTGACCTGCCTCCCCATAATGTGATCCCTATTCCTCAGGACCCCTTATAGATTCATCAATCTACTATGAAGATTGGGTACTTGTGTGAGAAAGTAGGTAGCACTATAGATTTTGAATTCTCATATCCTAATATAGTAGCCTACCATACCCTAAGAACCTCATCTCTATTATGAGGTAAAATATGGAGTTTGAGCTTCAATTGGAGATAGGAGATGTGATATGAATCACATATTTTTGTATAATGTTAACTTTTTCATTTTGTATTTTCCTTTTGATCATTACCTTTTATAACTTATTTAGCTTTCAATTTTTTAATCCTCCATATAGATTTAGAGAGCCAAACATGGGTGATAAAAATGATTATTATTTGAAAACTTTGATCTTATAACTAAGAAAGAGTACTTAGAGAACATGGTATCTAAGAGTTGTGTTTATTCATGTGAAATAAAAGTGTTATCTTGACTTTGACCTTATTTTATCTAAATTGGAATGAAATAAATGGAAATCAAGTGGAAATCATCATGAAATAATTTTAATTACCTCAAATATCAAAAAACGTGAATATGTGAAAGTGATACAATGATAGGTAATTATGATTACTTATCATAAGAATGTATGTAAGTATAGTAAAACATGCTAACATAGTTTTTTGTGAAAGTTTTATCTACAAAATAAAAAAAACTAAGGCTAAGAATATGGAGTCATAAACTTGTAACCATTTATGAACATTCTAAGAACACTTGGTTTTTAAAAAATGTTTGAAAACATAGGGATTTTTTATGAGGAGAGCCCAGTCTTATCCATGGTTTTACACTAGAACTCATAAAAAATAACCCAAGTGTGTGTAAAATGTAAAAAATGGTATTTTTGAGTAATGTCTGGTCCTATCCATGGTCTTATAATACAACTCACAAATAATAGAAGAAAATGAAAAAGCTTTGTAAAATAAAAAACTTGTGATCAAAGGATAAACAACATGAGAAAGTATGTATGAAATAAAAATGTATTCATGAGGAAAATTGGGTCTTATCCATGGTATTATAATGCAACTCATTATTTAATATAAATGTATAAACTAAAGGACCAAATAAGGGGACTAAGATTTGTGTAAAACAATGGACTATTGAAAAGGAGAGATCATTGGATAAGTTATTCAAGAAGTGTTAGTAGGAAAATATATAAAATTATGAAAATAAGGGAGATATTTAAGCAAAATATTTGTTCAAAAATTTCACATTGATATGTTCTTTGAAAATATGGCCTTCATTAGTTTGTAGATGATAAGTACTAAGACCAAGAATATCTTTTACTAAGTAAGAGCCGCACCATTTTTGGGCATATTTTCCTTTTTTATCATGTATGTAATCTAATTTTAGGGCAAAATCACCAACATTGAATGTGTAGACTTTGACCTTTTTATTATGGTGTTCGGTAAGGTGAGCCTTGTATTCATAGTTATGTTATAAATTAGCCAAATAGTGTTCATTAGGAAAATCTAAGGCATGAAGATGAGATTCACATAATTATTCATCAATAATGATACCAAGAAGAGATATTTATAAATATGGGAGTTTGAATTCTAATGGTAAAACTAATTCAAACCATATACTAGTGAGAATAATTTTACCCTAGTGGTAGTACTGGTATGATAGGCATGGAGATCAAGATATAAATGAAGATGCCAATTAGTACGAGTTTTTTTAATACTATTTTTAAAGATTTTTTTAATAATTTTATTAATATCCTCTACTTAGCCATTACATTTTATATGGTAAGGTGTGGAAATTTTTTGGCAAATTTTAAATTTAGCACATAATTATTTAATGTATTTATTTTTGAAATTGCCACCATTAAAAAAGATGATAGTATTCGTAACTCCAAATTAAAAAAATTATTTTGTTAAGGATAAATTTAAAAATAGTGGTCCCCATGACATTGATAAGAGGTATGAATTCTACCCATTTGTTAAAATATTTAGTAGAAGTAATGATAAAAACATGACCATCTTGTGACTGAGGTAATTTACTAATGAGATCTAATCCCCACATATAGAATGGCCAATGAGACTCCAGTATTTGTATCTTAGTAGGTGGTGAGTGGATTAGATCATCATGGAGTTGACAAGGATTATGGTTTTTATAAAAATAAATAGCATATTTTTATATAGTAGGCCAAAAGTAACCCATACATAATAATTTATAGGCTAAAACATAACTGCTATAGTGACCACCATAAATTCCCTACTTAGCCATTACATTTTATATGGTAAGGTGTGGAAAATTTTTGGCAAATTTTACATTTAGCACATAATTATTTAATGTATTTATTTTTGAAATTTCCACCATCATTAAAGATGATAGTATTGGTAACTCCAAAGCAAAAAAATTATTTGGTTAAGGATAAATTTAAAAATAGTGGTCTCCATGACATTGATAACAGGCATGAATTTTACCCATTTGTTAAAATATTTAGTAGAAGTAATGATAAAAACATGAACATCTTGTGATCAAGGTAATTTACTAATGAGATCTAATCCCCACATATAGAATGGCCAATGAGACTCCATTATTTGTATCTTAGTTGGTGGTGAGTGGATTAGATCATCATGGAGTTGACCAGGATTACGCTTTTTATAAAAATAAATAGCATATTTTTATAGAGTAGGCCAAAAGTAACCCATACATAAGAACTTATAGGCTATAACATAACTGCTATAGTGACCACCATAAATTCTCCCATGTGCTTGTTCGAGGAGAGTAGGAACCTCTTCTTTCATTACATAATGAATTAGGTTACCTTATGCATTGAATTAGTAAAGGGTGTTTAATCAAAATACATACTCGAAAGCTTGTTTACATATTCTAGTATTTTCATGATAATTTGTGTCTAGAGGGAAAGTTGATGTTTGAGAATTTGGATTATGTTTTTATACCAAGAGCTTTGTTGAATGGTGACAATCATAATGTGAAAAATGAGAAAATTGTTTAGTTGGATACAAGAAGTTGATTTTCTTATTTGGAAAAAAAATTGGGAATCATTAAGTACTTGATGAGGGTGAAATATATATGCCAATGAAGCAAGAGAATCAGTTAAGTAATTTTGATCTCTTGGAATTGGATCAATGGTAAAAGAGGAAAATTCTCTGGCAAGTGTGGTATCCATTCAATGATATATGATAAAGTTTTTGATTTTACATTGATAATCACCATTAACCTGGTGGTAGATAAGCTGTGAGTCACCCAAAGCATGTAGATATGGGATATCTAACTTGAGATCTACTTTCATGCCTAATATTAAAACTTCATATTTGGCCATGTTATTAGAGACATCAAAAGTTAATTAAAATGCCAAAGGTATGATTTTACCATGTGTATTGTATAGAATACATTTTAACCCATCTCCTTAGAGGCATTTGACACCATCAATGTGGAGGATCAATGGTAACTTCAGGGAGTTATTCAATAATTACTTTAGATTTAGTAGTATCAAGAGTGATATTGGTATATTCTTGATTATTTGCTTCTAAATCAGTAGTGATATTATAGAAATAATCTTTGAGAGAGATATTCTAATTAATAACTTCAATACAAAGAATTTTATCATTTGGGAGATTATCTTGAAGGTGATTTAGGGCTAGTAAAGGTGTTTCCACAAGTTGGTTGGCTATAACTTATCCATTGACATATTTTTGTGCAACAATTATAAGTATAAATTGCATTAAAAATACCATCTATTTTCCAATTCTATGTCTAGGTAGGAATGCTTTGGAGAAGAAATGACAAAGTGGATCAGAGTGGATAATGACATAAGTGGTCTGATATATCATATAGTGATAGAGATAGTTGTGAAATATATAGCAAGGCAATCATGTTCTAGTTTGGTATAACATTTTTCATAGTCAATGAGTCCTCAACTAATGTAATAAATTTCATACTCTCAAATAGTATCATCTTATTGAGAAATTACTTCCCCAACTAATATTAGGGTAGAGGAGGTATATAATAATAAGGGATGGTCATTTGAAGATGGTTAAAGAGTAAGAAGATGGAGCAAAGTTTATTTCATGTTATCAAAGTATTTTTGGCATAAATCTATCAATTTTAGAGAATTACCTTTTTTAAGAAGGAAATTGACAAAGTATATATGGTAAAATAATTCTAGGATGAACTGTTGAATTGCATCATGTTTTCCAAGGTAAGTACGCATATTGAGAATGGAGTGAGGAATGGCCAGGTTGATGATAGCATTTATTTTGGCTAGATCGACATAAATACCTCAAAGAGAGACTAAGAACCCTAGATTTTTACCAGATATGAATCCAAATACACATTTGTATGGGTTAAGAATAAATTTATATTTGATTAGTCGATCAAAAATGATAGTTAGATCAGTGAAGTGTGTTGTGTATGTAGTGAGAAATGCAATAGATTTATAAATCAATCCTATCTCAGAGATGATAAATCCTACTTACAATTTTGATTGTTGATATATTAGATATTTGAGTTCATGACCAAGATGAATTTACTAGACTTATTCAAGGGATCTCTTACCATAATAATATCACTAGGAAGGGTTAAAAAGCCTCTAACCAAGTAAAAATATACAATAACCCTAATTAGGTCCTATGTTTTCATATTCACTAAATTAATAAAAAGTAAAGTAAAAATTCAATCTATTTCTCACCAAATCTTATGGCAAAAAGTGGAGGTAATAAACATGAAAATTAAACATGCATATAAGACATATACTCATGTTAATGTATACAAAATCCAAATACATAGGAGATAAGTACAAATGTATATCTATCTACTCTTAAAAAAAAAAAGAACAAAGTTAGGAATACTTATCCTTGAAGGTGAATCCTTTGAGCCTCAATATCTCCCTTGGCCAAGGTATTTTGCAAGAGGTTGTTGTGGTATGTAAGGATGACAAGGATAAATTAGCTCTAGTCTACACAACCTATTAATACATCCAAAATATTTTTCCATAATATAATATGTATATCTCTAAAGAAATTATGAAACCCTAATCTATGATCCTCAAGTAGAATAGTGGATAAGTAGATGTACAATATATATCTCTTATTATTATCTTATTTTATAAATGATGAAATGGATGTGTTCATATAGGTGGATCTTACCCTAATCCTTTTTGAAATTTTAGGCTGACAAGGTCAACCCAATTGACCTTGTATTGTTATTGATAAAAATAAATTAGGTCATTATCTACATCAACTAAGGGCTGACCTAAACCCTAAATAAGTTTTATCAGTTAGTGTACAAGGTTGATAGGGATGACAGTGTAATGTAAATCATGAAAAAGGATGTTAGGCCAGTGAAGGGCTAATGAAAGTGGAAAATGAATAGATGAGGGTGAAAAATAAGAGGCAAAGCTTAGGGGAATGTTTTAAGGAGATGCGTATGTACATAGTAAGTGGTAATAAGGGATAATAATATTATAAAGCACCAATGGTATGCCTACCCATTTCTCAGTGCACCCCTTAAGGCATGGACTTAGATATATTGAGACTCAATGGTTCTAAGAAGATATAGATCATGAATATTTGATAAATTTTGGAAATATTATGTGTATACATATGCCCCACTGGAAACTCATCATGTGTCATGTAAGTGTAATAGGGGATGGTGTTTCAAGAAATAACATAATAACACATAATGTTGGACCTAAATAAAGTATAGTAAGAGGAAAAATAAAATAAATGAAAGGAAAATTTTGAAAAACACATACCTTTACTTACCTTAGTGTTGTAGATAAATAAGGAGATGCAAGAAATGTGAAGGTGTCCAATGTAGGGAACAATTATTGAACCTGTAGAGGTTAGAAAAAAATTCAAAAAATGTTTTTTTTGCAACATAGACATATAATAGGTGAAAAGATTATCTACAATGTCAGGATTCTAGAACTTTTTATGGTTTGGAAAAATAGCTAGTAGAGACACAGCTATGATCAAAATAAGATATTTGATGGTAAATATTTGAAATGTAAATAATTTTGAATAGTAAATATAAATAGGGTGAAAAATTAATTCATTTGTAATTTTTACTATTTTAATAAAATAGACCTATGAGAGACCTAGTGAGAGACCAGAGAGCCATCATGGTGAAGAGATGAAAATTGAGATGGGGAGGATGCATAATGGTCATAATGAGTGTAACACAGGTAAGCAGTTGGATATTTTTAATTTTTGAATATTTTTATTTGAAATTGAGTGGATTATATAAAATTAGATTGTAAGTAAAATATATGCACCATAATGAACCCTAAGAAATTTATAGGGGTACTAGGGGTAAAATGGGGTATTGGGTATAAAAAATTTGAAACAATAAATGCCCAAGGAATTTGTGGTAAATGGTCAAAAAGTCATCTCTTTGGATGAATAGAGTCCACTAGGTCAACTTATTTTACAAGGTGAAGGGGAATAAAAAGGTTAACTATGTAGTAGTAGGTCGACTTAGTTTGCTAAGAGAGGGGGCCGATTGCATATCAGTGAGATGACTTGGTAATTTTGAAATGGTTGATGTAGTATTGTAGGATAAAAAGGTGGCTAATTTAGTAATATAAGGCACATAGGTGGCTAATTTAATACTAAATAGGTCAATTTAGTATAAAGTTGACAAGACCTATTTAGTATCCCAAATGAAGTATAAGGCTAATTTAGTATTGAATAGGTTGATTTTGTATAAAATGGAAAAAATAAATAAAACTAGCTAAGTTTTGTGAAATTTAAGGAATATATTATGATTATAAATGACATGGAATACATTATATATTATTTTATATTTTTTAGAGACATCATAGGTATTAGTAACTGATTTATGCATCATGGCTACCAAGTTTGTTAGAGTGGTTAATAGATATGGATAGAGTGAGACTATTTGCACTGGGCTTAGGAGGTATTATGGAAATAAAGCATATCCCACTAAATATTGATCTCATTATCATGTTCTTTGAATCATGGTAATGTTTGACCATTACTTTTCAATGGGTGGTGGATGGGGATACCATAATGGTGGGTATCATACTGAATAATGCCCATGCATTACTTAGACTATCAATAGGAGGGACATTGGTAATCACAAGGACACCAAATGATTTAGAGGAGAGATAATAACTAAATAGGTGGGTGATGTACTCAGAGAATATATACCTAGGTTTATGGCTTAGTCTATTTTATGTGTATATCATTTACTTCTTAGACATATAAAAGGCTATGATTAGACTTTTAATAGCTCAAGAACTATGTCACAAGTTAGATGGCAAGGTGCTACTATATGTAATAGCCTTATGCCAATCTATCTTATATTAATGGGAACTATGTGATTTTTTGTCTATCATCTAGGTCCAACTCATGCATGATATGTAAGGGATGTTATCCATAGGATAGAATACCATAGGACTAGTGTTTTAAATTAAGGTAAAAATAGGTTTTGAAGGGCCCCCAAAACCCTAAAACAAAGGAAGAAGGATATAAAAATAACATCCATAGGACTAGTGTTATTTCTAAGTGCTTGAATAAATGAGAGTTATTAATGTATCGACCAGTTGGGTTACCCCATGTGGTCGATGATAGGTTACCTCATGTAACTAGATGGTAGTAGGATCAGGTAGCAATAGTTGTGTCCCATGTGTTAGCATTAAATATGATCAAACAATGGTAGATTACATGGCAACCATACACACAAATTTCTACTATTTGGCCTATTTAGGTAAATATGGTGATAAGGTTGTCTCATGTGTAGATCATGGACCACTACATTTTATGAGTAGAGCTACAACTAGTGAAATACTTACCAGGGTAGTTTGGACTCCCACACCTATTGATTCCTTTATTAGTGTTTACTTTTTTGTCATGACACGTTAAAAAAATAAATGAGATAGGATGAAGAGGATTACTAGTTGAGATACCAATGATCAAGATATGACATGTGAGACCATGGACTAGTCAAGCATGATTGTAGGTAGTTAGAGGAGGAGATGACATGGATGTTGATGTAGGGTGTATTAGGTACCACATCAAGCACTATAGTAAGAGAAATAGAGACCACCTATTCCACACCATAGATGAATGCACCATCAACAAGAGCACGCATATGTGAGATTAGTCAGACAAGATGATTTGATAACTAGTCTAGGATAAAACTAATTGATAGAGGATCCACTTAAAAGAGGCTTATGAATGGCATAATTGGTGACTCCTAGATTCACATTGGTGTGGATGCAATCAATATAGGAGGTGCTTGAGGGATGGGAAAATGGAAATATTATGCTCAATGACTAAGTAAATCGGGAGACAGTGGTTGGTGACACCAGGACTAGTGAGAAATGTTATAATTTTGAGATTTGATATAGAATACTAGTTACATGTGATTATAATAGATAGATATATTTTGATATACGTATTTGTGTGTGATATAATCTCTATTTAGTTGTGATCTTACAAATCTTATGATTGAAGAGGTCATATGGGTATCCCTGGTCATGATGATAAAAGATGTGATAATGATTAGTGTGGAGCGTATCTCATTAGTACCATAGATAATATACCTCTCCATATTTGGGAATATACTTAGGTAATACTTTTGAGGGAGGCATAGCCTTGTCTATAAGTTGAGTAAGAATAGGACTCAAGGTGCTTATATATTGTCAAATCTTATGACAATGTATGGAAGAATGATTATCCATGTCATAGAAGTAACATATACACTTGTTTGTATACTTTGTGTGTGTACTAATAGATGGAGTCAAGATTTAAGTTTTGGAACGTTGGTATAATATATAGTCTCTAGTATAAAGATCGGTAACTCTATGAATATCATAGTATGAGTGATCATCCCATTGGGTGGGAAAAGGATCAAGCTATGGTAAAGGGAGAAAATTGTCACCAAGGGAAGGTAGGGGTATGGGAGATACTAGATGAGGCTTGATTGAAGGAGAAATAAGATTAGAATTAGGAAGAGACTCAGCTAGAGAGGGAGGTAGAATAGGATCCAGACTAGGCTTAGTTGAGGGAGGAACAAGATGTGTAGAAGGTTAAAGGATAATATCAAGAATCTCAGGGGCAAGCCAGCTATTAGGATCTAGGTATCTAATGAAGTAATAGGGACCAATCATATAATGATCCATACGCATGATTCTAAGAGGTTATTTAGAAATTAGATGTGTGTGCACCAACTCTACCCTATGATCAAGAGAAAAAGTACTAAAATTAGGAACTATATAAGATGATATGTGATAAGATAAATGAAAATACTGAAACAAATAAGAATGATAATGAATGATTTTAGAATTTGAATATTGAACAATACCTCCTAAAAGTGGGTCATTTAAGGTGTAACCATCATCATAGTCACGTGTATCAAGATCAATTATGCAGGTAGTGATGATATTTTCATCAAAATTGACATGATGAATATATTGGTATATCATCATTAGGTATTTGACAATAATGTGGATTTAGTTAAGGAGAGAGATCATAAGTTTTTATCTTGAAGTTTATCTCATTAGGATCATTGTCATTAGAATTAGGTGGTATATTCCCAATGAGTTTGGGGTGACCATGATAACCTCGCATAGAGCTAAGAGGGAAATTAAACCATTAAGATTCTCTAAATAGAACACTCAACAAAGGTTCAAGGGTTAGAATTTTGAATATACCATGGTCTTGGAATTTTAATAAATTCCAAGGGTTAGTGTCATCTTGAATCTTATATATTTTACCATTTTGAGGGAACTTGATACATTAGAAATCAAAAGAGGCAATAGCCTTCATGTGATGAGTCCATGGTCTACCAAGGAAGATGTTATAGGAGAGATGAAAATTGAAGATCATAACCTTCACTCAAATAATGACAAGTGAGATGGTGATAGGGAGCCACACACAATTTAAGCGAGGTATTTTTCATCGGTCATAGCCTTGACATGTGATATGTTTGAGCGTAAGATTACATTCATAATATTTAAGGGTTTTAATAAATTTGAGTGAGGTAAAACAAGTACCTTAAACCTCATCAATCAAGACATACTTGACTTAGATGTCATTGATTTGAATAATTATAAAGATGGGAAGA
Organism: Torreya grandis; assembly: GCA_037957365.1. Taxonomy (NCBI): domain Eukaryota; kingdom Viridiplantae; phylum Streptophyta; class Pinopsida; order Cupressales; family Taxaceae; genus Torreya; species Torreya grandis. Next base: position 1,366,540 of record JARHVA010002924.1, on the reverse strand, counting down.
TTAGTTGCATGAAGAAAAATATCACCAAGAATCATAGAAGCAATGAGGAATTTTAGAAATAGATAAGTATCTATTATCTCATCAATGTGTATAGACATCTATTTGCACTATTATAAATTACTATCTTCTAACCCAAATAAGGTAGCTTCACATCCTTCTAGGGGAGGACAAAGGATGTTCGTTTCAAATATAAGATTCATAAGGTGATTACAATGATGTGGATAGGTCTACATGGTTTTGAGAAATGGAATTTTGAGATGGGAGATTAGTAAGTTCTATGATAGGATCCCATTCATCATAAGCCATGAAGGAACTGCTAGATATAGTTGAATAGTGCTAAAGGAGTTACTTGGAAGGAGTAACATAAGTACATGCAAATTTGTGTTAATAATATGTGTGAATTTTAATTTAAGGATAATTTTATTAATTATCATGAGATGAGATAGTTGATGCAGGTTGGGTTTGTCATAGAATTGAATAAGTAGTGTTAAAAGGTTGAATATCATTGGCGATGGGTAAAGAGGTTGGAAACATTGTAGGAATGGTATGATAGATGTTATATAATGGAGGTTTTTGAATTATTTAATCAAAAGAGATAAGTTATTCTTTCACCAACTCTATTAGGTGAGTTTGGGAATAATCTTGGATAAGATGAAAAGTGTGAGGTGATTGGTGCATGTGGGTGTGATGAGAATCAATAAAGGCAACTACCCTTTTCATATTAGTCATGTTGACCACATTCTCTTCATGAGTTGTGTCTATAATATTTTCATTGTTATTGGTATAATGAGTAGGCTTATCATTATTGTCTTAGTGATTTGGAAGAGGGTCTTTGTATAAGGCTAGATGAGCATTAGCCTAGTTCAAATCTTGAATTTTACTTTTTGTTTCGTGAGCTTTGAAGGAAATGTATTAGGTTTTTTGACATTTAATAATGAGATAATCATGGTCAAAATTGGGACCAATGAGTAAATTCATAGTTAAGTTACATCATTACCTACAAGTCACATGAGAATGAACCCAACTAGCATAAAACTAATAGAATTTATTTGAATCATACCATGATTTCATAGGATGACTGGGATCAAGTTATCTTGGAAGAGGACTTGGGAGACATTTTTGTAACTCTGACAAGGATAAATGATTATGATCATTGATGTTACTTATTAGAGGAAATTTAGTATTAGGGATGAGATTTGAGCAACATTTCAGGTGACAATTTGGGCAATGGTTCTACCCCAATTGGTGGTAGAAATTTTCAAAGCCATAACTTTTGTACCATAGCTCTGTTTGACTCCCCATTTGAATAGTTGAAAATAAAAAAATGAGGGGAATGATGTGAGATGGCACTGAGATTTGCTCAGTGGCTTTTGACCCCCTAAAACTAAATGGAAGTGCCCCAAATTACAATTTTAGTAGTATTGTCTAAAAATAGTAATTCCTCAAATTTTATATTATTGTAAATCATGGAAGTCAAACCACTTAATCTCCCTCAATATTGGTGGACTTCCACATCCTCCTCCTACCTTAAAAATGTGTATAAATGAACATGTAATCCAAAATGGAAATCAAACATCTCTTCCCAGAGATAGGCATATGATGTATTTGTAATTTTGAGCAATAAAACATCTCTTCTTAGAGATAGCATTATTACAATTATGTTGTTCTTGTTTCTTGAATTATATTTCAACCAAATCTTTTGAGTTTTAGATCAGGATGTGGTTTAGAGGGGAAGCTTGTTTTAGAGCATGGTCAAGAGCAATAGCTTAAAAATTATGGATGGTATCATAGGAATAAATGATACCATCATTAGTATCATGATGGGTTTTATTTTTTATGATAATATTAGTACCCATAGAAGGTTGGGATGGCTCTAACTGATGCATGAGGAAATCTTGGCACTTGGCTTGGTTTATGGCCTCTTCTAAAGTTTATGGAGAGAGAGTCTGAACCTGATATTTTAACTTATGATAGAGAGTGTTGGTAAATAGATGAAAGAGTTTATCATCTACCATGTTGTGTTCAAACTTATTAGATAATTTCTTCCACTGCTTGATGAAAGCTTTCATGGTTTCTATCTCAAGTTACTTAAAATTAATAAAATGAACCAAGGTATTTTTAGGGAGGTCACTAGTTTGAAATTCTTGTACTAGAGAATTAAATTGATCTTTCAAACTAGTGATGGAATGAGATTTTATTTGGTTATACCAATGTAAAGCATCTCCAAAGAGGGTTTTTTATATATTAGAAGTGGCAAAGGTTTTTATTTTTACCCAATCTTTGTACAGATTTCCAAATGTTTTTAAGTGAGGGTAGGATCAGTTGATACATTATAACTAATGGTAGGGGTGATACCTCCTATATATATGTTATAAATTTGAGGCATAAGAGGTTCATTTTGAAGTTTTTTTATTGTTTTGTTAATAAAAGGAGTTTGAGGGATAATACTGCCATGGGAATCCCTAAGGAGGGGTAGGGTAAATTTTGATTATGTTTCCCATGGAAACTATTGAGGGTGATTTTGGAGAAGAATAAGATTATTTTTCATTTGCATCATTTAGTTGGCATTATTAGCTTGGAAATCATTCATTTGGTTAATATTTTGTAATAAAATTTTATGGGTTTGAGTGATATTATTTTTAGCATGTGAAGTATTAGCATTGGTATTAGTGTGTTTGGTACTACTATTAGTGGTGGCATGCATGATATTAGTAGCTTCAGATGAATTGTTAGCAAAGGAGGCACTAATATCATGACTCACTTATGTTTCAAAATATGCAATAGTAGAAGGATCATAATAAGAATCACTATTATAATGATTACCCTAGGTATAAAATGAAGCATTAGTGGAGGAATTGATAAGAGTGGGTCTTGGAAAAGTCCCACTAGATGTGGATCCTGCCATGTTAGTAGAGATATTTGGCATAGAGGTTGAGTAAATCAAAGAATAAGAGTTTATAGTATGATCATGTGTCAAAAGAGAAGGAAGAGCTTGAGAGGAAAATAAGATATTGGCCCAAAATCCATGTGAGAATGTGGGGGAAGGTGAATGGGGATCTTCTATTTGACCATTTATCATATGGTTATAAATAGTAAAAGGATCTTTTCATTGATGTTGAGGAAATTCATTAATGAATAAAATCATTTTTAGAGTATACTAAAATTTAGGTGGGTATTCTAAGGAGAAGAGAGGATTGATAACTAAAGATTTATGAGGAAGAGTCCCATAGTTTGTAGTGAAATTGGCCACATGAACATTACTTTTATCTAGAGTAGGATCCATAAGATATTTATGGGAAAATATTAGGGTTGGTAAGGTTCATCATATTTGTTGAGTTAAACTCTATATTATCCTAAAATAGGAAGTTCATGATGAGAGAGAAAGCTTGAGAATGAAAAATATGATGTAAAAACAGAGTGAGAAAAAAGTATATAGGGTCATACAGGTTGACTGTGTGTTATAACCTAACAAGAAGAGATGAATACAAAGTCATTTAATTCAACTCTATATTGGAGATATGGAGATAAAATAGGCTAAAAATGAAACACAATCATATATATTTTCTGTGTATTACTAAAAAAGAATTGAAAAGGGTAAAAATAGGAAGACATAGTCATATAGGTTGACTGTGTACTATTGTCATGAGGAAAAGTATAGTCTATTAGAGATGTTATTGACCAGAACAAAAATGTTTTAAAATAAGGAAATTTTTTTCAAGATATATGTACAAATAATGAAATCAAACATACAAATAATTTTTTCAATGTGAGTGATCCAATTAGGGCACACAACACAAAACCTTGCACCAATACTAGCCAATAAAAGTTTTTGCAATACAACATGCAATGATCAGAGAGCAATAAATCAACTCAGAAGCAAATGTTATCTAAATGGTTATCCTAAGTGTTATTATATTATTATAATGTTTTGATTTAAATTTTATAGGAGAGTTGGTTGATATATGGAACTAAGAAGGCAATCTATGGATGGTTTCAAGATGGTTGGGATGAAAGGGATTTGTGTTGGCAATGTTACTATATTGGTATTGGAGCCTACCCCCTCACTTCACAATCCCATAGAAAAAAGTGTGTTTTATACTTTTACAATATATTCTATTAACCACATATTTATACTTGTCTATAAAACCAAGTCAACTTCCCCCTTTGTGATGAAATAAAAGTAGGTACACAATAGGAAGACAAGTGTTTAAATGCATTTTAAATGTGATATGATTTGGTAGTGTGTGAAAAAAAGTAAAATAGTGAAACTAAAATGGTAATATGAAAAACCATGTATTTAGATTATGTGAGTTACTCTAATCATGCAAACAAATGAAAAAGGAAATGTGAATTAATTACTAAAAAATAGTTATTAATTCTTTGATTAAGAATAGTATAGAGTCAATTCAGGTGAGACTATATGCAAAAAATATATAATAGAGTGGACTAGGTTACTACTATTCTTTAGAATCAAGGTATTTAAGAATAGACTCAATTAAGTTGACTGTCTCTTAGATAAAATATAGACTACAAGAGATAAATCAACTAGGTCGACCTACTTAGCTATAGGGTTGTAGTTTTTAAGACTATTAACTTGTGAAAAATATAACTGAATAAAGTACTGAAATGATAGAGAGGGGAAAGAGAGGAACCTTGGTGGGCTTGAGGATGGTTAATATTGCAAATTTTATGTTCAAATGGATTAATTTTTGCATTCAAATTTTATAAATTGAGTCCACTAGTTAGACCAAGTTCTATAAAACTCTATATGTTGAAAAAGAAGAATAAATAATAGGGTTAACCTATTTGACAGTGGTTGTTGACTTGTATGTTAGTAGAAAGAATTAGATGATAAATTTGACCTATTCTGCTCTATATGCTCATAAGGAATTAAAGAATAGTAATGTGTTGACCTATTCTATTGAGTAAGCTATATCTTATGAAGACCTACATAGACAAAATATAGTCATTTGGAAGCAATTGTGTGTTAAACATGTGCACATAAAGTTATAACTATACTAACTACTTTGATATAATACTGAAAATATGGAAAAAATATAATAAAGTGATATAAATGATGGTGTGAAATAAAAAATTTAAGGGTTATATTCATCTCAAGTTCACCATAATGTATGCAATGGGAAATATATCAGATTTATAAATCAATCCTATCTCAAAGAAGATAAATCCTAATTACACTTCTAATTATGGATACATTTGGTATTTTGGGTCATGACCAAGATGCATATTCTAGACCTAGCCATGGGATCTCTTACTATAATAATATCACTAGGGAGGGTTCTAAATCCTCTAGTCAAACAAAACTATGCAATAACCCTAACTAGATCTTAGGTTTTCATATGCACTAAAATAATAAGTAAAGTAAAAGTCTAATCTAGTGCTCACCAAAGCTTCTGGTAAAAAGTGGGGGTAGTAAACATGGAAAGTAAACATGCATAAAATACGTATACTCACATCATGTATCTGGAATCATTATGCATGAGAGAGACTTATAAATGCATATCTATCTACTCTTATAAAGGAGGGAAAAAGTAAGGAATACTTACCATTGAGTATGAACCCATCAAGCCTCAATATCTCCCTTGGCTAAGGTGTTTCACAATAGGTTATTTTGGTATGCAAGTATGATAAGGATAAATTATATCTAGGATACACAACCTATCAATCCATCCAAAATACTTCTCTACAAGACAAGATCCATATCTCCAAAGAAAGTATGAAACCCTAAGATATGTTCCTCAATTAGAATGGTGGATAAGAATATGCACAATATATATCTCTTCTTCTTCTTCTTCTCTTATTTTATAAATGATGAAATGGATGTGTTTATATAGGCAAATATAACCCTTATCATTTATAAAAGTTTATGTTGACAAGGTTAACCCAATCAACCTTGTATCATTATTGACAAAAACAAATTAGGTCATAGTCTACTTCAGTTAGGGGTCAACCTAGATCCTAAATAATTTTTATCAATTAGAGTACAAGGAAAATGGGGTTGATAGTGTAATGTAAACCATCAAAAAGTATTTTGGGCTAGGTAAGGACTAATGAAGGTGGAAAATGATTAGAGGAGGGTGAAAATTAGGAGGCAAAAGAGATGGGTGTGTAGATAGAAAGTGGTAATAAGAGATAACAAGCATACAAAATAGTAATGGTCTACCTACCCCTTTCCCAGTGTACCCCTTAAAGGCATGCACTTAGAGAGATTGATACTTGATAGGTTATTACAAGATGGAAAGCATATGTATTTGATAAAGTTTTAAAATATTATGTGTATACAAATTGCATGACTTTTAGATTTGCCAATGATATCATCGACATACTTTTCCACTATCTTTTATATAAGATCATGAAAGATGTGGGTAATTTCATGTTGATAGGTTGCTATGGCATTTTTAAGACCAAAAGGCATTTTAACGTAACAATAGGTTCCCCATTATATAGTAAATGTTCTTTTATGTTAGTTTTTAGTGGCTATGTGGATTTGGTTATAGCCTGAGAAACTATTCATAAGTAACAACATTTCATATCCATTGGTGGAATCTACTATAACATCTATTTAAGGTAATGAGAAGTTATCTTTTGGACATGTGAGGTTAAGATTATTAAAATCAATGCATATGAAAATTACCATGGTGACATTTTTGTGAACAAGAATGATGTTTGATAACCATTCATAATAGTCAACAAGTTTGATGAATTTGGCATCCAAAAGCTTAATAATTTATTTATTACATAAGGTATAAATTTTGATGGACTTTTTTTTGTCTAAATTGTTTTTGCATCTATGTAAGTGATGATATTATGTACGACAATTCTAGGATCAATATATGGCATATCTTTATATGACCAAGTTATTTTTTCATTATACTTGTCAATTAATAAGTTAAAATTATCATGCTCTATTGGTTTTATTTATTTGGATATAGTGATAGGTTAAGGACATGATGGTTTACCATGTTTTATTCTTCTGGTTTATTCAATTAGCATAGAATTTTTGTCTTGGAAATGATATGGAGCATGAGGAAGTGAATAAATAGGATTTTTTTTAGGACCCACACTAGAAATTAAATTATTAAAACAAGGATATTTTCATTTGAAGTTTCCAAGTTTATTACGTTGTTGGGGAAGTTGAGGTTTTCTAGCATGGAATAGTTCAAGTATAGATTCATCACTACGGAGAATGGGTAATAATCCATAATATTCAACATATAATTCAATAAAAATGATTTTATTGCCATTATGATCATATTTAAAATGTATTTTTTGTACATCTATAGCTTTAACATTTAAGGTAATTTAAGGTATAGGTTTTATTTTAAGTTAAAGTTGAGTGGATTCAACCAGATTGGTGATAGGTGTGTTAGATTGTATTGAAGATGAATTTTCAATTGAATTGATGTGGGTATCCTTAGTGGTATCTATAGGATTTTGAGAAGGAAGGAAAGTTGGTAGATTGGTTTATTGTGTAAAAGGTATAAAAGGGTCAGATGTTTTTAAATTTTCTAGAGTTGAGATTTGTTCAAATGCCCATGGGGTATCTAGAAGTGGAGGATTAATGGGTGATGCATGACCTTCAAGTTATGATTCAATATTAGTTAATATATGAATAAAATGGTCAACATGGTTGTAGTCATTTATTTTGGTTAATGTTTATTGATATTATTGTACATTTCTGTCTCATGATTGAAATTGAGCCATGATATAATTGTCATCATATGTGTGTGAAATAGTGCATGTATTGATATCTAAGGGAGAATCATAAGTGGATGCACCTAAATGGTAAAAAAAATTAGGTGACATTACTAAATGATATTGAAAATTTGGCCACTCAATACTTGTCACATGTGAAATCATCTTTTATGTAGTAAGGTTTTCATGCATTACATGGAGGTGGAATTTGGGTGATATCATTAACTAGAGGGATAGTATGATCATGTGGAAGTAAATATGGAATAATAGACTCCAAAATTGGAGATAATTTAGTGGCAATACAATTATATTTTAATTAATTAGGTTCATCATCATTAGAATTGACAAGAGTGACCTGTAAAAATGGATTCATGTTAACAAATTCAAGTAGAGGTCCATTGTTAATGTATGGAATGGTTAGAATCTGATATTTAGGTTTGGGGTTTGGTAATTTTATAATCCATGGATTAGGATCAACCTCATGTTTATAAATTTTTCTATTATTAATGAATTTTATACATTTACTGCCTGAGGAGGTAATAGCCCTCATATTATGTGTCTATGGGCATCCTAGAAGTATGTTGTAATATAGAGGTAAATCAAGGACCATGAGTTTGTTGTGTATAGTCTTGGGTTCAATAATGAGGGGGAGACAAATACAAACAAGTGGTTTTTAATTTGTTTTATCAAATCCACATCATGTGAGATGTGTTTGTTTAATGTGATCTTTGGTATATCCAAGTTGTTGAATTGACCCAAGGGAGGTAACATTAATTTTTGATCCCTCATCTACTAATACTTTTTAGATAAGGATGGTATTAATTATATTTTTAGTGAATAGAGGTATATCATCACCTCAAAAATTAATTTCATCATTAGTCATATCTCCTTCAAGAAATTATATGGAAGGTTTAGAAGAGGTACATATAGCTTATATAGTATGTACTTCTGTGGGTGAAGGGTTGTGAGAACATTTTTCCACCTCAACGGATGGTGGTTCTTCAATGTCTTGTTATATTTACAATACAAATTTTTAGTGATATGGAGAATTACAAACTAACTGAATGAGGGGTATTTTACAAGGCATGAAATTGAGCTCTTCCAAGAAATTTCAATGAGATTTAGAAGATGAAGAGACAACATGAGGTTTGGGAGGTACAATGGATTTTATAAGAATAGGAGAAGTAGATTGAGGTTCTGGTTGTGGGAGTGTTTCCTCATTTTTTTTATAAGGTATGGTAGTGATATTTTTAGTGTCTTTGAGACGTTTTTCTTCAGTTGATGGTTTTTGAGGCTTAGTGATAGGATATTCATGAGTAGGTTTCCATATATAATTGACTTTGGATGCATTCACATATTAAGAATTGTTATAATATTGGTCATAATTAGTGTCAATTTCACATATATCTTCATTTAAATTTTATGGGTTAGAAGTAGAGAAATATTTTTGAGGTTTAGATGATGAAGGCTTGGTAACTTGTTTATTTTGAGAGGCTTTGACATAATCATGAAGGTGTATTTTGATCATATCATCATGTTTAAATGTATCTCCTAACATTAAAAAGTAAAAAATTAGAGGATCCCATAACATGTTTCATGAGAATGACCTATATTGGCACAAAACCAACAAAATTTGTTAGGATCATACCATGTATGTGGATTATAAGTGTAGGTGAAAGGCTTAGGAGCTAATAATTTCTTCATTTATTAAATTTCTAATGGTGTATGAGAAGCTTAGGGGTTATCTACTTTGGATACTCCTACTTTTATTTTAGGAAGAGTATTAGTAATTGTATTAGTGTATTTTTGGAAATATCCCTTGATAGATTTATGGTTGGGCTTAAATTATTCCATAAGAAAGTCTTATCTTTTAGTTTGATCAATTACATCGTTTAGTTTTTGAGGAAAAAAAGTTTGAACTTTATATTGAATGGAATGTGTTAAAGAAGTTATAAATAGTTTAAATAAGTTATCACTACTCATGTTATGATCAACTTTGTGAGACAAAGATTTCCATTATTTAATGAAATCATGAGATGATTCAGAAGGGGATTTTTAAGCATTAATAAAATGATAGACAATTATTAGGAAGATCATTGTGCTAAATTAAGTTTACTATAGGATTGATTGAATCCTCTTGTTTCCATATGGAATGTTGAGGGAGTTGATTATACCATTCTAATAAATCTCATATGAAATTTTTAACTAGAATTTTGGTGGTAAAAAACGTATTTATTTTAATCCACTCTTTGTAAATATTACTAAATTCTTTAATAAAAGATGTGAGGTATTTAGTTCCATCATATTTAATAGTTGGAGTTATATTTCCAATATCAATAGAAATAATGAACGGAAATAAAGGTTAATTTTGGATATTGTGAAGCATATTTTTGTACATAAGGGGTTGGAGAATGATATTTCCTATGGCATCTCTAAAAGGTGGAGGGATAAAGTTCTAGTAATTTTGAGGTATGAGAATAGGAGGTTGATTATTCATGTTTAATAAAGGATACTACATTTGCATTATTTGATAAGTATTAGATGTTTACATAATATTCATTTGTTGAACTATTTGTGCAATAATTTGAGTTGTGTCTATTGGTGGATTGATAGTATTAGTGTTTAAAGGTGGATTGTTAGGGATGGTAGGAGGAACATTCCTTAATTTTTATTACCATATGGGTTATTGGGTGGAGGATTTTTATGTGGTAGGTTATTGGTGTATAAAATATTTCTTATAGTGTTATTAGTAAAGCTTGTGTCAATTACCTCTATAACGTAATAGGTTGATTTAGAGAGAGAATTGTCTTGAGAAGTGTGAAATGTATCAGATCCATTAGTGTTGTCATTTGGGGTAATTTGAACAATATTTAATTCTATATATGAATGGTGAGAGAAGGTGCACCAAGGGTGACCATCTTCTTGGGTGTTTAATGTAAGAAGGTTAGAATATCCCATATATTGTCTAAATGGATTAAGGTTGTCCAAAAATATTTTAATAGGGGATTTCATGATGTTTGTAATTATGATCTAAGACCAAAAAGAAAAGGTGAAATATAGGAGAAAAGTTGGCCAAATACTGAATTAGATTAGCTAAGAAGGATTTTAGGACAAAAGACTGAATTATCCAAGTGGTACGGGGTTGACCAGGTCAACTAAGTTTAGAAAGGAGACCAAAAAAATTCTAGGAAAAGATATAATCATGTGATTTGACTTAGAACTATGGGAAAGCATTAAAGACCAGATTGTGAGAGACTAGATCGAACAAGATGATTACATTATGTGGAAAGGAAAATAAACCAACATGTGAGAGACTAGGTCAATCAAAATGACTGTACTATATAGAAAGTAAATCTATATGAGACACATTTGAATGGGTCTACTATGCTATGAGGGTAGAGATATGTTTTGACAAGTATGAATCTAGATATCTAGTGTTATTTAGCTTTAAAATTGAAATAAACACATAAGCAACTTGATTGAACTAGTTGAGCTAGTTGTGATAAATAAGACAAACCTTATACTAATGCTAGTTAATACAAGTTTTAAAATACATCATAAAATTGGAAAAGAATAAACATAAAAAATAAAAATGCTAATTTATGCATTCTTTCCTAAATATTTTAAATTATAATTTTAGAAATAAATGTGACAGGGCATTAGCTTTAGAAAATAACTAATAAGGTAAGTTAAAGATGGTTTTAGGTTGTTAAGGATGAAAAGGATCTATATTGGTGACTAAATCAATAAATTGATCCTTCTTATTTAGTATATGTGTGATAATATAAGTAAGCAAGTAGAAAAATAAAACATGAATTAATTACAAGTAATGTTGGCTAATTATTTTGCTTGAAGAGTATAGGGTTGATCTGGTCAATTGAGTTTACAAATATTACAGAACAAAATCAATTGGGTTGATTCTATCTATTGAAGCAAGGGCCAAAGAAAAAAATTGAATAATTCAACTGACTCTCGTAGGAAAGAATCAACTAATTAACTAATTCAATCTAGTTGGCTTAGTTTACTACAGAGTTACAATTTTATAGACTAAAAACAATGCAAAATAAGACTAAAATGAAGAAAATATGTGACTAATTTATTGATAATTAACCTTATGAATTTAATGATGTTTAATTGTTAGTTTTCATATTGTGTCATCTAGATGAATATTTTTACCCTGATAACAAAGTAAACTAGGCTGAATGAGTTTGAAAACCTATATGTAAAAAATCATACTGAGTTGATTGGATTGATTTAGTTACTTATAGTTGAATGACTTGCATAAATCCAAATAGAGTCAATTAGAGCAACTATGTGTCAAACCTACACATAGAATGTTATATTGAGTCAATATATTTGATCCATTGATGTAAAAATGAAATAAATAATAAATAATAATAAATGAAAGTGTGAAAGAAAACTTGCAAGGGTTAGTTCACATCAGGTTCACTAGAATGTATAACAAGGAAAAGTGAAGTTGATCTACAAATCAATCCTAACTTGGAGAAGATAAATCAAACTCACCCTTATTCATGTTGGTACATTTAGGCAATCAAGGTCATAACTAATATGGATCTGTAAGACCTAACTAATGTGTATCTTACCATATAATATAACTAGAGAGGGTTCTAAGTCTTTTATTCAAGAAATACCACATAATAACCCTAGTTAGGTCCTATAGTTTATAAAAAAGTAAATAACAAAGTAAAGTAAATGTAATATAGTGCTCACCAAATATTGTGAAACAAATGGTAGATAATAAACATAAAAGTAAACATGAAAAGAAGAACTCTATTTAGGTTAATGTAGAGGTAATGCTAATCATGGATAGATAAATACATTCACAAGACATTACTTCTAAAATTATATCTACTAAAATGGAGCAGTAAGATTTAGGAACTCTTACCTTTAAGTCAAATCTATCGAGGTTTAATATCTCCCTTCATAGATAGTGTTTTTTAAGAGGTTTTTATAGTTCATAAGGATCACAAATATAGTTTACCTCTAGGCTACAAGACTTTTCCTATGCATCCAAGACATTTCCACAAGATTAAATTCTTCTCTCCAAGTGTAAACTTTAAGTAATGACTCCTCAACTATAATGGTGGAAGAACATATTGTAAATAAGCATAAGTGAACTATTATATCTATCTCTATGGAAATTAGGTGAATTATTTATTTATATATATGGATCTAACCCTAAAACCTTTAAAAATTTTAGTTGATACAGTTAACCTAGTTGTTTAGGAAATAAAGCAGTTGGGACCCAAACTAAGTCATCTGGGTCAACTTAGTCCCATAATGTGTTAAATTTCCAAAATAGGGTCAGGGCATTCAAATATGATTTGAGGATGGTAAAAATAAGTTTTGACTTAGGTAGTGGTTATTTGAAGTGAATTTAATTGAGGAGCATGTAAGGGAGGTGTCAAAGCTTAATAAAATGTATAGGAGGGACTTGTGTTGGTTTTAAATGGTGGTATAAGACCAACAATTTTTCATAGAACCAATGGTCTACCCACCCCTTTCTTGATGCACCCTTTGAGGCATGCACTCAAATATATTAAGAATCAATGGGTTCTTATAAGATAGAAATAATAAGTAATTAATAATGTTTAAAATATTATTTTTATACACTAGGCACTCACCACATCAAGGCCATCTAACATAAACAACCACTAAACTCACCTCTATTTCACCATTTTGTTAGTTATAAAATGAAGACCCATAACTTGTGACTTGGAGTGAATCCTCACCTATCATAAAATGATATGAACTTTCCCATACAAATATTTGATGTGCATAAAACCCACCTCAACAAGTTTTATCTAGTGATAGAAGAAGGGCCCACAACATTTAGTCATTGAGATCACTTGAGTTGCATACATTAGATCCACTAGTGAGAATTACAAGGTATAACTATGATTATAGTTTTTTATTATTATCACCTTTAAAAATTCACCAAGGACCCAAACTAGATAGAGGTATCCCTATAAGATTCATAATTCAACCAAATTCACCAACCCAATAGAACTAACCTCAAATTTTCATTATGGCCTAGTTAGCTAGTTCTATCATTGTTATAACTAGTGTCATACATGACTTAAAAGGGAACTAAAAATTATACTCCTTAATTATCACCTTTTATGGGATGAACTATAGAAAAACATATTAAATCCTTTAATATATATTTGGGATTGTTCAATGTGGTTCATGAAGATGTTGCATGCATATTATTCCCTTTCATCTTGGAATATGTTTCTTATGATTAGTTCCTTAACCTTATATATAACTCAATAATATAATGGGATAAATACCATAATACATTTATTCCACAGTTTGAGTAAGTTAATAAACCCAGTGTGATATAGCAACATTTTTTCTAATATGAATAGGGAACCTAGATTTATGAATATGAGATAGAAGAAGAGGATAAATATAATTTTTTTAAAAAGGTTACAATGTAGAAAATATTTGGATTTCATATTCCAATCCCTCCTCATATTCATAATGAGGATGAAGTTAATATAACTATAGAGGTTAGTGTTAGCCAAATTTTGGATATCATTAAAGAGGTTCACAAAAAAACATTCCAATCAAACCTCCACCTTGATTGACCATCTTGAAAATCTCATTATAAGTCATGTTTAACCTATATTAAGGCAAGTTTGACAAGTTTAAGGTAATGTTTCTTTCTAATATCATACTTGTATTTTCAAGATATGTCCTAGTCAAAAGGGTTTAAAGAGTGTCAAGGATTGAAATGTCTTTTTTATGTAATGTAATTCATGTCGATGTCATTTCATATGCCCCATGGTCTGTAAAAATGTATTAAATTAAGTAAAATATCCTTTTTAACATTATAAATCATTTTGAAAAAAATTCTTGGCCATTTGTAACATCTAAGGAAGAATATTGTAAGAAAATGGTAGGTTTACAACAAATGAAAGTTGATGATACATCACCCTAAGTTTATATAGGCATGAAATAGCTCTAGGGAGGCTTATCACATCAATTCAACCAAGCTCTAATGTAGATCATGGAATTTCTAGTGCAAAAATATAATTTTTCAAGGGATGGTTGAATTTTTTTAGAGCAAATATCACTACTAGGCACTTCCATGGATTCTTCTATCCTCTATGATTCTAAATATATACATTTGAGGGAGTTATAGACACAAAAAAAATAAAAACCTACTTAATCTCCCTATCACTCTCCTTGGTAGCTTCATAAGGCACTTAGGTTTTAACTTGGTATAAGGAGAGAGAAATTTGGAAGCTTAGATCTTAGTCATAGTAGGGGGACCCTAATACCTTCTAGTTTGTTTCATTTGTTGTTTGTTCAATCCCCTTAACTCTATGAATAATTTCTAAGAGTGTAACGAGCTCACAATGTCTTATTCATCCATGCAAGGCTTAGGTTTAATTTTATTTTTAAATCTCAGATCTTGATGAAATAAAATGGTTTTTTTTGGGTGATCTCAATATTAAAATAGACCTCTATGGTGTCAATACCATTAGGTGAATAATTGGATAAGATGCATTCAAGAAGAAAACTATTTATGCCTTCTTTATTAGAACATTATAGTCAAGACTATTTGTAAGTTTTGAATTGGATTGAGAGCTTGATCACCTCCATAGGTATCTAAACAACTCATTTTAACTTATAAATACCTCTAGTAACACATACATACCATGAATAGGTCATTTATGGACTAAAATAGTGAAGGAGTGATCTTTTCGAGCCAGTGTTTGGTGATATGCCTTCTGTAAAGTGTATAGTCATGTAAATAGGGATTTCAAACATGCAAAGTGAAGGTCGATGGTGGTATATAATATAAACAAGATTTGATATATTTTTGAAAGTATGAAAGGTTAATGTTTTCCCATAATTATAACCAAGAAGGGTTTTGTCCACTTACATGTCTGTAGATCTATATATGGGCATCCATGACTCATAAACCTATAACAAGAAGATATAAATATCTTGAGATACATAATACAATACTCCAAATACTTATATGACACCTAATTTTTAGAGGTAGTGATGCAAGTAATGGAATTATAATTCCAAAACTTCAAACTCTTAACCAATCAATAAAAGCATTCATGAAGCATATAAACCAATTATTACAAAAAAAATGAAAATATGCAAGATCAACACCCATAACACGTGGATTACATGGGAAACCCTCATGGGGGATAAAACCCACTCTCAAGTTTGAAAACAAGTGGACTACAATCTTGTAAGATATTTACAAACAAGAGACTTTATTGAAGCACCTACTTCATAAGGAGTACCAACCCCTAAGCATGAACAAGCACCCACTCATCCTAGATTTTGAACACCCACATAACACATTACTATATCAACACATATACATATATGTTTTCCTTTCAATATGATGTATAAATAGTGAATATAAACTCTCTACAACCCTTCACACTTTCTCAATCCTTTACACACAAGCAATATATCCAAAACAAACTTTTGGATCACTTTAGACCTCTTCACAATTGTCAATCTTCAAACCTTCATGAACATTATTAAAAAATATGAAATATGACCTAGTGGTCAAAAATATATCCATAAAACTTATATTCTCTTCAATATATCAACCAAGAATGTTCACCCTTCTCTATTCTTTGCTTATCAACACTAGAAACCTTCATCTTTGTTTATGCTCCTTATAGAGCATTCATGGTCACTATCTACTTGGTCAGCCATAATACATACTTTAACCCTTAAGGATTATATTATAATTATAATAATATAAATTTAACCTACATATTTCATCCATATATTTGATAAATCACCCTTAATCAGCATCACCTTTCAATTAGGCCTTAAAAAGTTGTTATAGGCTCATAGAGACATATTCATCCTTTTAGCACTTCACGAAGCAAAAATAGGAAAATAAGACCACTTAAAAGCACATAATTCATCACCATATAACCCATAAGACACCCTCAAGTGATTAAATTCATCACTACACACCTCTACCTATGCAAAACCTATCAATAATTTGCCTTGTATGAGAAAACATCATGAATGAAGCATAAGTCAACTTGTAAGCAATTGATCATACTAAAGATAAATTGGTCAAACCTCCAAAATCTATAAATATGATCATGAGGGAGTATTAAAAAATATAAAATATATAATTCACTTTGAAACATACAAACATAATCAATAAAAACTCAAACATCCTTCTTAGGCCACTCACAGAAGATAGTAAAACCCTTAGTCAACTTTGAATTGTAATAAATGCAAGTGTACTACTAGTCAAACCTTCAAATAATTTTTACTAGATTGAAATTTAATTTATATACAAATTTAATTTTTATAAAACCATATAACTCAACCATAATCAAACTTTATTAACAATTCAGACTAGCTTTCCTTTGTAAATTCAAATATTAGCATTCCAAGGACCACTTTTTAATGCAAATTTGAGTATACATGGAAACTAGTGAAATCTACCTGACAGACCAAATTTGCACTACCATAAATTTATCTATAAATAATTTCAAGAACTTAAATTTTAAACACATTATCTAGGAAAAAATATTAACAAACACATGTGACCACTTTCTTCTGACACCTTCATACATGCAAATGTTGATGTCATCAATCTGCTTACTCAAGAAGTTATACCAAGATGAGTAGGAGAAAATAGACCTTCACAAGGATGTTCCAATGAATTCATTTCAATTCTATAAGTAAACCAAGAAATTTTTACCCCTGATGTTACCTCTGAAACATTTTCAACTCATCACCAACATCGATCAACTTGCTTAACCAAGTAAACACTGCAAGGTCCATACATGATCACTAAGGCACACTTTGTCATTGAGAACCATGTAAATAATCAACTAATGAAAAACATTTTACACCTTAGGTAAATAATTTAAAACACCTCAATAATATACCCATGTTAATACTTTTAGGTTTTTTCAAATCCAATAACAAAACTGTGCACAAACTCTTTCTCCCTTTAAAAACACTTTCTCCCCCTTTGACACAATGACAAAGTGGGCTCACCTATTGATCATGATTAATTTTAAATGTTTTTAAATCCAAGATAACGAATTTATCTCATTTTATATATGATATAAATATTCTTATCACTTTGCATATTATTTCTTATCATGACTACCTCAAACCTGCTCATTGGCAGCACTCTATTTTGACCATGCACTACTCTATGAAGAAGAAATGAATGATATGAAGAAAATAGTTGTAATCACAGATTGAGAAAACTAAGAGTAACTACCAATAATTAATATAAAATTTAGCACCCCTTGAAAACCTTTATACCATCTCCAATCATGATGAAATTTCATGGTTACCTTCAAATTTTCTCTCACACTCCACCCATAGAATGAAGAGTGGACATTAAAAATATTTATCAAACATATATGATGTATAAATAAAATTGAGAAACATATTTAAGGACATCCATACTTTCTTATTTTGAATAAAATGACCAAAAATAACTCTTCTTTACACTATCGTTGGTTAAAGGCCTAGTAGCCATGCCTGAACCTTGCAGAACCCATAACTTTTTGTGTATGCATATTCATCGATTATAAGTTAATATTTTAAGTAAACTAATATTTCCCCTCATACATTCCAATAATCATCATCTAAATCTTCCTTTTCACCATAGTTCTTTCACAAATTTACCTACTAATTAGCCTTCCATTTGCATAGGAGATCAACCATAGGTCAAGCTATACACTTCCAAATTATTTTAAATATTGTTTTGATCACCCATTTATCCATTTCAATATATTATTAATCCTAATATCTCAACTCATTTTGGAAGGTTACTAATCCATATGGTGTAAAACATAGGACATTAAAAAGACATAAGGTCAACTCACGACCTTCTGATCAATGCCAACTACTAAAACTTATCTCACACATAGAGATCAATAATACACACTTTTTGGCAATTTTTTTATGTCTAATTCCTTTGGTAACCTATAGAACCATGAAATAGTTTTTGACCTGCTAACCCTTAAACAAAGACTATCATAGTCAAAATCCTTCAAAAATATTCATCTTTCCCTAAAAATATCTTCAAACCCTAAAACCAACTATATCACACATTTATTAGGTCAATATACCTTTCTATGCCACAAATTCACTATGAACACTCACCAATCTTCATTTGACACTTGGAACCAATTAGATTATGCATGCAAACCCTATGTACACAATATTCACTATGTTAAAACACCTTTAATAACTTTGACTTTGACTAGGTTATAATATATACCAAAATGGCATTGGTCTTCAAGGACTAATCATCAACTCTGCATACCTATGTACTTTGTTCATCACTGAAAGTGCACACACTTGCTTCTACATGTGAAAGATGTCTTCTAAGAAACATAGGTAGAGACACCAATTTGTCATAGAGGGACTAAAGGTCCCAAAACTTGGGATACTCCCACATTTCCATGCTCTCACTCTAATTTCATTCCTACCTCATCATTAAATTGAGTTTGACTAGGTTATTAACTTCATTTTTACCTTTTGACTCAAAATCTTGCTTGATCTTCTTGTCCCCTAGGGCTGATAAGACTTGCTCTTTGATACTTGAAATTGTACATTATTATATCATGAAAAACAATCCATTTTGAACCTAGTTTTCATTCACTTCCTTAGGTCTCCATTCATTATGGCTTTTTTTGTTCATGTTAGAATTGATATTCTTTGAAGTGGAGTTCTGACCATTCTGACAGAACCTTGTTATATGAAATTTCTCTTGAATCTTGAAATAAATGAATTTTCTTTAATTATTTATAAATTTTGTATGGGTTACATGATGCCTCCATAATTTTTCATTATCCCATTCATGTACCTGATAATTTGGTCTCCTCATGAAAGAATTTTAAACTCTTGTAGTATGACCAAATCCCTTAACATCTATAGCATAAGATGTCAAGCTTTACTTATGGACCTATTGCCTATATTGATTTATGATATTATTTATGATTTTCATTGTCTTGTTGATAATTCCATGCAAATTTCTTACTAGGATCTTTTTATTTTGTAATCAATGATCCTATGACCAAATTGATGACAAAAATAATAGTATCCATTAATGGAGTTATCATACCTTAATACATTAGGCTTCTTGATTTGATCTAGACTTTTATATCTTTTAAAGTTGTCCTTATTTATGTTGTCATTATTATTGTCTTTACTAGTACTCTCCTTAACATGATTAGTCTCTAAATCTATCATCATTGTCTTCTCAATCTTCTTATCATTTTTAACATCTTCATGGAACCCTAGGTTTAACTTGTCATTTGAGACCCTTTGACTACTCAATAGGTCATTAAGATCAACTGTAATTTTCTCAAATTTACAATATGTTTCAATCTTTCTCATAGCTTGATCTAGTTTCATCTACAAAGACTCCATCTCTAATTTATATTTAGCACAATCTTCATGCTTATTCTTTATCTCTTCAGCAAGGGTAAAAACTTGATTTTTAAGATGTTGAGTGATCTCATCATGCTCTTTGACTTCATTGCTCAACATTTCTTCAAAGAACCTAATTTAATCCTCATCAATTTTGATCAAGGATGCCTAATTTCTATTCTTTTGTTGTAGAAGCTTCAATTCTTCTAAGGTATTCAAATATTTATATTCAAGAGAGACTTACTCATCTTCTTCATCTGAGATATCTCTACCAAAGAGATCTTTGATTAAATAACATTCACCTTCATCATCGCTAAGAACCATGAATATGGTTTCCTTGTCCTCATCATGATATGAATCATCACTATATGATGTGTTTCCTTCTTCTTCAGTAGATGAGTTATTTTCTTCTTCATGGTAAAGGCCCTTATAACCTTTGTATGAATATTTTCCATTTATCATATTAAATAACTTTATGTAATTCTTATGACCCTCATATTTCTTGTGCTCATCCTCATGCCTTGTGAGCTTCCTTGTGTTTATAATTGATTTTATCTAGGCATTTAGCTACAAAATGACCAACTTTACCATATGAAAAACATTTAAAAGGAATTTTCCCTTCACATTTACCTAATCTTACATTCAATTTTCTTGTAATCATGGATTCAAGTTAATATTAATTAAGATCAAAGTCATCAAGACTTAACTTTATCTTTTTGCATTTTAACTCCTTGATCAACTTGAAGGTCTCTTCCTTCTTTGGTATTTTATACTCATTGACTCTCATCTCATAGGAATTAAGGATGCCATTTAATTCATCCATATTCATATTGGTGATATCATGACTCTCTATATAGCATAAATCTTTAAATCAAACTTGAATG
This sequence comes from Torreya grandis, assembly GCA_037957365.1. Lineage (NCBI taxonomy): Eukaryota > Viridiplantae > Streptophyta > Pinopsida > Cupressales > Taxaceae > Torreya > Torreya grandis. The sequence goes on along the minus strand of JARHVA010002924.1, from coordinate 1,345,502 downwards.
TGAGAGACCTTAATACTTTTTTTTACAATATTAGCTTCTTCAATCTCATCTCTAATACCTTTTATCATGTTTACCACCCCATCAACCCTTAGAATATAGGATGCCACATTATCTTCTTCCTTCATTTTGAGTCCCTCAAATTATCTTTGGTAGGTCTATAATTTAGCCAACTTAACCTTTGAATATCCTTGATAGATGATCTATAATTTATCCCATATTTTCAATGTATTACCTTGGTGAAATCATCCTTTTATAGGCCACAAATGATAGCATTTATATCTTTATAATTGTTCTCACTCAACTTCTTATTAGTTGTACAAGTTGGAGGAGTAGGGGGTATGGAATAACCATCCATAATATTTTTCCAATTGTCAAAACCTAGATACATGATGTATATCCTCATCCTTTCACTTAAAAAATCATAGTTAGATTAATTTAATAGTGTTTCTTACTTAGTATAGAAACCACCTTGCATTTGACAAATATCCATTGTAGTTTTCATCACCTTTAAGGGTAAAACTTGCAAAGAAGATGTGGATATGACACCAATTATTAGAGGTATAATAAATAATAGGGATTGAATCAGTTATGAAATTAATTCAATTCTAATTATAAAACATCAAACTCTTAACCAATCAATAAAAGCATTCATGAAAAATATAAATCAATTATTGCAAAGAAAAAGGAAACTATGCAAGATCAACACCTATAACACATGGATTATGTGGGATAAAACCCACTCCTAAGTTTACAAAAAATTGGACTATAGTTCTATAATATGTTTATAAATAATAGACTTTAGTTAATCACCCACTTCATAAGGAGCACCAACATCTAAATATGAATAAGTAACTAGTTATCCTAGATGTTGAGCACCCACACAACACCTTCTGATATCAGCACCTCTAGAGATTTTATTTACATTCAATCTAATGGATAAATAATGAGTATCAACTATTTATAACCCTTAACACTCTCCCAAGCCTTTACACATAAGCAATGTATCTAAAACAACCTTTTGGATCACTCTACACTTCTTCGCTCATCCTCAATCCTTAAAACTATAAGAACACTATTATAACATCAAAAAAATGCCCTATAGGTCACACACATCCTTTACACTTATATTATCTTCAATACATCCACCAATCATTCTCACCCTTATATATTATTTTCTTATCAACACTATAAACCTTCATGTTTGTTTATGCTCATTATAGAGCCTTTGTGATCACTATCTACTTGGTCGGTTATAAGACATAACTTAACCCTTAAGGCTTCTATTAGACTTAGAATAAGATAAATTTCACATACATAGGTCATCCACATAGTTATACATCACCCTTAAGCAAAATCACCTTTCAATTAGGCCTAAAGAAGCCCTTATAGGTCCATGGAGACCTATTCATCCTTCTAAAACTTCATCGAGCAAAACTAGGAACATAAGACTACTTCAAACCACATAATTCCTCACCATATGACACCTACGACTCCCTAAAATTTATTAAATTCATCACTGCACGCCTCTACATATATAAAACCTATAAATCATTTGCTTTGTACATGAAAACATCATGAACGAACCAAAAGTCAACTTGTAAGCAATTGATCATACTGAAGATGGATTGGTCATACCTCTAAAATCCATATAAATGGTCCTTAAAGAGTCTAAAACACTCTCTAATATATAATTCACTTTGAAAAATCCAAACACCATCAGTAAGAACTCAAAAATCATTCTTGAGTCACTTTGAGAAGATAGTCAAACCCTCAATCAACTTTAAACCGCAATAAATGCAAGTGTACAACTAGTCAAACCTATAAAACTTTTTTCCTAGACTACCCTTAAATTTATCTACCACTTTTATTTTTATATAAAAATTTAATTCATCCATCATCAAAATTTATTAACAAAAATATTAAAAGTGGTTTTCCTTTGTAAATTCAAATATTTTAATTCCAATGGTCACTTTTTAATGCAAATTTGACTATGTATGGAAACTAGTGAAATCTGCGTAAGAGACCAAATTTTCACTACCATAAATTTTAATTAACATAATTTCAAAACCTGAAACTTTAAACACATTATATAGGAAAAAATATTAACAAACCCATGTAACCACTTTATTTTAACACCTTCACATGAGTGAATGTTAGCATCATCAATCTATTTACTTAGGAAGTTTTGCCAAGATGACTAGGAGAACCTAAACATTCACAAGGCTATTCCAATGAATTAATTTCACTTAAAAAATTATACCAATAAATCTTTACCCCTCATATTACCCCTCAAACATGGTAAACTCATCACCAACATCCACTAACTTGCCTAACTAAGCAAATACTACAAGATTCATGCATGATCACTAAGGCACACTTTGTCATTAAGAACCATGTATAAAAATCAACTCATGGACACTATTGGACACCTTAGGGAGATAATTAAAAAAAAATCAAAACTAATAAAAAAAATTAAAAAAATAAAAATAAATAAATAATAATAGATTCAAAATCCCTCTTAAGTCCTAATCTTAAGCATGACTGCCATACATAGAATGACTTTCTTGTAAGGTAAAGGAAGGATGTCTCTATTGTGGAAAGTTTTCAAGTGATATAAGGATATAAAAAACATGAAAATATAATAATTAAAAGTTTATTATATATTATTCTCATATTCTTCACCTTCTCACACCAATAGCATATCCTTAATCCTAATGAGGCATTCTCTCAAATGAGCACTCATAAGCATGTAGAGGAAGATGGAGGAAGAGGGGCTTTGTGACTATAAATATAAGTAAATAAGAGTTATTTTAGGTAAAAATTAACCATTAATATCATAAATAAATATTTATAATTTAAATATTATATTTCATGAAGATCAAACCACTCAAAGTGGTAATCTCAGTCAAGACACCTTAATAGGCTTGTATAGGACAAATAAGAGTTAAAGTTGAGTTAGTTATGGAAGAAAAGGTGATAAATAATTTTGAATGGTAAATAATAAAAATAATTAAATTTTAAACAATTTTAAATATCCATCAAAGTGTTATAAAACCTATTTAAGAGGCTTAATTTATCAAGGCACAGTCAACAAGTAAGAAAAACTACTTATAGGCCTGTTTAGGAAGATGGATGAAGAGACATATAGAAAATGGAGGTAAGTCTATAGATAATTAAGAGAGACACATTTAAACTATCCAAATTTTCAAATTACCATCATAATAATCTTAAATCCTAAGAATAATTTCCAAGTCTCAATGGTACACTTATAGGCCTAATTGAACCCCTAGACCTACTTGTTTGAGATAATAGATAAAATGTTCATGTTTTTAACATGTCTAAAGAATGAACACCTACATAATATTTAGAAAAAAATTTAATTCACCTTCATTAAGTACATACTTAATTAATATGGGTAAAATTACCAAAATATGCTAATAGGGCCACCCATACATGATATGTTATAAACCCTAAGCATGAGATAGTAGGGTTTATAGAGGATATAAGGAGTTAAAAAGGATATTAAACCATATTAACATGTTTATATGGATGTCACATACCTTATTTAAATGTTTGGATTCAAACCCAAGCAATTTTACACCCTTTATACTCAAATTTCTCTCTCTTGAGCTCAAAATGCAAGTTTGCTATCCCAAAAAGCATGTTCTTCATGTGTGAACATCCCTAAGAAGATTCATGGTATTCCTATATCATTATGGAAGGTGAAGGATATTTTACACTCAAAATCCATGGAATTGGTTCTTTCATGTAAGCCCCTAACTCTAAGAATAATCATTAAGAGTGGGAGAGCCTTAATCCTTGATTAACCCATAATAAGATCATGATATATAAGAATGTGATAGGAATGCATCCAAATTCATTGAATTAATTATAGAAAATACTAAACAATATTATACACTCATAGGGTTTTAATCATACAATACTATTTTATGGCCACATGTATAGATACAATAAATACCCTATTTTTATAGGTTTTCAAGTTGAACTCAAGTTGCAGAGATAGGTTAACAAGTGGAAATCATCAGGGAAGGTTTATTGACATGTTTCCCAACTTTTAAATCCTCAAAATCCTCTCATTTACCCATGAAATTTCTCTTACATGTCAATTTTGGATGTGCTAGTAGGAGAGTGACATGGTCACCTAGAAGGTTAAGAACAATAAGGCTTGAGTTGTTTTTAAGTCTAAGATATAGACTAAGATGTAGTAGATAATTTTAAACATGTACCTCATTCTTATAACAAGGCCCTTTAAAGCATGCATGGCCATCCAAATGGCAGGTGTCAAATAACTAGGCCTAGATGTTCAATAGGACTACATTAACAATGAAGAAGGTTCTTCATGATGAGGAAATGAGTATGGTAAGGTGTCAAAAGGAGTAATCAGTGATTAGATCAAGGTTTCAATCAAATATATAATCTCTAAAGATAGTTTCAAACATGATGAGCCTTGAAAAATGTGAAGAGTCTCTTCATCAATTGTGCAATAATAATTCCTATAAGATGGACACATGATCAAGGGATATCATTGGGTAGTTTCTTACCTCATATAATGAATATAATTGACTTATAGATTAGATTATAGTCAACATAGAATCCTCCTACATCTGTCTCCTTCTCCTTTCCTCCTCATTGTATACAATTAGCTTATTTTGGCTTTGAAAACATCTAAAAAATTGGTATGGTGAAGCCATGGCAAATTTTATACTTGTCTTACCTATGGAATAATAATTCAAACTAATTTTAATTTCCTCAAATCTTGCATTCAATGTCTGATATGGTTTTGCCATTGAATGATAAGTGATAGTTTGTTTCCTTGCATGCATCCATTTCCTTCATGCCTTTGTTTATGTGTATATAGTAGCTTTGTATGGTTTTAAATGTGAGAAATAGTATTAGTGTCTATTATAATTCTCAATAAGATTTCACCTTAAATAATACATATCATCCTACCTTAATATTGAATCACTATTGTTAGAGGGATTGGTTTTGAGTGTTGAGATCAGTTTTATAGTTGTTTTCATAGTGTAAGTGTAAGCAAGTAGAGGAGTTAACTTTGGTGCATCACGTCCATGATTTTCCTTTTATTTTAGTTCCCTTATACCCATTTTCATATCAATAAAAATATGTTAGTGCTTATATTTAGATGTTGTATATGGGAGCTAACCCATACTCTAGAGATTCACCTCTTCAAGTAGGTCAACCACACCTAGAGCTGATTTTATGTTATCCCAAACTGAGAAGGCTTGAGTAACCTTATCTAGGGTGAATTTTTTTGTGATAATAGATAAAAATATTTTTTATACATAAGAAAAAAGTATAATGGGGATTCTAATTCCTCCTCATGTTTAGGATGGAAAGCAAAAAATAGTTAAAAAGGAAGACCAAGGTCATATTTTGGATAAAAATACAAATGAGTAAGGAACACTAGTTGACACTCCAATCATTACATAATTTTTTCCTCATGTGATTACTTTAATGGATACAACACAAGACTCAAAATAGGTCAATTTTTCCTATATTTCTTATTTTTCCCCAACTACTTTAGTTATCCTTCCTATTTCTACAACTTCAATGGATTTTCCTATTATTTTTATCACTAATGTTTCCACTATTAAATTACTATAGTTTTGGATCCTATGGTTAATACTAGTAGTACTAATCCCTCTAACACCATGACTTACACATATACACAAGTTCCACTATTTATGAAAAAACTAGCAAATGTTGCCATTACATATCCTATTTTATATGTAATTAGTATAGGTACTATAGTTGTTATCCCACATTTTCAAGGTTTAGTGTTTTAGTCTATTTTTAGCACTTCCAATCAAACATTACCAACTGGATTTTAGTCATGTTAATGTCCAGTCATCACTATCAATTTTACTCATGCTTTGTGAAGTCATCTCTAAGATCTAATTTTGGCATAACATTATTTATATTTCCTTGATCTATTTTTACATGCAAACTATAAATTAATAAGCATTCTTATTTTAAAATTTCTAAATATTCAATGAGATTTTAAGATGATATAGTGCCCATCTAAATCTATATATGTTTTAATTTCATTTACATTGTAAGGGAAGATAATTTGGAAATTAATGCTAGAAAAAAAATTCTTAATTATTTTTTAAGTTTGTGTGAATGTGTTATCACTTCCAAATCTATGTGTTTATTTGAATAATTTTCCTTGAGTTGATAAATATATAGGAGGTTGTGTATGTTTTTTATATGAATTTGTTAATCATCTCTTTGTTTATAGATCATATTAACAATTTTCTAGTGACCTTGGATATGCATAAAAATCTGGTATTAGAAATATCATGGATTATAATCAATGACTCATATTGTAATTATTTCCTTAGTCTCTTAATTGTGTTTTATTGTTTTTTTTCTTATAGATAACTTACATCATAAATTGGTTCATGACATATGTTTATCTTAGTATAATGGGTCATCTTAGAAGGTTTTAATCTTCAATTAGATAATAGAACCCATTCTTTTCTACCTACCTTTCCCTCTTTTGTTATTTATTTTTAGAAACACCTTATTTTAGTTTCATTCACCAACTATAAGTAGAATTATAAGTTAAGTGTTAGTCACACATCATATATAACCCATCATAGGTAAAAAAATACTACAGTCACCACTATTACACCATGTCATCATTTACAAAAATTAGACCTCAAATGGTGCCTTGGAGTGAATCCTCACCAATCCTAAAATGAGAGGTACTTTCCCATAATAATATTTAGTGTACATAAAACCCACATCAATAGGATGGATTATATTTCATGAAGAGGATTTGGATTTATCATAACCCTAAAAATCGAAGCTAACAAAAAATATGACTTGTAGGGTTATATTAACTGATTAAAACAATAATCCAATCAATTGACAAGGTTATTTTAACAAGTATACATCTAGACATCTTTATTAATAGATTATTATATGCACATTCTAATATGAATTCCAGTTAATAATATACATTATAGAATATCTTTAATTAAGGCAGCCCCACTAGTGATAAAATATTCTTAAATAGTTTAGAATAGAATATGAGTAACTTATCAAGTAGTCTTATTTACAGGGTTAGTCCATGGTTTAAGTCATAATAATGATATTTTAATTCTTAAATTAATGTTTAAATAACATGTATTTACTTCATCAAAGATTTATTTCTAAGGGTGATGCTTCAACTTGATCACGTAAATAATTTATAATTTTGAAATCAATGTTAATGTCTTAAACAACAAACACTTTTATTTTCCTCATGATCATTACGTGAGTGATCCTTAATTAGAGGCCAAATAATATGCCACCTTCACTCATTTATCCAATATTTCTTTATAAATACACTATTTTAATTTTTTGCTTAACATAATTAATCATAGGATAAAGGTATAACCTTACCATGCCACTTGAATAGTTTCCACCATCTATCCAATAATGAACTATTCGTTTGTGAATTTTCTTATCTTGAACACACTTCTTTGTGACTATTTAAAACAAATAATTTCCATTTATATTCATTTAAATATATAAAATTGAATTACATAATAACATGAATTTAATAATTTAAAGGTCATCTAGAATTGGAAAATGACATTTCCAGTCTTTAAATGGGACTTATAATATTAAATTATCATTATTTCCAATTTAGAAATGAAATAAGACAATCATTTTTGCTATAATTATTTTCATCAAATTTTACTCTTTTCTTTTTATACTTGTCTATAAACATGATGAGTAGAGATAATACAAACATTAAAGGATTAAGAACCATTAATGAAGTTATGACTTAAGATCATAAAGTCAATATTTTGTATCCAATTATGTTAGATAGATAAGTTTTCCCTAATTTTATACAAATTAAGTGAACTTAACAATTAAGAATACTTGTCTATAAAAATGATGAGTAGAGATAATACAAACATTAAAGGACTAAGAACCATTAATGAAGTTATGACTTAAGATCGTAAAGTCAATATTTTGTATCTAATTATGTCAGATAGATAAATTTTCCCTAATTTTATGCAAATTAAGTAAACTTAACAATAAGGAATACTTCCATATTAATAAACTTTTAAACAATAACCTTATCAATTTTATATTCAAATTACAAGTTGATCAAGAATCATTTAAACTATGAAATATATGGGTTAATTATTAAAAAATCATCTTACTTGCTACACATATATTATTTAATAAGGATTATTATGACCATATGTAAGCAATAGAACTAATCAACTTATTTTATCTTAAGTGATAAATTGAAAACAACACCTCATACTTTTGTAAAATTTGAGAACTTTAAGAACACAAACCTATTTTTTTATACTATCCAAGTTAATTTTAGGTCATTTTAATTCCACACTGCAACATAGCACTCCATAATTGTGTTTTTAGGAATACAATTATAAATTATAAATTGACTACAAGACCATTCAAATTTATAAAAATTATTAGAACTCTGAATTAATCTTACATTCTATAGTAAGTGAATCGATCATACTTTTGATGAGTAAAAGTTCATTACTAATCATGAGTAACATCATTAAAATAAATAATTTTTCTATTAATCGTAACATTGGATCCAAGTGCCAATATAAAAGGAGGTTGAATATGAAATAACTATTGAATGCTTTAAAAACTACATACAAGACAATGCATTTGAATCTACAAAACACTACTGGTAACCAAAATGATTAATGAATGTATGTTATAATAACATGTTATAGGTAATGGATAGTTTGTATTGGTGATGAGTAATGATTTATTAATCTTCACCATTGCAACTATTTATAATTCTTATATTTGAAAATGTTCCTTATGAACATAGAATGTTAAAATTTATCAAGAAAAAGAGATATTATATTTCATTCAAGTGACTATCAAAACCTATTATAATTAAATTTTTATTATCTTTCTATAAATAATTAATGATACAATATCATATTTATAAATTATCTTAAATGAAAATCCAAAGAATAATATCAACATTTTCTCATAAATGTAGCTACAACAAAACTGTGCAAGGTTGAGTTCCATAAATGAGTATCTATAATATTAAGATTGAGTTAATAAATCAATGAAGCTAAACAAAATATATTTTCAAATTAAATCTAATAACATGAGGGATTATTCTAAAAATATATTCTCAATTTAACAAATTCATTCATATAGATGTAACAAAGAATCCTCATGATGTAAAAATATATTCATACTTTTATCTAATGTTATAAAAAATGTAAATAAGGAATCAATTACAATAAAATAAGAGTTACATCAACATGATTTTTTTGAATCTAAAAATAATTGAAATGATTCAAAGCCTTTATTATTTTGAAATGAAAATTAATGTATATAAATATCCAAATAAGTCATCGAATAACAATCAATCCATTAAGAATATTTATAAAGTTTGACTTATTTCCATTCAAATATTTATTAATTATAGGATAAAAAGTAACATCAATAATAATTCCATGCAATAATTTATGCATTTGAACCAACATACATGAATTTGACATTTTAGGTCATTTTAGACCTTCATCAAATAGAAATAGAAGAAATATAAGATTTAAGCAATATGATTCATCTAACTAGAGAATCAAGAAATAAAAAATATCATCTATAACTCCTTCCATACACAATGATCCCAACCATAAGTGATTCCCTACACACCCTAACCATTGGCTATACAGGGTAACATGCACCCAAAGTTTACCCCAAAAAATATAAGAAAACACTTAAGGTAACATGCAAATGTGATCCATAATGGATGTATGGTTTCATAAAAAAGACATAGATAGGTTCAAAAGTCTAAATACTTGCATGGAAACAAAACCAAATTAAACACAATGATAATGTCATGACATATAAAGAAAATTAAATGTTTAAAACTAGAAGAATGACTCATGTATTCATACACAATTAGAAAAATAATTCATTTTTTAATAGTTCATCTTTATGCTATCGAAGGATGAGATTGAACTCAGTAACCTCCCAAAATGGGATACCCTTGACCAAATTTTAAACTAGTTTGTGTCTTTTAGGAAGATTTACATTATACTTCCAAACTAGACATGATTTTCACACAATGTAAAATTCAGATTCAACTTTGTCTAAAAATCCAATAAAAACTTAATTATTTCTTGAAGGATGAAATGACCAACTATTGTTAATTAAAACCTCCCTTGCCTTATTTATTCATTTATCTCCAATTTTCACCATGTCTTCCTTCTCTCAAAACCAATCCATTTAATCAATTTCCTTCCATACCCATTGAAGTTACAACTAATAAAAAACCTCTTGTTTTTCATAATTTTAACTTATGTCAAGTATCCATAGAAAATCAATGCCACCATATCGTATAGTATGCATGAAAATCAATGAGTTATAAACCCTCATTATTCTCCATGCAAGACTAACAAAATTCCATGAAAAATCATTAAATGCCTAATATACCTTCACGATCCTTCCATCACAAAAATCACTAATCGATGATTAGGTTTCCCACACAAGTCAACTGACAATATCATTGTCATTTCATTATTTCAAGTTCACAGTGGCCTAAAATTCTATTGATCCTAAGTCCTATGGACTTATTTTATATTTTATGAAAAAATATAAATCATATTCCATGGCCATGCTATATGGATCCCACTTCCTTATCCTATTTTAAGGTCTATGAAATTCCAATAAGAAGTATTCCAAACTGTTAAAGGTCCAATTGACCTCTAACATCCATGAATAATTTATAAATGCAACCTGAACTTACCACAAGTTCTATTCTAGACTTTGGCTCATCAGTGTCATGAGAACATCATTCTTAACCCATGACCAAACTAAATTACTTTATTAATATATTTCAATTAAAATAAGAATACCAAATAACAAGAAGCACAATCGACCAAGAGATAAAGTAGACTACACAACATGTAGGGAAACATAATATAAGGCAAGTCTAAATACAAGAATCAAACAAAAGGTCAAGGATCTAGGTTTATGATCTCACTTTCATTATACCTTAACATATATTTATATACATTAACATATACTTGTATACCGTAACATATACTTGTATAAATTACTTTTACAGGTAAATGACATGCTTTACTTTTCAACCTATCTCATACTGAGGCAAAAACTATAGTTAGACAAAATACATCAACAATACCTATCTCATATATGAGAAACTAAATTAAACATATCATTAAATTTAATCAAATTAGTAATCTTTAAATATCACAATGTGGTGAAAAACTACAATAATTATCCAAATGATTAACAACATAACATAAAGATCAAATAATAATAAAAATCATAATATCAAGTAGGTATGGTCATGACATCTAGCCTCCCTAAATAATTTCACCATCATTAGAGCCTAGAGTAAGTGAGGATATCACTACCAAAAAATATATTCATCTTCCCAGTATAACTTTTATCACTCACTTGATCCCATTAGATTAGAACTTCATAAAAATATTTGTTTCAAAAATTAATGTTGTGTTGAGATAGAATCTTGATGGGCTTTATTTCTATCATCTCCTTATCTTCCACTTGAATATTATTCTAATATATAAGGTGAGGTGGATCATAAAAAAATTTACTTAACAAGGCTACATGAAAAACATCATGCATTCTAGATAGAGAAGGAGGAAGAGCTACATGATAAGCCACTAGGTTAATATTTTCCACTATGTCAAAGGAACCAAAAAAATGTGTAGCAAGTTTAGATACCTTTCCAAACTTGATAGATATCTTAAGAGGTCTCAACCTCATAAATATATTTTAAAATACTTAAAATTCTCTAGGTGATATTTTTGTATTGGTATAACTTTTCTACCAATCAAAAGCAAACTTTAGTATTTGGTGAATGACAACCATTTGTTCATCAAACTATTAAAACGTTTGTAGGCCTAAAAACACTAGGTTTTCTAAAATTTCTTAGCCTAAAGGAATTTTTCACTCTCACCCATACCTAGATTTGAAAAGTGTCATTTTGATAACTGAATTATAAGTATTATTGTAGGAAAATTCCACCAAGTGGATGTAATATTACCACTTATATTTTTTATCCATGACATATTTTATTAGCATGTATTCAAAAATCATATTTAACCATTTATTTTGACCATCTATTTTTGGGTGATATGTTGAACTGAAGGTCAATTTAGTACTAAATGTATCCATCAAAGTCTAGAAAAATTTAGAAGTAAAAAACTTATCTCGATCAAACATAATCACTTGCTACACACATTGTAGGTGAACCACTTCTCTTAAAAATATTTATGTAAGGATGCTAGCATCATCTGTAATGTCTTCTACTATGAATTGAGAAATATTCCTTAATTTATCAATCACAACAAGGATTATGTCATGTTTACCCTAATATTTAGGCAATCTAGAATAAAATACATGGATATCATTGTCTATTTCATTTCAAGAATTAGACAGGGATATAACATTCCTCAAGGATGGTAGTGCTCATCCTTAACATGCTAGAATTCTAAAAATTTAGCCACAAATACAACCATATATTTCTTCATGCCTAGCCAAAAATATAACTTTTTTAACTCTTGTGTCATTTTTTGACACCTGGATGGGTAAAATGAGGTGCCATGTGCACTTAATTTAGAATATTTTCTCTAATAATCCCTAAATTATGAACATAAATTATTTATTTATGTCTTAATAGACCATTAGATCCATAAAATTAAAACCAAACTTTTCTTCCCAATTCAACACAAGTTTTGAGGTATTTTGGATTTTAGTTAATGATATAAAATTATAATATTTATAAAATTTGATTTTAAAATGGAGATAATAACAATGTAGTTCCTCCTTTTTACATCACCAGCTACTCTATTATCTTTACCTTTTACATAATCAATATCAATATCAAAATTACTGATAAATTACAACCATCTTTTATGCCTTACATTCAACTCATCATAAGCAAACAAGTACACAAGACTTATGTGTTTATATTTTATTATAAAATGTTTTCCAAATACAAAATTCTTCCATTGCTTCAATGCATGGATAATATAATTAGAACCAAATCATTATTTGGGTAGTTTTTCGCATGATTTTTAATCTTTTGAGACTCATAGGCAACTACCTTTCCATCTTGAGTTAGAATAATGCCAATACCAATTTTACAAGCATCAACCCATACTTTAAAATTTACATTTTGGTCAGGAATGACCAAAATAAGAGTTGAAGTTAGCAAATATTTCAATTTTTTTGTAATCTTACTCATACTTTGGAGTCCAATCAAACTTATTTCCCTTCTTTTGAAAGGATGTTATAGGGCTTGCAATTTTGGAAATGCCTTATATAAACCTTTGTAATAACCAAATAGTCCCATGAAGCTTCACACTTCATGTACATTCTTAAGATTTATCCATTGATTCATATCTATAATATTTGTAGAATATACTACAAAACCATTACTAGAAATTACGTGTTTTAGATAGTGAATTTAGGTTTTAAAAAAAGATCACTTGGATAACTTACTAAATAGTTTGTGTTGCCTCAGTATTTACAACACCATTATTAAGTGTTTTTCATGTTCTTACTCACTCTTTGAGTATATTATAATGTCATCAACGAAAACTAGAACAAATTGGTCAATAAAATTCTCAGAAAACACTATTCATCACATTCATGAAAGTATATGGTACATTGATTAGGCTAAAAGGCATAACCATAAACTCATAGTATCAATACCTTGTTATAAAATAAGTTTTATGAACATCTTCATATTAGATATGGAGTTGGTCATACCCTGAATAGATATATATATATATATATATATATATATATATATATATATATATATAAAAAAAATATAGTTTCTCCCCTCACTTGATCAAAGAAATAATCTATCCTTGGAATAGGATACTTATTCATAATTGTGACCTAATTCCACATTTATTAGTTAATGCACAATCTAAGAGTGTCATCTTTCTTTTTAATAAATACTACTAGAGATCTTCAAGGCGACACACTAGTTTGTACCAACCCTTTATCTAATAGTTCTTGTAGCTAAACCTTGAACTCTATTGGATATGATGCATTCATTTGGTAAGTTAATTTTGATATAGGAATAGGTCCAGGCATTACATATATTTCAAGATCAAATGATCTTTTAGGATTTAATCCTAGTATCTCTTTTAGGATGTGTTTTTATGTATTCAAATACTTCATTTAATTTGATAGGATAGATCAAGCATCTTTTCTCTATAGTTCTTTTCAATTATATATATGAAATTATACTTTGAGTTGATTTCTTAATGATTCCTTGGATCACTATAGGTTTACCACCTTCATTTAGAAATTAGACCTTATTATTATAGCAATCAAGCTTAGCTTGGTGATATTATAACCAATATATCTATAAGATAAGATCATTTGATCCTATTGGGGCAAGAAACAAGTTTACATGGATCTTAAAAACTCTAGATAAAGCTCATCTTGTTCGAGGCATTTTAAAATATCCCCCTTTTTCTCGGTGCTAAATTATACCTCCATCCTTATCTAAATTTAGAAGGTTTAGTTTTACATTTAAAATCGCATTTAGGATAAATAAAAATATCTTTTGATATTGAATCAATTCAGTGTTAAAGAAAAACTTGAAAATATACCTCGAGTTTCGATTGGAGTGGATTGAAATTTTGAATTTATGTTGTCCACATTCGCATAGACCTTGTGGTTGGCTTGTAGTCTAGGGCAATCCTTAAGGTAATGGTTATCACTGCATTCCCAACATGTTACAATAGTTTTAGGTGCTAGAGGGATAATATTAGCTATATTGACTAAATTTATTGGTAATAAATAAATAAATAAAAAGTTATTAAGCAACCCAATGATGGAAACAAATAAAAAGATGAAGAAGAAAAATAAACCATAACCCAAATGAAGGCATGAAAACTATATCTTATTCAATCAATGGCCTACTTTTCCATTCTCCATACATTTGCTTATATAATCTTTTCATATTCTTTCCTAACTCTATGGCTTCTCATTTATATGTTTGCCTTTATTTTTCCTTTTCCTCTTTCTTATATCTCACATGAATTTTCCCTCTTTTTACATAATTGAGAATTTATAATTAAATCCATTTCCATATACCTATACTAACACGCTCACTCGAACTAAACTAAGTGCCTTGCCCCATGACACTTAAATAAAAAGACCCAATAAATTTAGTTTTTAAAAAAATTCTCAATTATAATGAATTTGAGATAAACTACCTAACTAATCCTAATCTCCTCAGTTTATCTATCAGGACACCATGATCTTCTACTCTACCTAATCTTTTTGATCTCTTTCTTGGGAATCCATGTGCTACTAGAACTAATCTTTAACTAGTCTTAGCCAAAACTATAGGACCTCCCATGCTCTCTAACTAGTCTCAACCATAATTTTCAAACATCTTTTACTAACACTTAATTTCCTTTGCCTCTCATGTCAGGTCTCCTTTATTTCTATTTTAACTATTTGATAAGTCCTCAATTGCATTTTAATTTACAGAATTATAAACACTTCCACTTTGTTCAAACCTTATATAATATATATCTTCCTTCATTCTATGGGTAAGAATAATACAACCAAAAACATTAAAACAAATCTAAAAGCTAAATTATATTTTTTATTAGTAGTTTCAAGAATAACACCATCCAAAATTATATCTATTTGGCCCATGTATCTACCAATGGAGAATAATATTGATCCTTAAAAACTTTATTGAATTCTTACTAAATTCACTACCAATGTTTGTAACTATTTCACCTACCCATATTAATAGTGACAAGTTGTTTCATTTATCTCAGAAGAGTGCCCTAAATTTAGGTATTTGACCATCATAATAGTAATAAACTCCACATAGTTAATTTGTCCCTCTCCATCAATGTTGGGATTTTTATTATCTTCATCCACTTCTTCATTAGTGAGCTTCTTGTTAATATTTATCATGACATGGCAGAGCTCATTGGAGGATATGAAGTCATTATAGTCCTTGTCAAACACCCTAAATACTTGTTTCAACTCTTCCTTAAATTATATGTCCATGTTATAGGCCATTAAATTACACATGTACTAGCACTATAAATGTCATATCCATCCACCAAAGTAGAGCTTTTGAAAGGTAACATCACGTTGGAAGAGAGATACTTCACACATAATAATGGCACTAAGTTATCTTTGTGATTATTGTCATTAAAATTAGTAGGACTTCCATTTATCCCTTGATTGTTGATTTGTTGGTATGTTTCCACATTTTAAATTTTCCTTGTTTTATCCTTTAAATATATCAATGGTTTGGTTCAACTTATTTTTTATGCCTCTTTATTAAATCTAGATATGCTTACATCTTTCATAACCATGTCAAAATTCATCTAATCCACTACACTTTCATTTAAATATGAAATTTCATACACGATAATTTTAGGCTCAAAATCATTTAAAATTCTTATTTTAGTCTTTACAAAAAATAAAAATTGAGATATCTTAGCCATATAGCCATCACTTCGCCCATCAGACTTACCTCCTCTAGCTATTCTTTAAACCACAAGAAAATAATAGGTGGAGTTACAATAAAAGCATCCAAGAGTCACATACCCTAATATTCATATCACCTCCACTTAAACCTAGAGTAACCCTGAACCCATGAAAATGCATTATCCACTCTCTTGGGGTCAAAAAAATCCTAATAGCTATACAATTAATAGAATTTAGTCGTAATAAATAAAATAAATTAAAATCTATTATACCAATGTGAAGCTACTATGTATTTGAATACACTCCTGATTTTTTATTATGCATATAGCTCACACTTATCACACAATCATGCATACTCTTTTTCCTAAAGTTATCTCACAACATTATGCACAAGTCTTATGATTTCTCATAGATTTTCATGTAATTGTCACCTTAGATCATAGATTGCATCCCTCACTATGTACTCCAAATATTGTAGTCTTTCACACTCCATGGTTATATTCTCATAGACTTTCTTTCCTCCTTTAGGACCCACCTAAAAACAACCACATGTCAGCTTACCCCCACTCCATAATTCAATAAAAGGCCCAACTAGCCATTAGCCACCAATGGATGATCCTGATAATAGAGGTCATTGAAACTAACCTAGAAATTAATTATTTATACTATTGTCAATTACCCAATCTGATAGTAAAATGGTGTACCTATAAACATCCTCCTTGAAAAAAATTCAATAGTGAATACTACTCTTATAATCATGCATGTTAAATATGTAAGATACACATCTAGCCAAAAAGATAACAACATAGTTAGATTGATGCCATTTTACATAGTCATAACACAAATATCTTGTTTCATGTATCTACTCTATATACATGAATTATAGACATTGAATTTTATATTCCCTATTATTTATATTTATGAACAGAAGTTGCATTTCATGCAAGTAAAACTTTCACTCTATTAAATGTGTGTTTGATTATTTCATTTGAATACATCACCATGCATTCACTATGGACAACCAAACTTATTTGTCCCCTACACACCTTGGTCCTAGGCCCCATGGTGTAGACCATTGGTATCAAAGTTATGGCTTATTAACTTATATGCATCTAACCACATGAGAATAATGAGAGAGATAATGATTAATAGTTAGTTCTCTTTCATAGATTCCTTAAGAACACCATAGAAAAATCAAGATGGATGATGCTTATAACCAACCTGAGGCAACCCCAAAATTTTGAAGGATCATCATCAATACACTAGAGGCATATCACACTAAACATTTGGGCCATTTTCATGAATTGATGATGCATCTAATCCTAACACCTTCCCATCCATATCAATAGTATTCTCCATAATACTTTTCGTAATAAACCCCCTTCAAAGTAAAATTCAATCTCAACATCCCTCTGTTTCAAGTCAAGATTGATTTTAAAGTAGTGAATGCCTAGAATTGATAACTTAAGTCATAATTCTTAGTCAATTACTTCACTAATTCTAATAATATCACCTTTGTAGTACTGAAGATGGCCATTTTGATTGTTCACTTATGGGAGACCTTGAATGCATAATGTGCACAAGGTTACGTTCCAATAGAATAATGGAAGGCTTTTATTGATGTGATGAAAGAGAAATAATACCCTATATAACACTTTTAATATGAATACATCAAGTTCCAAAAATTATGCCAGTGTAAGGATCAATCAGTGTAAGACTAAACCAACACATTCTATGACTACTCTATGTACCTACATTAGAACTTTATTAAACATCATAGGGTGCTAAAGTACATCAGCATACCCTCACCTTATATGCATGTGAATTTACAGTTCTTTAATTCTAATGCTTTGGGATAAGACTATTGTAATACAAATAATATCAAATACAAGGTAAGGATGAATCAATGTTGTACATCCTCATCTAATGCAATGTATAAAGCCTAGCCCCCACATAACTCTGCATTGTATCCTTGTACATAGAAGCATAACACTTCTCAGAAAGGTAATAATAATCATAATGCTACACAATATTTGAAGGCTCCTACATTTTCTACTTTAGACAAAGGAAAAAATAAGTTAAGTGATAAGTGGTGCCATTGGAAGCACTTATCAAACCATTATGAATCCAAATATTGTGAATATTAGTCCTTGGTCACATGATCTACATGAGGACCCACACCATTGGATAAAACTACTATATATTCCTATTATCTAAGCACTAATACCACTATGATTGACATCTATAAAGAGTGTAAATGTCTCTTTCACACCAAGTTCTAGGTGAAGAGTCATCCTCTCCATGTCATCATCGATAGTGGTAGCTATAAGAACATCATTACATAATAAATAGCTCAACACCTTGGTATTACCACTAATATTCCCCTAAGCCATATTCTCTAGGGTAGCTCTAGTAAGGGAAATATATATAGGTCTAATGATAGTGCACTTTCTAGTACAAAGTCAAGCCAATGGAGAAAAATATCACTCATGACATCACATCTTTATAGGTTTACAACATCCTATTAGGGAGACTGTATTTGTATGACTATAAATATACATATCAATCCTAGCCATAATTTTGGACTATCCATTTGTAATATCATTTATACCACCTATTTGAGATAGTGCCCATGATCAAAGTCACCTTTCATTCTTCCAAGCAATGTCACAAACTTGTCTTGCATGCATAGAAGTTCATTTTACTCATGGTCTACCTTGACACACCTACACAGTAGATGAAAAATCACACTCTATTATTGCATAACACTCATACAGTGTCAAAACAAAAATAGCTTGACAAGTTACTTAAGAAACATGGTGAAGTCTTTATAGATCCTGAAGGCATTCTAACACATTATGTAGTAAATCACCACATTTATTTAGTTTCTAGATCCCCTCTTTTGAATATCCCCTATATTATAGATCAATTTAGGGGAATTATAAAAATTGGTTCCAAATATAATAGCTTCTTCATCAGGGTAAAATCAAACCTAACTCTTCACCTTATGGGAGTTTGATAATCTCTGTACCCAAGAAGGATGTTTTTTGATAACTCTACATAGAGTATCATTTACTAGACAATATAAAGGTAAAGAATTGATACCTACTACCTAACATTGATGACCTCCTATACTGACTCCAAGGCACTTAATACATCACCAAGATCAAATTAAAGCTAGGTTAACATCAGGTTTTAGTCAATCTTGAAGACATGGAAAATAACATTCAAGACATGAGAAGTATTGTACAAATGGTTGGTCATGTCTTTAAACTTAATCAATGTTCCAGGCACAGTCGTGCACTTGATGGATGATATACTCAAGGTTTTATTCAAATACTTCATCATCTTATACCTAGATGACATTCTCATCTTTATCAAGACTTGGGAGGAACATTTGGAGCACATTTTCAACACCTTGCATCAAAATAAGTTAAAATTCAACATTAAAAAGTGTATGTTCAGTGATACATAGATCCAGTATATGGGCTAGATTATTAAACTCAAAGGTATTAATGTAAACCTAGATAAGATCAAAGTGATCCAAGAATGGCCTACTTCATGTATTCTGATAGATTTGAGGATTTTTATTGGACTTACTAAATTTTACTACAAGTTCATCCTTGGTTTCTCACACATATCTTGGGATTTTAGGTAGATAACACATGCAAAATACAAGTTTGATTGGAATAATGTCTAGCAACATTATTTTGAGTTAATCAAGCTATGTCTTTACATAACACCTATTCTAATAATGCAAAACACTATGCATTACATCAAAATTTGAACTGATGCATTTGACTATGCACTCAATGTAGTGCTCATGCAACATGGACATTTGGTCACATACATGTCAGAGATGTTCAATGACATGGTGAAATGTTACTCCACCTATGATAAATAATCATATGTTATTATGCATAAAATCAACCAATGCTGACACTACATTCTAGATAAGGAGATATTTTTTCAATCATATCATAAGATACTTCAATTATTTTAGACATACAAAAAATTATAGAATGCATGATGCATGAAATGGATGACTTACCTATAATAATTCCATCTTGTGATCAAGCATAAGAAAGGGTAGGAGAACAAGGTAGAATATTGACTTTACCAATCACCAATTCATTTGCTCATCATGGTGTTAGACACATGAGGCCATAACTTCATAAACTAAGTATCCCTTTACTTAGTTGACTAGGACTTTGTGGTGACTTACAGTAGCCTAGCACAATGTAAATAAGTACATGATTTATATTTTTATGACAAGATTCTCTATAAAAATATAAATATTTATGTTCTTAATGGTTCAATTCATAACTGAATCATCTAGGAGGAACACTACACAAGACATCAAGACACTTCATCATTATAAAGACTCTAGCCACATCACAATCACACTTATACTAGCCACACATGCATATAAACATGGAATACCATGTCAGGTCTCACTTTATTTATTACATCACCAATCTCACAAATATGAATATATGACTTTACACACATGTAATAGTTTCATCTAGTATGGAATATATCAACATGGATTTCATGACTGGGCTACCTATGATGATATGCTAGCATGACGTTATGTTAATTATAGTGGATAAATTTTATAAGATGGATTTCATGATCAATTGAAATAAATATATTAAGATAGATATAATTATTCAATCCTTTTTAAACCATGTTTTGATTCATTTAGGCTTCTAACATCCATCATCTTTGATCAATATCTATGCTTTATAAGTCACTTTTGGCAAGCATTGTGGGACTTGATGGGTATATTACCATATTGATTGACATCATTTCATCCATAGATAGATGGTCAAATAAAAGTGGTAAATCACACACTTATTCATCTTATCTTAATGTAAAAATGCTCACATGCTCACACTTGGGATGGCAATATCTTATAAATGCAACATGCATACAAAAGAGTGTTACACAACTCTATGGATCATAATCCATTCCATACATGTCTTGGGTTTCAAAACTTATCAATTATATACATATCCTACCATGCACCAATTAACACTAAATCACACGCAAAAGAATGGGAAGAAGATAAACCCAAGAATATTATACAATACTTCCAATCTATTTCTCAGTAGGTTCAGTAGATTATCATACACAAGAAAAGTAAAAGGAGCATCATAATGCACATCACACACCTCATGTATCTTAAGTTGGTGATAAAGTTTGACCACATATTTAAAAGGAATGATTTAAATTTCCACACCATAATATTAAGCCTTTGTGTTATGGTCCTTACACCATTATGTGCACAACTAGTGATAATATTTTTATTCTTGATCTATCCCTGTACTTGGGCATGCACCCAATATTCAATTCAGAGCTTCTCAACCCTTACACTCTTTGACTTCTTGAGCCAATAGTGATACATAATCCTTTTGATTTAGATCCTAAGCACTTTCACCCTATGTAGAAGGACCAGATCATCAAAATGATAGACACACACACCTACCATGACACATCAATTTTTTAGGTGTTCAAAGTTAGACAATACATTGATCAAGATAAGTGGTACACTTTTTGGAAACTTTGAGTGTAGTCTCCTCATCTACCCACTGATGAAATGGAGACCATTGTTCTTTAATAAATGATGAATGATCCCTACTTATCCATTACATAGTTAAATACACTCCTCATTTTTATTCTATGCAGAGCTCACACTTATCACACAATATTCTAAATTCCTTTACCTAAAGTTGGCTCACAACCTTGTGCACAAGTCCCATTCCAACTCATATATTTTTATGGAAAGGTCACCTTATATTGTAGCTGATACACCTCATTACACACTCAATAAATCATAGTCATTCACACTCCACTAGAATTTGCTCATAGTCTCACTTGTTCTTTCATGACCCACATCAACACAACCATGATTTAGCCTACCTCAAATATTTTATTTTAAATGTTCCTCAACTAGCCTTTGGTCATGAATAGAGAATATTGAGAATTAAGGTCATTAAAGATAGCCTAGACATTAATTATTCAAACTATTGCTAGCTACCACATCTAATAGGAGAATAATGCACTTATCAACATCCTCCTTGTTAATTGTATAACTATGAATACTACTCTTGTAACCATGCATATTAAATATGTATATACACATCTGGCCAAAGAGACAACACAACCAAATTGATTCCATTTTATATAGTTTTAACATAGATATCTTTCTCCACACATCTACTCTATATACACACACTGTAGACATTACATTCTATATTGCTTATTCTTTTGATTTATGAATAGAATTTTAATTTCATAAATATAATGTTTATTCTCCATTGAATGTGTGTTTGATTGTTCTATCTAAATACATCTCTATACATTCACTTTTAAAAACTAAACTTTATTGTCCCCCACACACCTTACTTTTGGGCCCCATGGTGCAGACCAGGGTTAGTCATGTTTACATAATTCATGAGTACTTCATTAGAGCTTAACTTAAAAAATTTAACCTTATTTTATTCATCTTTCATGTAATTCTCATGATGAAGGATATATATAAACTTGTTTTCATATTATGAAACCATTATGGTTCTTTATTTCAAAAACTAAAACTCATTAATTTTATGCTCTTTATAAATACTATTTAGGTATTTTTTCTTGAATTTCCTCTCAAAGGTTTCCCATGAAAGATTCATGGAATCATACCCTTTAATATTAGACAAATGGTTCCACTACAAGGAAGCATCACCTTCTAATTGGTAAGCTCCAATGTGAGTTTTTATGTTGGAACCCATTTATGTAGAGTAAAATATTTCTACAAATTAATTAGGCATGCCTTAGTGGCATCCCTAGTATCTCCACCATATAATGTGAGAGGAAGAAAATTCTTGAGTTCTTTTATTATGGGATTTAAAACTCCTTATTGCCTTGGATTTTCATCATAAATATATTATTTCTACCCACCTTCATAATTTTATCCAACCTTTGGTTTTACCCTTACATTTTCAATTTAATATTATGTTATGCACATATGATTTCATGGAGAACATCATTCTATTCTTCAAGAATGTGATTATTAGGGTTATCCTAATCTTCAACATTTTGGTTATTACGATCAACATTAACATCAACATGGGCATACTCATCTTGATCATGATTATCAACTAGATCACTTTTCGCATTTATATTTCTTAGGTTGTTATATTTCTTACTATATGCACTAAAATATTCCCATCCTACTAATTTTACTAATTTCTATTAATATATCCTATAACCATAATTCTTAACTAATTTAACTAATATGCCATTATCCCCTTTCCATTCCCAACATCCTAAAAACCTTACCCTATCCCAAAAAATAATTAATCCCTTCATTAAACCCCTAAAATAACCTATTAAAAACTAACCTACTCCCTAAGCCAACTAGCCAATTTAAAAATACAAATAAATCTACCTACCCAACCACCACCCTATTCTAGCCTCTCTTAAACCCCTAAAACCCTATAGGAGATATATAGTATTAGAGGATTATATAAATCTCCTCAATTTTATCCCTCTTGTCTATAATTTTATAATTGTATATATCTCCATGTAATTAAAAATCCTATGGAAAATCTCTATCCATTGATCTCAATGGCTCAAATTTGAATTTGAGTCATTGATTTCTCCCTCCATGCTTATATAACCAAGCTCTCCCTCCTCCTTCAAACTAACTTGGAAAACTATCAAATTACTTCCATAATCTTTCATCCACATAGCCTTATTACACTAATCCAAATCCAATATCAATCTTAATCATCCATTTAGAAGACATTATCAACATCATTTAAGCAATCCCATATTTTCATATTTTGCTTTAACAATCTATTTTGCAATCATGGAGTGGAGCCATAAAGAGGTAAAGTGATGATAATGGTATTATTATTGGGCTGATTATATCTTGTATCCATTTCTCCTTGTGTGTTAAGTTTTAATTTTTTATTAATAAAATTAGTAATATAAATTGAATATAAAATTTAGGCTACATTTTAACGACCACAGTGGGAGTATATTACCTTAACTAATCTTATAATATTTTTTGAAGTGATTTGAATGATAGTAGGAAAAATTGGATGTGAATTAAAGGCCAAATTTTAAATTTTTGTCATGTATAGGCAAATAGCAAATTTTAACTAGTATTAGCGATATTGTAGTTGTGTTTTTATAGATCTAGTTCTGATTTTGTCAACTAACCACTAACGGCTAGGCTCTTCTATAGGTTTTTTACTTTTGAAAAAATAGAAAATTCATAAGTTATGAGTTTTCCCTAGTAGTCATGGTTTTTTAGTTACATTCATCATTTTTCCAAAGCTAGTAGTTAGGGGTAAATATGTGCCCTATTTTTTATAATCCCTTTCTACAGGATAGTTTATTGATTGTTTGCTTGTTAGTAAATGTTATACTTTTATGTGTAGGGTAGGAAAAGACCAATCTAGTATTCAAATATTGGTATAAAAGACATAAAACCATGACTTTTATAATTGTAACTTAAAATTGGTAATCATAGTTTTGCTAGATATACTTGTGGTTTCATAGAAAATGAGTTTTTTATACACTCCTAGTTATTATCTAAAAATAGGACCTTTTGTAAACTCATATTATTATTTTTTTATTGTTTTGGAAGGGTATTCTAATCTTGGGTTGAGATAAGAATGATTTAACACAAACCTTTACCATTTGGCCATCATCCACAAAGTTGTGACATTGACATTAGTGACTTTGACCTTGTAACTGTGACTTTGTCATATATAGTAATGGTTTTGTCCTTCTATGTAAAACTAGTAAAACATGTGAACTATTAGCTTCTAATTTAAAGGTATAAGGGGGTTTTAGTTCTTGGTAGCCTAATTGTGATGGATTTTATATTATGCCAAGGTTGTCTCCTTTGTTTGTCATAACCATTTTAGAATCAAGTCATTTTGGCCTAACTGTATACTTGTAGGGGTGTATAAATAATTATTTCTATGTGTAGAACTAGTGGGGGGTAGAAGAAAATCAAATAAAAAAACAAATAACCCATCATAAACCTATTTTTAACTTTATTGGAAAATTGAAAGTCTCCAACTTGCAACTTTATCTTTCAAGTAACAGTGTTGTTAGTTGTAGTCATGATTTTGTAGTTATGTATGTAACACGATAGTTTAGGATATCTGCCCATCTAATATTAGACTTGTTAAGTTTTATCCCTCTATATAGGTAGTAATATTTGTCATTATATCTATTGACATAAATTACAAGGTCCATAAATATAGTTAGATATTAAAAGTAACTAAAGAACACATTTTGATTAAATTTGCAATTTTTTTAGTTTTTTGAAAGAAAGCTTGACTAATTGATATCCATTTGTAATAGATGAATTTTATATTTTTTCTATTTTCAATAAAATTTTAGATTGTGAATTAGAATGAATTATGATTTTATTATGTTAAGTAGTGATTTTGTCTAACTATTGTATTTTTATAGGTTAACTATCATGGTTTAATAACCTCTTCAAGATCACAACTTATGATCTGCAATTTTTCTTTCTAGTTGTGATTTTGTGCATTTTGGTTGTGATATTTCTCTATGTATTTGTAATTTTTTATGGACTTATGATTTTTTGAAAATTTAAACTAATAATCCATTTTGGTGTAGGACCCCTCAAGACTAAGTCACCCCACTTTATTTTCTAACCTTTGTGCTTACAGAAAAGGGTACCCATCATATATTATCTCAGTTTTTATACATTCTTGTTGTGAAAATTTGATTCATTGTATATAATTTATTGTGTGTGTGTGTTTAGTTTGTATATAACTGATTGTCACTTAGTCATATTTTTGACTCTCACACATAGGTAATTAATAGGTAAATCAATCATGTTGTTTATGCCTACTTATTTATTAACCCCCTTCAGTCTAGGATAACATGTAACATGGAATTCATCCCCATGCATAAGATTATAAAATAGGTGTTGGTGATGTGGATTTAATCACCATACACTAACCAAACTCTATGTTTTGGTAGATTTTAAAAATTAGGAGAGTTGTCATTTAACACCTAAGTAGAATTCCCCTAAAGGGTTCCATGGAGTGAGGGGAGGTTAAGCTTCAAGATATAAGGTAGTTATACAACATCATATATGGACTTATTCCCCACTATACCTTCATGTATATATGGTATTCATGTATAAACCTTATGTATACCTATATAAGGAGCATTTGGCCATAACAAGTGTACCGCTACAAGAGTTAGTATCATCTTTGAAGTAGCCATCATGTAAAAGTGTGGCTGAGAGGGGTTGGTTGATACCATAATGGGTCATTAGCCTATAGCCTAAACTATGAATCATTTTTTGGTATGGGAATTAAGTTACACACCCTTATTAGTTAACTAATTTAGGATTTATGATTGTGAGTGTTATTTAGGTGTTGTGCTAGACCTGTATTATTTGTAAAACTAAGTCAACCATACCCTATTTTGTGTGACATGTTAGACACCTTTAGTTTAATAATATTCATCTCTTTATCTCACATTCACATCCTAATCTTTCATCTACCTATCCACCCTATCATCTACTCATTTTGCATTGATTATCCATCCCCCTTTTACTACTTCTTATCCCCCATCTAGTATCCATCTCATATCATCCACACGTTAATCTTCGATTACCCTTATAATTAATTCCAACACCTATAATATATCACTTACCCATATTTTATCATCCCACATTTTCTACTTTTTATCCCACATATCATCTAGTATCTATTGCATATTCTAGGTAATCTCTATATTCTTTCTTGTCTAATCTTATATTTTCCATCACACTATCCCATCTTCTTCATCATCTTAAAAACCCATCCTATTATTTTCCATCATGTATCCCATATCCTTCATCTCCCATATAACACAACACCTTTTAATATTATATTCCATCTTTTAACCAAGTTTTAGTGGTCACCCATCCTCTTCAAGCATCATTTGTCACTTCCTACATCCCTAGACTAGGTATTATCAATAAACATAGTCTTATAAGATCCCAATATATCACCCATAACTCATCTCTATCAAGTGATTTATTCACACAACACCCATAAAACTATAAATTTACTATTGGATAGGTTATTTTATCCCATCATGCTTTTTCATCCTTGTTATATTAGTCTCCTATGAGACTTTATCTTTTGGTAATTTTTAGACACCCCATCCTTTTTTCACTAGATCATCATATCAATTTATCTTGACCACTAGTAGCTTTTGTATCTAGATGGAGATAGTATTTTATCACTTCCATTTCATCTACCACACCTCAACCCATGTCTCTTACAAACTAGTGATTCACACAAGTGCCCAATTTCAGATTGGGTAGGTTTTCAACCAAGACAATGATCCATTGTGTCATATGGTTGATCCAACTTGGGAATATGATGATACCCAAAATGATATGCATACACATAAAAAATAAGATGAATGGTTTAATCCCTTCCATAATTATGAGGTTAGGAACCTAATGGACTGATATCTATATGAAAACCATGATCATGTTTTTACCCATGCCATTGAAATAGGGGGAAAATTACCTTCCACTTTCGACCATAAAATCCTACACAATATATTCCTTCATCCATCCTATCCAATACACACAATTAAAATTTACATACCAATCAAATATCCTAATAAGAATAAGGTATGGACCATGAATTTTTAGAGGAAGAACACCCAACACCCCTCCATAATAATTGCATTGAAGCTAACTAGAGACAAGTTGTCTTAGAAGATTGCTTAGACTAAATAATACAATAAATCAACCTTTTAATCTATAATAAATTTACATCATCCCTATGAAAAAATTATTCTAATAATAACAACACCATGAATAATATTAATAATACTAATAACAATCATAGCACCCATAATTCCCAAAACACCCATATTCCCCAAAATAGTCAGAATCAAACCTCTTGGGGACCTCACATTCCAAAAAAAGTGGAGAGTGATGAAGGATACCATCTAACAAATAGATTCATGCTCACAATTTCTTAAATACAAATATGAATATTTTTGTTCTTTGCCCTTGGACATGAGCATTTTACAACTACCTTTCCCTCAACACTTTGAGGTACCAAAATTTAAAAAATATCAAGGGAAAGGAAATCCTAGAGATCATGTGAAAGAATTATATTTGTACTTCGATGAAGTAGCATATAAAGATGACTATTTATTGAGACATTTTCCAAAGAGTCTTACTGGACCTACTTTAGAATGGTTCATGCACCTACCCAAGGGGTCAATATCTATATTCAAATAATTAATAGAATAATTTGTTAGACACTTTTCATTTAATATTGAACATGACATCTCTATAATAGACCTCTAAACACCAAGTAAAGAGGTGGGGAAAGTTTGGCATATTTCTTGCAAAGGTGGAGAATTTTAGTAAGCCACCTGAGATATATAATACCTAAAAAATAATTGGCCAAGATATTTGTAGACAATTTTAATGATGATCTCAAGTATCATCTAAAACTCTAGTGTGATAAGACTTTCAATGAAATAATTGAGAAAGGGATGCAAATTGAAAAATCACTTATTAAAAAGGGAACAATCAAGCTATATTCATGTAATGAGCACACCCAAAATCAAGATAACTCATTTTTAGGAAAATCAAAAGTATTCAAAAAAAATAATAATGTCATGGGAGATGGGGTGACTGATTATAAACAAAATGTGCAAATAGTTCAAAATAATATCCCCATAAAACAACAAAATGTCTCCTCTATCTAAGTTCTATAAGGTGATCTAAAGCCTCAAACTAGAAAACTACCACTAACTTGGGAGTACTAATTAAAAATGTCCATTTTTAATTAGTTGTTTCTAATACGATCACCCTTCTTAAAATTGGACCTGTGGATGATCGACAACCAAAACTAGATTGGTATCATGAAGATGAATTTTGAAAATACCATAGGGTCAAAGAACATGATATAAAAATATGTTTGAAACTTAAGCACTATATTTAGGACCTAATTTGATGGATTGACATTGAAATAGAAGGATAGAATCCTCCAAACCAATCCATAAAGGGGAAACTACTTATTTATAAGGACCCACTTCCTAAGCATTTTCAAAGAAATAGGAGACTACCAAGAGACTAGTGTTAGGCCTCTTCCTCTAACCACACCAACTACCATGCCATGCCATACCACTAAATCAACATAATTAAAATCTATCACCCCTAAGAGTCCACTCAATCTTCATCCACCATTTTAAAAATTAATCAAGCCACTATTGATTATGTTTTCACCACTGGATGCAATAAAATTATAGTTCTTGTGGCACCACCTAAGGATCCATCCAATTCATCTACCAATCAAAAGGGGGATACTTTTAAGAAAATCTCAAGTTATTTCAAAAAGTCTTAAGATATTATTCAAAATATTGAAAAGACACTAGCCCAAATTTCATTAATGGATCTCCTTAAAACTTTTGCTTTACATCAAGATATATTGAACCAAGTCTTGAATGATCTTGAGGCCCCTAGTGATCTATATATTGATAAATTCTAGGAATTAGTATGACATTTATCCCCATTATATCATATTAATTTATGTGCCCAAGACATTCCTCTAATTGGCCCTCACCATAATTATCCCTTGTTCATTAAAGTGCCCATATCCCACCATCTTGTTTCTCAGGTTCTCATAGATGGAGGATCAACATTAAATTTATGAAATTCTAACTTCTTAAAGAAATTGGGGTATTTAGAATCATCTTTAGGGCATACCTTGATAATGATCAAAGCCTATGATGACAATGAGAGGCCAACTATCATGACTATTTACCTCATCATTATTGTGGGGCCAATAATACACCAAACATTAGTCCATGTTATGGATGTGGATTTACCTTATAATATGTTCTTTAGACATTTATGGATTTATGAAATAAAAGATGTTCCATCAACCCTACATTAGTGCCTCAAATTCCCCCACTCCAATATGGAAGTCACCATCCTTGGAGTAATCGATCATCTTCCTAACTATCATATGGATCAATCCTCACCCTCTATAGATAATTACATACTAATTATAATAGATGCCAAGTACATCTCCCTTGATCAGCTTATATCTACAACATATCCACTACCTAAAGTCACCTGCTTGAAAATCACATCCATATGTTATAGAGAGTATAAGTATAAAAACTTTTGCATAAGTGATTTACCACTCTCTTCACACAAATATGTGTCCCCATCCATATGGAAGGTCAATATAATCAAATATAAATTTAGACCAATAGCCTTTTCAAGTGTAGGGTTATTATCTAAAGAATGCATTAAAGAATCAGATGACATGTGGATTACTCTAGATGAGGAGGCCCTCATATCTCCATACCCTTGCATACAAAAGATGATAGAAAGTATGAATTATAAAGGGAAAGGACTAGGAAAATAAGATAAATCAAGGATTGAACCCATCATCATTCAATAATATCTATAGAATCTTAGCCTAGGGTAAAAACTATTTGATGATGAACTAAACAATATCATTATGGATACTCTTTTGATCCCTAAGCAACCTCTCCTTAATGAAGACATTGAAATAGGTTCTGTTTCTAGTTACTTCAAGGATTTTGTTGCAACCAACCTTTTCCATAACACCACCATTTTCAAAATCAATATTTCTCTTTATTATCCATCACTCATTGACTGGGATAAAAAATAAGAGCCATTATTTCATACATTTTAAAATTATGAAGTAATATTAGAATATATGGGAGCTCAAGATTTTATGCCATCTAGAGATCAAAAAAAGGATTTTCCATTAATATTTGTCAATCTAAATATTTTGGGGAATAAAAAAAACCACATGATCATACTGATGAAGATAAAATTAAAGAGGAAGAACCACTTTAACATCTAAATGAAATCCCACATTTCTCATTTAACTAAGAACAATACTTTGACATCGATATAGATCTACCAAATTATTTTGCTTTAGATGTTCTAAAAATTTCATTGCCTCCCTATTCACAATAACAATCACCTCTCTCATTGAGGAGGTAATAGAATTCAATATTGGGATGGAACAACATCCCAAAATAGTTAAATGATGGGAATATTTAACACCCAAGGAACATGAAATTATCAATGATATGCTTAAAGAATTCATAGACTTATTTGCATGGAATTGTGCAAACATGCCTGGACTAGACCCCTCCTTAGTGGTATATCACTTGGTTGTGCATCACAATGCTAAATTGATCAAACAAAAATTACAAAAAAATTAACCCAAAGTGGCCTTGTTAGTCAATGAAGAGCTACAAAAGTTATTGTAAGATGGCTTCATCCAACCAATCAATTATTCTAATTGGATTTATAGTATTGTTCTTTTAACTAAGCCACAAGGAAAAATCCAAATTTACATAGACTTCTAGGACATAAATAAGGCATGTCCAAATGATGACTTCCCCCTTTCAAATATTGGCATGAGCATTAAATCAACTACTAGATATGAAATGCTATCTCTCATAGATGGTTTCTTGGGGTATATTCAAATTAAAATTGAACTTGAAAACTAACACAAAATAGCTTTTATCACTCCATGGGGGTAATTTTGCTATAAAGTCATGCCCTTTGGCCTTAAAAATGTTCGTGTAAATTATCAATGAGCCATGACCATCATTTTCCATGACATGATACATGACATATCTAACATTATGTAGATGGCATCCTGAGGAAGTCTCATCTTAGGTCTGAACACCATGTTATTTTAAGGAGAATCTATAAATTATTGTAAGAATATAAAATTAGGCTAAATCCCAAAAAGTGTGTATTTGGTGTTACTCTAGGAAACTTATTGGGATTTATAGTTTCCAAGAGAGGTATAGAGGTAGACCCAGCTAAAGTAAAAGCCATAATGGAACTGCCTTCACCTCACAATTTAAATAAACTCATAAGCCAACCAACACTTTATTTCTTAGCTTGTAGATAAATGCCACCCCTTCACCCATCTATTAAAGAAGGGTAATAATTTTAACTATAATTCTAAGTGTTAGTAAGCTTTTGATAATCTCAAATAGTAATTAGCCAACCCACCTATGTTGTCACATCCTATCTTGGGAAGATTCTTGCTCTTGTATATTTCAACCACACCATGTGCAATAGGTGCCCTCTTGGCACAACACAATGATCAAGGCAAGGAACAAGAAATATATTATCTCAATCTCACACTAATATCTATTGAGATAAACTATTCCCCAATTGAGAGGGCATGCTTAGCCATGGTTTTTGCCTCAAAGAAGCTCTGACACTACGTGCTCAACAATCAAGTCCAACTCATCACCATGGTTAATCATCTTTAATAGTTATAGTCTAAATAGTCTCTTATTGTGAGAATGGCCAAATGGATCATGTTACTAAATGAATTTGATATTGAATATGTCAATAAAAAGGCCATAAAAGGACAAGTCATAGCAGATCAATTAGTTGAGGCACCTCTTGAAGTGACTGAACCTCTTGTAACAACCTCCCAAATGAGTCTAAAATGAGCACTTTACAATTAAGTGGCTGGAAACTATATTTTGATGGCTCATTCACTACACACAGATTAGGGTTATGCATCCTCCTCATCACCCCAAAATTTGACCTCATCCCTAAATCTTTCCACATAGTCTTTGCATAAAATAATAATTTTTTAGAATACAAGGCCCTAATAATCAACTTTCATCTAGCCATACAATGGAATATCCAACATTTGCAAGTATTTGGTGACATGTAGCTGATAATCAAGAAAGTCAATGAAGAGTTCTAGAAAAAGGATGATAATTTAATCCCTTATAAGTAGTTAGTTGATAATTTAAAATAGAATTTTTAGTCTATAATATTTGAGTAAGTATCACAAGGAAGTAACAAATCTATAGATTCAATGGCCACCATTGGCTCCCTTATTGACCTCCCTAAAGATGTTTTAGAAGGGAAATTTCTCATTGAACATCTAATCCTCCTAGCACATAAATATATTGCTCCTTTCCACATTTTTGTAATCAATGACCCTAGTCTCCCCTAGTACCATGACATCTATAGGTACCTCCATGATAAAATCTTCCATATTAACCTTAACTGGCACCAATATAAAGCCTTTATCCATCACACCTCATGTTACACAATCCTTGGTATTGTAATCTATCATATGGGCTATGATAGGACTTTGTTGAGATGCCTAAAATTAGAAGAGGCCTCTCATATGATCAAAGAATATCATGATTCTATATGTGGTGGGCACATCAATGTCATTACCCTGGCTAAGAAACCACTACAGACCATATATTATTTGCCAACCATAGAACAAGACTCTTATTAATATGTGCAAAAATGTATTTTTTATCAAAAGCATGGGAATCTTATTAATGTACATATATATTATTTACATCCCATCATGATTCCATGGAAATTCTCCATATGGGGCCTTGATTTGATTGGAAAAATTAATTTAATATCATCAGATGGTGACAAGTTCATTATCATGACAATTGAGTAATTTACTAAATGGGTAGAGGTGATGTTTTTAACTTATACAAAAGGCCTTTAAATATCCAAATTCATCCTCAATAAATTCATTTGTTGCTTTGGCATACCTACCAACATCATCTCAAATAATGGCAAATAATTCAAAAATAAGAAAGTTGAGGCCTTGTATTAGAAATATCACATCAAATAGCAATTTTATTCTCCATATTACCCTCAAAGTAAGTACAAATTTAAAGATAAAAACAAGACCCTCATCAAGATTCTTAATAATATGGTCAATTAAGTAGGTAGGAATTGGTACCTATAGCTATATTGAGCTCTGTGATCTTATTACACAAGAGTCTACACACCTACGAGAGCTACTCTATATGCCTTGGTTCATGGGGTAGAGGAAATTTCACTAGTTGAAGTAGAGATACCTTCCCTTAAAATATCATGAATGGGAATTAACATTAACCATTATTATATACAATAACACCTATAGGAATTATAATTCCTTAATGAAAAATGTTAGAAAGCTCTTGATCACTTATGAGCTTATAAAAATAATCTAAAAGGACAATATCGTAAAAAAATCCAATCTAGAGAATTCGAGGTCAGTGACCTATTTCTAAAGGAGAATAAAAAATAATAATGTAGATATAGATAAGAAGGGAAAATTTTAGGCTAATTGACTTGGGCCTTATATCATCATTACCAAGTTTGGATCTGGAGCCTATAAATTGGCCACCCTGAATGGTGAAGAGCTTGATGATCCTATGAACATTATGAATTTGAATAATTTCCATACCTAATAGGCTCCACCATCCTCTATCTATAATTCCCAACTCTTAGGGGCACACCCTTGTTTTCACCATTCACTCAATCGCATCTCCTTAATAGTCCAATAGTTAAACAAAATGTCTAATGGTGAAAACTAGTTCTCTGGTACCTTCAACAAGTAACATGATGAAAACCAATTTTGGCATCATGGTAAAATAATTATGACCCTATTCTCAATATTGGGCATCCGTCATAGGTTCTTATACATTAATAATATAAAAATAGTTTTAGCATATGATATAAGGCATAGCTTGTTGAGTCATGGGAATATTTGATAGGGAAATATTTTATAATCTTTTATCCATACCTGGTATATATATGTCCTCAAATCTCATCACATCATTACTCCTTATCTTATCACTCCATAAACATCTTCTTTGACAAGTGTGTCTCCTTTTAGCCTCAAGATGAAATCCCATCCTTATTTGTCTCTTGCTATCCCTAAGACTATGATTCACACTTCTCACTGATGTCATCATATGGAAGGATAAAAAATCATAAATTTCTACTTCTATGATTATAGTATACATTATGATGTTAAATACTAAAGGGATCTTAACCCCCATTCATAATCACTTTTAAACTTGGTTAGAACCTTGTCTCGACATAGAAAGTTTTTTGGGCATGACATACCCTTTGTACATATCCTTCACTCATCATAAAGGCTCATTATTTATAATCATTGTATAATCACATCATTATCCATTTGTATAGCCCTAATCATTTATTATCCAATTATCTTGTGTAATTATATTGCCTTGTATGTGTTTATGTTTCCTTGTGTGATTATGTGTGTTTTGCATGTATGGTTGTTAATCATGTACATATTAATGTCTTGATTATTTAATCATGATTTCTATGCATGGTTTATATTTTTAACTTTTATGGGAACAAGGATGCTCTAAGTGGCATCCAAATGTTTACTTGGGAAAGGTCACTTATCAAACAAATTTCCCATTTCACACACCAATTTTGACATACCTTTGGCTTCTCATGTCATTGGTATATGTTTCAATGGTGCAATATAATAATGGATTATAAACATTTTAATGGATTCTAAAATCAATACCCATCCTATTTCCCCTAATCCTATCCTTTATCCTATCAAAACCATCTCCATCCCATCTAACTTATCTCTATCCCAACTAGAGCCTAATCATATCCCATCCCATCACTATCCTACCTCCACGTTTCCAAAGGATTCCTACCAAAAAATGAGATATAATGCATCCACTAGGGATTAATCTTTCATTATCACATTCATCAACATTGTATAATAAATTCATATCCACATAATCATCACATCATATGCATGTACCACATTACATATATCTAACATCATCTAAATCTATAATTATTTTTCAACATTTTCATCATATACATAATGAGATAAATCCAAATATCTCATAAACATATAAATCCATCCAATGCATATCATGAAACATAATCTAAAATAAAAATTATAAAATACTATCACATCTAATATGAACAATATCTAACCCTCATCACATCATCCATAAAATGTAAATCACAAGATACATTAGATCAAAATCATAATCAAGATCCATCATCTCTAATATAATAATATCATTGCATAACATGTCCATAAATCACATCAATGAAATCACATCATCATCACATAAAAAAACATATACAACATCATCATCAACATCACATAGAAACATCTCATCATATATATATATATATATATATATATATATATATATATATATATATATATATATATATATATATATATATACATACATACATACATACATACATACATACATACATATATATATATATATATATCAAAAATTCTTGATTGTGGCCCTCATGGCCCTAGCAGACCAGGTAATCTTGGTGGTACTCTAGCAGGTTGATGAATGAAATGAGAAGAGCTGGCCCTAAAAGAAGATACATGTGGGCCTAGTGGTATCGCTACCTCATATAAAGTCCTATTGTAATGCACATATCAAGAAAACTATATAATTTTATTAATCATGATTACTAACACTCATGCATTTATCACCTAACCTACCTCATCCTTGTCCCTCTTAGCCATCTCCACCTCCCCAATCAACACTTGAATACATGCCTACATCTACATAATCTAGCCCAAAAAACTAGTAATCTGAGCATCCTTGCTCTAAATTTGACCCTATAATGTATAAATTTATGCATGTGATATATTTAATTATGCCAATAAACCTATAACCTATGCTTGGGGGTATGTTAGCTACCCATCCCTCTGAGCCACTTGTTGAGGTCGACATACCCCTAATTTCTAAAAATTACGGACCCATGTGTTAAATTGTGAAATTCATACCTTAAAACTAAAAAATTCACTTGATTAGAGTGTTATTAATATGTTTTCACATTATTAATATTTTAAAATCATCCACACCATGTTCTAGTTAGTATATATGTTCATAGCTCTATTTCAACTTTGCCCAATAGTTCTAACCTTGATCTTCATGTTTCAAGTTACCAATTTGATGGAACCCTCATTGAATAGACTAGTCAAGATTTTACTAGCCTTTGGCCTATGGAAATCAAATTTAAATATATGTGTAAGCTTCCTAAAACCCTCATTCAAAAACCCTAGCTTAGACCCTTCAATTTAAATTCAAAATCAGTTGGAGTAAAATTAGCAGGAACACTTTTAAAATTCTAAGGACTTAATATTAATTTTTACACTAAGGCTTAATCATGTTTTTCAAAATGACCAAACCATAGCCTAAAAACTATATGCTTGGTCCCTTTTATATCCCAAGACCTTTGTTCCATTTTATCATGGTCTAACTTCATTTTTATAGTGTCCTTTTGTTATGTTCCTAGCTTGTTCAAATTTATTATTCATGGTCCCCCTTGTTACAAACTTAGACTAATGTCTTAGTCCAAAGGCCCCGTTCACATTTATTACCATCAATGAGACCTTATCCTTAATACTTTAATCTAAGTCTTATATATTTTTGAGACTTAATCAAGTCATATGCTTCTTTTTAATATCGATGGCCTGTAGCTACTCGTAAAACATTGATCAAATAGAGTGAGGTAGACCTAATGAATTGAAGACTTTGATCCATGGAGCCAATCTCGCTCAATCACATGGATCCTAATCAAAGATATGTGGTTGACCATACAAAATTTTTAATGAAGTGAGTACAACATTAGAATACCAAATACCTAATGTTCATGGGACTTGAATTTGATGTTCTCATGACTATTAATTGATGTCTGCAAGGTCATCATTAACATTTGTGACTCTATTAAATTTATGATCAGGAAATAATATCATTTAGATGAATGAACATGTTAAATATTACTAAATCTTGTTGCTTATTTTTCAATATCAATGGAGACCCATTTGGATAATAATCATTTTTAGAGTTTGTGCTTTAATGATAAAATTGGCCTTTCATTTAGCCTTTATCCCATCATAAACCAAGTTCAAATTAACATACGGATCAATTATAAAAACCATGAACCTAGCTCAAATTTTATCCTAAAGTGTGGTTGTGTTTTTAAACATTCAAATCATTTTTGGTCTAAAATATCATGCTTGGTCCCCATATGTCCCATGATCTTATTTGGGTCTATGATATCGGCTTAACCCAATAAATGCAAGGTCTCATTATTAAAAAATTATCTTAGAACTTTTTACCCTAAAGTTTTATCATATTATTAATTCATTTAATCCTTAGGTTTAAAAACATTTTACTTATTATTAAAGGTCCCCTTTTGTCATGATCTAAACTTAGTTTAAACACTTTATCTTAAATTTTATATCATGTTTATTAACATGAAATAAACCATAGTCTAAAGTCTTTAATCCAAGTTCTTATATGTCTCGATGATAACTTAAACATTGTGCACCTTTACAGGATCTACAACTCATGTGAGATTTTATGGAGATGATCAAATAAAGGGAGATCTCTATAAAATATTCAACTGAACCTCCAAGGGCCTATAAGATTACCAGGTGTGAATGTTCATTAACTGATAGAACTAAAAAGGTGAAGATCTCAAGAAGCCCCATGGGACTACCAAGTAGAATAACTATGGATCTTAGTATAAACAATGACCTATAGCACTTAAATCTGAGGACCAATATCAATGAGCAACATTGATCCTTGTAATATGACTCAATGGAATGAGATGAGGTATACTTTTCAAAAACCAACACTCAATTTTTGAATATTAATGGATAAAATTCCATGAAAAGTGCCACATAAATTCCATGATGATGCCACAAGGGTAGAAAGCAACAAAACTAGAGATTTTATGGGCATAGAAAAGCAAATGTATAAATGCCAAGGTTAAAATCAAATCCAAGGCAAGAATTCACTCAAGTGTAAAAGCCATCACCATTAAAGATCAAAGCAACCTATAGAAAATCCCTAACCATTTATAAAGCCTTGATTCTATCACATATTAATCATAACCAAGCCTAAGAGAGTCTAAAATCTATCTAAGTGTAAACTAATCCAAAGTCAAAATATAGACCACTAATGAGCATTTTAATCAATGCACATTCATATCAGCACATAATCAATATAGAGAGGGTGTAAAACTCTAATTAACCATAGATTCAGAAGGAAGGGTCTTTAAAGACATAGTATTTGATGTTGTGGCATTGAACACTAGGCACAATAATTAGTCCAAGCTATTTTGGACAATTAAAGGATTGCATCCCATAATGAAGGATGATGAGAAGATTACATCCTTTAAGACAAGGTATTATGACCTAGTTTTAGTATATATGTCAAGCCTTCACCATTTAAAAACCAAACTAGAGGTACTTCACTATATATATGTCTTCCTCCATGTCTTTAAATAATATAAAATTTAAAAGGGTGTGATGCTTAATGAGCATACTAGAAAATGTATTGCTTATGTGTCTCTCATTGCTTTCAAGAACTATTATAATTTAACCAGGCCTTGAGTTTATATTACCAGACACTCAATGAATAGACTAAGAAAAATGACCTTAAAACCATTGTGGCCTTAACCCTTGTATTCTAGCAACCATGTGATTTGTGACCTTAGTGGAAACATTTCCATTAGCCAATTTTGACCTAGAATTAGAATGGTATTGACCTTGATGAATAGGTTGTGTGGAAACCCCACTACCACTTATGTTGATAGAATTTGGGTACCCTTGGTATACTTTATGATAGAGAAGAATTTCACCCTTCCCATTGGTGAACTTATCATCACATGTTTATGTAGGTAGATCAGAACAGTTAGGAAAGGGTCTCGGAAAAACTTCTTTATGATGTCTTATATCTTGGATGCCTTTCTCTCCATAATTGAGACCCTTAACTTTAGGGGATGGTCACTTGAAAAGACACAAGAATT
This sequence comes from Torreya grandis, assembly GCA_037957365.1. NCBI lineage: Eukaryota > Viridiplantae > Streptophyta > Pinopsida > Cupressales > Taxaceae > Torreya > Torreya grandis. The sequence continues at coordinate 1,305,247 of JARHVA010002924.1, read as the reverse complement.
ATCCTAATTCTATTCAAAATTACATATCTTAAAGTATATGGACCATATCCAATTTATCTATGATTCCATCTATCCTACCTTGAATAAGGCTCTAACAAGATTCCCAATTCCAAGAGTCATCCCATTGGCCAAGAAATCCATTGAGTCCATTGGAGACATCTAGTTTTATCTAGACTACATAATCACTAGGATTGAGGCAACACAGTGCACTCAACTAAGATAACCAATCCATGTTCCAAATAAATTGGATGAGTAATAATTTGCATTCTAAATATGTAATGGTATTGATGGGTTTTGAAGAGCCAAAATTAAAATACTATTACATCCTCCACCCTTGGTTATTGGTAGAACCATATTTTAGCATTAGGATAACATTGAAGATGATACTAGGAATGAGCATATTTCAATTTAATACATGATGAGTTGAGAGAGTGGGACCCCAATGATAGATTTGGGAAACATTTGAAGGTTAAAACAAAATAAATTTGTCTTATAAGCATTGGCCAAAAATTTATGACTCAATATACACCAAGTCTACATCCTTTACAATAATGTTTGCAAGGCTAAATAAACATGGCATCAATCTAGAAGCTATATTGATGAGAGAACAAAAGGGAAGTGATGACATTTGATATCTTGGTCTGAGGCAATACCACTTACTAGGAGGTCAATCCTCTCAACATCCTCCCATGCAGCCATAATCACAAGTGGAAGTCCTAAAGATTGAAATACAAGATGAACATAAGCTTGAGGAAAGGAGATTTGGGGAGTAGACATCATCTTCAAACCTATCCCAATGAACTAGGATCTCCAATTAAATACATTTATGTGGTGGCATTAGACCTAAGTGAGATACTAGAAGATGCATTATAGATTTTGTCCACTACTTAAAAATATAATGAAGAGGAAATTTAGATGGAGGAACCTTATCCTTAGATTGAGATAGAGATAGAAAAATGGAAGGAATTAGCTTTGAGTCTAGCTCTATTTTTTCCCCCACAAAAGAGAACATGTTACAAGGACCAACCATCCTTGAATGGTTCATCTATGATAAGATGCAAAAGATTACTATTTTGCAACAATCTTGGGCCCTGACTAAGCTAGTAAACATAACTATCCATGATGAGATCAAACCATGGATAATTGCCTTAGAAAAGGAGGAGAAAGAAAGAAAGATGGTTACCCTTGGGGAATCAAGTGGCACTCAAATGATTTCTCCTAAGGATTCAAGTGGAACCTAAATGGAGACTCCATAGCCTCCTCAAATAACTCATTCATTAATTGGGGTCTAATTCAATCCAGGGACTATAGGTTTTGAGAGGGTGCTAGGATAGAGAGCCATGGTTGATGGTGTAGAATTCATTTTTCATAAGGTGGAACCATTTGTTGGTTAAAATCCAGTAGGAGGTTAGAATTCAGGTGAAGAGCCCATCTTTGAAGGAGATATACATGGATTAGCCCAATCTCAATTATCCCAACTACAAACTGGCAACAAGGGTATGAAATAATAAATAGAGAACCTAAAAAATCAAAAATAAAATCTAGAGAGGAAGACTATTTTATCTATCCTAGATACTATGATAAATATTTTTGAGGCATCCTTTTATGAAATGTTTGATTATCTGAATATAAAAAAGGAAAGACAAGGTGTATTAGGTTAGTAAGATGTAGTAACTAGAAGTTTACTTAATAGATAAATTCAAAAGATAAGATGAAGGATTTAATTAACATCTTTATAGGGGATAAAATCCCAGGTTTCAAAACCATTAGTCTTTCCCATCTCAACATAGTCATGGGAATGATTATTTATAAAACCATTAGTCTTTCCCATCTCAACATAGTCATGGGATTGGTTTTTGTGAATTCTATTTTTAAAATCACTTTACTCTTCGCATATTTGTGATTATTTTATCATAACTATGTAAATGTTAGTAATCTTCACTATTTTAAACTAGTCTTTGTGATCATTTAGACAAAGATTGATATTCTTTGAGGACATATGTTATATTTTGGTAAAGATAGCTTTAGAATTTTGAATTCAATATGTTTAAGGTTAGTAATAGCTATTTTGATCAAATATTATTAGATCCTTTTCTTAATTGAGTTCATTTAAAGTTAATACATGTGAAGGTTGATGTTACTTACATATTTGGACACTTCTTTGATATAATATAGTTAAATATTGTTGTCCTTTATTTTTATTTATATGAATCTTTGTAAAATTTGCTTAAAGTGTGAGTCTAATCATTATTATTTATAAATATTGACTTTACACATCATATTTCAAATAGGATTCAAAATTATCAAGATGGAACTACCACGAATCAGAATAAGGTCAAGTTTAGATACCATGGAACCTATGCTTGAGTTATAATTCCATGGAAGAGCTATGTGGGACAAAGGTAAGTGTAGGCTTTCAAATTCTCTACCAACTTCCCCAATTTAGGGTGCTCATGTATTAAACCCCAATCAAGGTATGTCTTGGCTAGATAGCTCTTCTATCAATGTACCAAGTGTAGTACATGACCTTCCCCATAACCCTAAGAAATATTTTCCAACATTTAGTCCTACTAGTATTGTAACTGTAGAGGAACATATTAAGTCATTCAAAGTTGCATTAATATTTCTAAATGTATTCCATGAGGATGTAGTGTGTAGACTATTTCCTTTAAATTTTAAATATGTTATGTATGAATGCTTTTTAAATTTTATTTAAAATTACATTAATAGTTGGGACTACTTTAATAATTTTTCCATGGACTAGTATGGCAAAATTATTAGTCCTTGTGTCTTGTACCAATAATTCACCATGGTATAAAGGGATGCAAATGAACCTATAAGAGCTTTCAATGCTAAGTTCCAAAAAATGTTCAATAGGACTATAGCTCCTTATAGACCAAATGAAGGTTTAGCCTTGGAAATCTATAAATATGCTTTGGACCCCATGATATTTGTTTTCATAAAGAGAGTTGTTAGGCCTATGAATACTCTGGCTTTAGCTTATTTTCAAGTAGTGACCATCAATGATCAAATGCAGACCCAAGGTTAGTTGGCTTACTCTATTCCCAACATCAACCAACATTTACCTACCTTGAATTTCTTCCCAAAAAACAATCAAAACATACCTTCCTTGAATCAAATAACAACTTTGAAAAAATTACCTCTAAGTCATGCTCATCCTACACAAAACTTAGAATTCTTGAACACTGCTAGAAATAGATTTAATCCAAGTGATCAAAAGGCTTTAGTACCAACTAAGGCTACTAATATAAATTGGGTTCATAACTCTAAGGCTCCCAAAATTGAAAATAACTCTATTTAAAAAATGGTCCAAAAGTTAATCACTAATTTTTTTCAGCTTCATAAACATGTTGGTAATACTAGAGAGAGTTCAGGTAGGAAATTTTCTTTCCAAAGATTCAAAATGGCCCAATAACAATTTCCACAATGATAGTTACAATAATAATAAGAATAATGAGTCTTCTAATAATAAAAAACAAATATAATTCTTATTGATATTATTTTGCCTAATTATTGTAGGGTACATTGCACTTGTAGACATGCTGATATATATTGCATTGAATTATGTAAAGATTTTGAGGCTTTTCGAGAGGATTTGGATACATTTGAAGTAGTTCCTAACAAAGATAATGGTGTAGGTACATTAAGATACAAATCTATTGACCAAGCCTTCATAGTGGAGACACTTGACTTCCCTTTCCAAGAAGACAATGAACTTGATGGCATTCCTAAAGAGGTCCATGCTTTTCAATAGTTCCTAAACAAGACCTACCCTTTAAGGAATAGAGGGAAGAAGCAACCCCTGACTACTTCAACACTTCCAAACAACGTTGGCACTCCTCCAAATACTACTTCAGATAATAACCCAAAACCTCTAAATTTAAGTACTTCTAAACATAGTACTAATGCATTTAATTATTACATTAAAATTGGTTACAATATTATGGAAATGAATTAAATAAAGTCTAACATCACGTCGTATGAATTGACGTAGATCACTAAATAAAGGGACCTATCACTAGAATCCTTATCCAAGAAACCTAGCAATCCATCTAAGACTAACAACGTTAATGTTATTATGTATAAATATAAAATAGAGTCCCCACTTTTCTTACTTACTATTATAATGTTTGGTAATAATTTACATAATTACTTGTTAGATTAGGGTACATCTACAAACATTATGCTATCAAGTATTTGTGAACAACTTGGCTTGACTCTTATCAAATCTAATAGAGTTATCACTCAGTTAGATAAGTCTAGATTCAAGGTTATTGGGGATTTATTAAAAGTTCATATGCATCTTGCCTTTGAGCCTAGATTCCAAAAATTTATTTACATATAGGTGGTAGACATTCCTAATGCTTATGGCTTATTGCTAAGTAGGGAATGGACAAAGGCCCTGAATAGATATATCTCCACTGACTATTTTCATTTGTGGCTACCATGGAAAGGAGACCCAAATTAGATCAGAGTGGAAAGAGAGACTTAGATGAAGTACATGAACATATAATAAAATGTTTTAAAGTAAAAGGTGAACATAGTTGACTCTAATTTGGGATTTTTCACTCTTAAAACTGCCAAGGTATGTGAGTCATAACCTTCTTATATTATTCCTAGATTATGGAAACTACATTTTTATGGGGCTAGATGTAAGTTTCAGTCTAGAGTAAGAGTTTTCCTAACCAATCATATTGGTAAAGAATATCATGATTACTATAGAGCCTAATTTCCATGCACCAATAATCTTGTAGAATATGAAGCATTGATCTTAGGTTTACAATTTGCTATCAAGTACAAAGTTAAAGAACTATTGGTTCATGGTGATTCAAAACTTGTAGTAAATTAGGTGAGGAGTAGGTACTAGTATAATTCATCATATATAAAGAGATATAAGTTTAGAGTCTAATATTTTCTAGAATATTTTGATGCATTCAACATTTTTTCCATCTCTAGTGAGGAGAACAAGGTTGTTGATGAGCTTGCTTCAGCTATAGCTAATCTTATGCCAAACCATAACTCTTATAAATTTAGCATTGAGTTGGTTCCAAGCCCTTCAGTCCCAGATAATGGAAACCATATGTAGGTCTTCAATCATGAACAATATATCTTGGATTTCATGACCAATTCAAGAGTATTTAAGGCACATGTCATAAATGAGACCAATGAAGGTACTCTTAAAGAGGATGATAGATTTGTTAATAAAGTCATCCAATTGAATGACAATAAAATTAAAAAATACATGATTACCTTGGAGAGGTTATTTGACTAGGATAAGCTAGCTAAGAACACTAGGATTCCCAAAGCAAGTGGGAAGGATTACAAGGCAGTTGATCTTGGACCTCAAGATCAACCTCAACTAGTTAATATTGGAACATCATGTATGAGTATTGAAGGTAAAAGGGCCAAAGATTTGTTGATAAACTATAAGGACATAATAGCATGGTCCTATAATGACTTAAAAAAATTTGATCCAAGATTCATCACCCATACCATACCCTTGAAGAAATACTGCAAACCTTTCAGAGAAAATCAAAGGCCTATGAACCTTGTTTTAAAACCTATGATTTTAAAACAAGTCAAAAAGTTGTTAGATGCCAAGATTGTATTTACAATTAGGAACTCTACTTGGGTTGCCAATTTGGTACCAGTTAAGAAAAAGAATGGCAAAATAATACTATGAATTGATTTTAGGAATCTAAATAAGTCATCTAAAAAGGATAACTATCATTTACCTTCTTTAGACTAGGTTATACAAAGTGTTTTTGGTTCTGTTATGATGTCCTTTCTTGATGGATTTTTAGGGTATAACTAGGTACTAGTAGATTAGGTAGATATGATGAAGACTAATTTCACTACCAAATGGGGCACATTTGCATACAAGAGGATTCTATTGAGACTAATTAACACAAGAGCAACATTCCAAAGCCATGGACAATGCTTTCCAAGGCTTAGTAGGTAAATTCATCATTATATACATGGATGATCTATCTAAAAATAAGGAGGACCATAACATGCATTTATAGTAGGTATTTAAAAGGTGTATAAGGTATGGGATTTACCTTAACCCAAAAAAGATTATATTTTGGGTTATTGAGGGAAAGTTGTTAGGCCATGTCATTACTAAGGAGGGTAGAATCTATATCAAAAATAGAGCTACGTAATAGTAGGAAATAAATGAAATCATTCTTTGTAAAAATTAACTTTGTAAGAAAGTTTATTTCTATCTTTGTAATAATTGTCAAGCAATTGAATTACATGATAAAAAAGGACACCAAAATCACTTGGAATGAGAAAACTAAGAAAGACTTTAAGGACATCAAGGAAGCAATTGGTAAAACTCTAGTCTTAATAAGTCCTTATTTCTCCAAAGATTTTTACCTTTAATCCTTTTCTTCTAATCATACTATAGTTATAGTTTTGACTCAAAAAATTGATGGATGTGACCATCTAATTACTTTCAAGAGCACCAATTTTAAGAATGTTGAGTTAAATTATTCTTTTAATGATAAGAAAACAAGTGCACTAGTCAAACTAGTAAATAAATTTAGGCACTACATTCTTAGGGATAAGGTGCATGATATCTTACCTAACCTTCCCACCAAGCTCATGCTAAGCTAGAATGAACTAGGAGAAAAGAGGGGTAAGTGTATGTAGGTTATTGAGGAATATGACGTTGAACTAAAGATTACAAAATTGGTAAGGTGTCAAGGTTTGATCCAAATGATTGCACAATGCTAACCCTAAGCTTAATATCATGTAGATTGAATAAGAAATTTTTAAGTCTAATGATTGGTATGATCTAATTATCCATCTACTAATTATTGGTACTATTCCTATAGGTATGACTAGCGAGCAAAGAAGATCCCTAAGACTCAAGGCAAGCCACTAGCTGATTAAAGATGGAGTGATGTATAGAAAAAACTTTTGAGGTATTTATATTAGGTGTGTATCCAAAAAAGAAGAACCTAAGATCATGATCACTTTTCATGAGAATTTAGGAAGTGGAAATCCATCTGGAAGGACAACATCTCACAAAATTCTAAGGGCTAGTTACTATTGGCCCACCATCTTCAAGGATGGACATAGGCATGTAAAGAAATGTCATTAGTGCCAAGTCTTTATAAAAAATGAGTCTAAAGAAGCCATGCCACTATAACCAGTAATGATTGATAAGCCATTCTCCCAATGGGGACTAGATTTCATAGGGGTGATCAACCCTAATTCATCAAAAGGTCAAAAGTATATCCTAATAGCTATTGACTATTGCACTAGGTAGACTAAGGCAACCGCCACTAAGCAATGTAGAACTAAAGAAGTGATCACTTTTTTAGAAGAAAACATATGCACTAGATTTATAACTCTAGTCTCCTTAGTATGTGATAATGGATCTACTTTCACATCCATTGAAATGATATAATGGGCATATGATAATAGTATTATTCTCAATTTCTCATCCATCCATTACCCTCAAGGTAATGGATTATCTGAATCAACCAATAAGAACTTGATGATATCAATAGAGAAGTCTACTACAGATAAGTCCAAAATATGGCACAAGCTTCTCAAATATGCCCTATGGGTAAATAGAAAAAGTATCAAGTAGGGTCTCGAGGAATCACCCTTCTTGTTGGTGTATGTCCAAGAACCCATCTTCACTATCACCCTCAAGTTACCTACATACAATTTCATGTAGGAATATATGGAAGAAGATCAAGAACTTGAAAATTGAAGGTTGATTGATATTAATTAGAGGGAAGACCAAAGAGAAGAGGCTTTTTCTAAATTTAGTAGGCATCAAATCATAGTGAAAAGGTGGTTTTAAAAGTGATCAAAGATAAAGGTGTTCAGGTAAGGAGACTTAGTTCTTGTTTGGGATAAGGAATCTAAGACTAAGGGTAAACATGGGAAGTTCACACCTTTGTGGATAGGTCCTTATCAGATTGATGAGATACTTGGAAACAACACCTTCAAACTAAAAGACTTAAAAGGGGTTGAATTTACTTTTCCCACTAATGGTTAGTATCTCAATCATTATTTTTTTGCTACTCCCCTTAGGAACTTCATGGAGTAAACTATAAGAATAGTTAGAGATGGATTAGGTAGGATAGTTTAGTTTCTTTCTATTATTTCCTTCCTATCCCTTATTTGTACATTTGATTGTATATATTTGTTTTATTTTCTTTGCTTTCCTATTTTATTCACTTTTGTTCTATGTGTTTGTTTGCTTTGCTTCATTCCTTGATTCTAATAAGTCATTTTGGACAACCCTCAACTCAAATTTCATCTTAAATACTCAAAAACTCCTTAGTTCAAAAATGAAGGTATGAATCCCAAGCATTTGTAGATCATGGGTTTCAAATGTAAGCTTATGTTATAGTTTAAATAAACTAATAAGGACTAGTAGATAGTTCAACTATTCTATTAAGCATTATTTTGATATAAATTTGTTTCAAAAATAATTGCACATGTGAGATGAAAGCCTTAATTATTAAGGCACTATCATGTTTGCACTTAACAAATATCCTTTCTTGGGACAAAGTTGTAACCATAGTTGATGGTCTAAGGATCAAACATTTGACCAAATCCCTAAACCTAGTTAATTTAGTTCCCAACTTTTACTAGAAAGCCTAAAAGATCTAAAAAATACAAAAAAATAGACTATTAAAAAATCAAAAGTTTTCCAAGAAAAGGTGATTTTGGTAATCTCCATCAAGGCTATAGATGCTTAGATGGTAGTGGAACAAGGATTTGAGTAGAGTTAAAGGCATATTTTCTAGGGCTATGGACACCTGGCTAGTAGCAAAGTAATGTTCAATCCCTCCCTAAGCTAAATCATGATTCTTAATGAATATACAAACATGTTTTAAGTCAATGTTAATGATTGAAGACATGAAATTTGGATGTTGTCTCCTGAATCCCATGACAAATAGCAAGTGGAATCAAAGCACACACACAACATGAATAGGTTTTGATGTTTGATCCTGATTTTACAGGTGCAAGATTTATTTTAACCATGAACTAATTTTCATAATGGTACTGATCAAGTAGAAAAATTAATCTAATTATTTATCTGAACTAGAGTCTCTAAATTCTAACATATTGTTATATTTCCCCTAGAAGTTACCATTTTTTGAGGTTAACATACCCCCTATTTCTAAAAATTGGGGACCCATGTGTTAAATTTTGAAATTCATACCTTAAAACTACAAAATTCACTTGATTAGAGTATTATTAATATGTTTGCACAATATTCATATTTGAAAATTATCCACACCATTTCTTGGTTAGTCTATCTATTCATAGTTTAGTTTTAACTTTGCCTAATATTGCTAACCTTGATCTTCATGTTTTAAGCTATAGGCTTAATGGAACCCTCATTAAATAGACTAGTTGGGATTTTACTATCCTTTGGCCTATGGAAATCCAAGTTAAATCTATGTTTAAGCTTCCTAAAACCCTCATTCAGAAACGTTAGCTTAGACCCTTTGATTTAAATTCAAAATTGGTAGGTACAAAATTGGCAGGAACACTTTTAAAATGTTAAGGACATAAGATTAATTTTTAAACTAAGGCTTAGTCATGTTTTTAAAAATGACCAAACCATAGACTAAAAATTATATGCTTGGTCCCCTTTATATCCTGAGCCCTTCATTCCCTTTTATCATGGTTTAACATCATGTTTGCAAGGTCCTTTTGTTATGTTCCTAGCTTTTTCAACTTTATTATTCATGGTCCCTCTTGTTGTGAACTTAGACTAATGCCTTAGTCCAAAGGCCCCATTCATGTCTATTAAAAAATATGAGAGCTTGGTATTAAGACTTTAATCTAAGTCTTAAACATTTCTGATCCCTAATTTAAGTCATGTGCTTCTTTGTAGGATCGATGACCTGTAGTTGCTCATAAAACATTAATTGAATATAGTGAGATAGACCTGATGAATTGAAGAATTTAATCCATGGAGCCAATCTCACTCAATCACATGGATAGTAATAAATGATCCATGGCTTGTTGTACAACATTGATCAAATGGAGTGATCATAACATTGAAATTCCAAAGACCTACTATTTATAGGACTTAAATTTGACATTTTTACAATCATCAATTGATGTCCATGAGGCCATCATTGATGTATATTAGTCTATCAAATTTAATCTTAGAAAATAATCTCATTTAGATGAATGAATGTGTTAAATATTTCTAAATCTCATTTCTTATGTTGTAAGATTAATGGAGGCCTATTTAGAGAATAAACATGTTTAGAGTTTATGTTTCAATGATAAATTTGGCCTTTTATTTAGTCTTTATCCCATTGTAGACCAGGTACAAATTTTCATAGGGATTTATTATAAACACCATGAACCTAGCTCAAATTTTATCCTAAAGTGTGGTCATGTTTCTAAACATTTGACTAAGCATTAGTCTAAATTAGCATGCTTGGTACCCATATGTCCCATAAACTTATTTGGGTCTATTATATCAGCTTAACCCAACAAATACAAGGTCTCATTGTTAAAAAGTTAGCTTTTAACTTGTTACCATAAATTTTTATTGTATTTATTAATATGATAAAACCTTGTCAAAAAACATTTTACTTGCTATTAAAGGTCCCCTTTTATCATGATCCAAAATTAGATTAAATAATTTAGCCTAAAGTTTATATCATGTTTATTAACATGAAATAAACCATAGTCTAATGTCTTTAACCCAAGTTCTTATATGTCCCGATGATAACTTAAAACTCATTCACCTTTATAGGATCTACGTCTCACATGAGATCTGAGGGAGATGATTGAATGGAGAAAGATCTCTATGGACTATTCAACTGAAACTTTGAAGGCCCATATGATCACCACATGGTGAATGCATGTCAACTAATAGAACTAATAAGGTGTAGAGCTCAAGAAGCCTCGTGGGACTGCTAAGTGGCATAACCATAGAGCTTAGTACAAATAATGACCAATAGCATTTAAATGTCAAGATCAAGATCAATAATCAGCATTGATTTATGCAATATGATCTAATGGAATGAGATGAGGTGGACTTTTTAAAAACCAATGGTCAATTTTTGAATATTAATGGACAAAATGCCATGAAAAGTGCCATGTAGATGCCATAATGACACCACATGGGCAAAAAGTGACAAAACTAGAGATTTTGTGGGTACAAAAAAGCAAAGGCATAAATGCCAAGGTTCGAATCAAATTCAAGGCATGAATTCACTCAAGCACAAGATCCATTTCCATTAAATCTCAAAGTGACCTATAGAAAAACCCTAAGCATCTACAAAACCTTGATTCTATCACAAATTGATCATAACCCAGCCTGAGAGAGTCAAATTGCTATCTGAGTAAGTAAAAACTAATATAGAGTCAAAATATAGACCACTAGTGAGAATTTTAATCAATTGATAGTCATCGTGGCATAAAAACAACATAGATTGGATAGATAAATCTACTTAACCATAGATTCAGAAGGAAGGGTCATTAAAGATAGTATTTGATGTTGTGTCATTAAACACTAGAGATGATAATTGGTCCAAGCTCTTTTGGATAATTGAATAATTGTAGACCATAATGAAGGAGCATGAGAAGATTTCATCCTTAAATACAAGGTATTATAACCTATTTTTAGCACATATGTCAAGCCTTCACCACACAACAACCATACTAGAGGTACTTCACTATATACATGTTCTCCTCCCTATGTTTAAAGAATGTAAAATTGAAAAGGGTATATTGCTCAATGAACTTAATCATAAATACATTTCTTATGTGTCTCCCATTTAATTTGAGAACTATTATAAGTTACCTAAGCCTTGAGTATATGTACCCACACTTAATGAATGGACTAAGAAAAATGACCACAAAACCATCATGGCCCCATGGTTGTATTATAGAAACCATGTGATTTATGACCTTAGTGAAAACATTCCCATCTACCAATTCTAACTTGGAATTAGAATGATAATATACTTGATGAATAGGCTATGTGTAAACCCCACTACCATGTATGTTAATAGAATTTAGGTACTCCTAGTATACTTTATGATTGAGAAGGAGCTCACCCCTCCCATTAGTGAACTTATCAGCACATTTTTATGTAGATAGATGCTAATAGTCAAGAAAGGGTCTACAAAAAACTTCATTTATGATGTATTATCTCTTGGATGCCCTGCTTGCCATAATTTAGATCTCTAACTTTAGGGGATGGTCACCTAAAAAGACACAGATAGTGTCCCAGTTCTTTTCAAAATTGCATATATTCAATTATAGGGACCATATCCAATTTATCTATGGTTTCATCTATCCTACCTTGAATTATTCTCTAACATGATGCTCAATTCCAAGAGTCATCCCATTGTCTAAAAAATCCATTGAGTCCATTCAAGACAATATGTTTTATCTAGACTACACAATCATTAGGATTGAGGGAACATAGTGTACTCCACTGAGACTACCAGTCCATATTCTAGATATATTGGCTAAGTAAGAAGTTGTATTCTAAATATGCAATGGTATTTATGGGTTTTGTAAAGGCAAAAGGAAAGTATTGTTGCATCCTCCATCATTTTTTATTGGAAAAACCATCTTTCAACATTGGGACAATAGTAAAGATGCTACTAATAATGGAGAATATTTCAAATTACAACATGATGAGTTGAGAGAGTGGGACCCTAATGATAGATTTGGGAAATATTTGAAGTCTAAATAAATAAATTTGACTTATGAGAATTAGTTAGGAGTCTATGACTCAATATACACCAATGATTAATCATTCATAATAGTGTTGGAAAGGTTGAAGAAACATGGCATCAATCCAAAATCTAGATTGATGAGAGCTCAAAAATGAAGTGATGGTATTTGGCAATTTGGTCTAAGGTAGTACCACTTGATAGGAGGTTAATCCTCTCAACTTCCTCCCATGCATCCATAATCACAATTTGAAGTCCCAAATCCTAACATATAAGTTTAATAGAGGCCTAAAGAAAGGAAACCTCAGGAGGGGACATCATCTTCAACCTAGCCTAGTGAACCAAGATCTCTAATTGAATACATTGATGTAGTGGAAATGGACCCAAGCGAGATAGTGGAAGTTGCATTGCAAATGTTGTCCACTTCTTATCAATCTAATAAAGAGGAAATTTAGATGGAAGAAACCCAACCCTAGATTGAAGTGGAAACAAAAAAAGGGGGAAGGAATTAAATTTGAGTCTAGTTCTAATTATTTCCCCATAAAAGAGATAGGTTGAACTTGCATTGGTTCTAGTAGGAATAAAGAGACCCAAACTGACCTTCACTCACCCTTTGAGTGAGGTCAATGTCTTTAGTGAAGATAATGTGCTACAAGGACCAACCATCCCTATATGGTTTATCTACAACAAGCTACAAAATATTCCTACTCTGAAACACTCTTAGGCCCTAACTAAGCCAGTAAACATAACTATCCATGATGAGCTCAAACCATGGATAATTGAATTGTAAAAGGAGGAGAAATAAAGAAATATGGATGCCCTTAGGGAGTTAAGTGGAAATCAGATGAATCCTCCTAAATATTTAAGTGGAACCCAAATAGAGACTCTATATCCTCCTCAAATAACTCATTCATCATTTAGGGTCCAATTCAATCCAAAGACTATAGGTTTGGAGAGCATGACAAAAAACACAACTATGGTTGTTGGTAAAGAATTCATTTTTTAGAAGGTGGAACCACTTGTTATTTTAAATCTAGTAGGAGGTCATAAGCTAGGTGAATACCCCATCTTTGAAGAAGATATACTTGGATTAGTCCAATCTTAATCATCCCAACTACAAACTAGCATCAAGGGCATGAAATAAAAAATAGAGAACCTAAAGAAGCAAAGGGAAAATCTAGAGATGTAGATTATTTTATCTATCCTAGATACTATGATAGAGATGTTTTAGGCATCCTTTTATGACATGTTTGATTATCTGAAGATTAAAAAAGAAAGACAAGGTGTAGTAGGTCATCAAGACACAACAATTAGAGGTTTAAATGACTTAATGGAAGAATTCAAAAGATAAGATGAAGGATTTAATTAGCATCTTCATAAGGGATAAAATATCTAGGTTTCAAGACCAACAGCCTTTCCCATCTCAACACAATCATGGGATTGATTATTGATAAAATTTAGGGATTGAACATGTGGTCCAAGAGCTTAGAAATACTCCTCAGGGATGATAAAGAGTTATTAGATATGATATAATTGTTCCTTAAGACCATGATTGCCAAGCCTACAACACTTAGCTATATGGGCATCATTTTAGATGAGGAATTAAAGCATAAGATCACTTTGTTCATGCAGGAGGTAAAGAGAAAGAGTCAAGGTAGGTCTAGGAATGGCAATAGTAAGATCATGGATATGATCCTAACTACAAAAGAAAAGATAGTTGAGGCAAGGAACATTAAGGAGGCCTTGGAGAGAAATAATAGGGACCTTGAAGGCTTAGCTGAGAAAGAGGATGAACTCTTCCTTGAACCTATAGTTAATTTTATACTTAATTGATGAGCAACATAAAAAGGTAATAAGGTTAAAATAATAAAACCAAGGGACTTCATCAGCACAGGGTCCACCAATTAGTTAAGAATATTCTCTTTATTTGAAACATTATAAATTTTGAAAATGGAATATTCTTTTATAAAGGCATGCTAATTTTTTAGCACATTCACCTATAGGTCAATTCATTTTGTAAATTCTAGTGTATTCTAAAAACTTTTGTAGAAAGGGCATCTATCTTTATACATGTAAACTTGTAATTTGAGATGACTGATCAACATACTTCCTTAAAATCTATAAAAGGGATATTGTCTATTCTATAGGGAGGGATTTTTGGAGCCAAAAATTGTATACTTTTGAGCTATTAATTCAAGCAAGGAATTTAGAAAAGTTTGTTCAAAATTTTTTACATTATTTTCTATATGGTTTCTCTCTCAATTGTTTATCCTAAATCTTAGATTTGAATTATTTTTGTGAATTCTTGGTGTGTACCTCTGAGTAAAAAATTTTTAGCTTGTACTTATGCTAGGATAACTAAAGTTTCTCTAGTTTACTTCATTTTATTTGATCTATATTTGTAGATGTGCATCAGCTATCTACTTCAAGGAGGAAAATTTTATCAAAAATTAGTTGTTATTTGCATTGTTTCTTATCTTCCTTAGAATTTTTCATAATATATGTTGTGACTTGATCTTAAGCTATTTTAATTCATATATTAGTTTTTAAGTGAATGCCTAAGAAACACTTGAACTTTGTCATGATATTTGAGATGAAGATCAACAACACTTTTCTTCTCTGCCTTACCCTACCTTTTTACTTCTTTTTTAACTAGATCACTTTAGTTTAGATATCATTGTAAATATTTACATAGATTAGTATTTAGACTTAGGACTGGGAATAATTCAAAAATTAGCCTAAATCATCTTATTTATAAATATTTTCAAGACACAATGGCTCCCAACCACTAACTAATATAAATATTGTGGAACAATTTACTTGCTCTTCTACTATTTCATCATAGGTAACCAGATTAGCACAACCTACTACTCATGCTCTAATTTATTCAAATTATAAAATGATAAGTGTTTCTTAAACACTAAGATAACTTTTGATACACTTAGAAGCATCAACACTACTTATGCCTAAAAATTTATAACCTACCCAGGGAGTCTAGCTACCTATCCTTATACCTAGTCCATCTTCTCATCTCTTTATGTGATCACACTTTGAAGTTGAAACTAAAATTCAACTATCTCCTATGTAAGCCTAATAATCTCTACTAGACGTGCCTATATCTTTATCTATAATTTTAAGATCAGGAACCTCTTGCTCTTTGATAATGGCTACTATGAGGACTCAACACCATCCCCACCATCACTACTCCTAGCTTGTGTCTATACCTATGGATGTATCTATGGACCAACCTATGTCTGGGCCTATACATAAGGCTTGACCTATCCTACTACTATTCCCTGGTCACCATTTCCTCCATCCACATACATATAATCATGTCCATCATATCCATTTTGGCCATCTCGAGCAAGTACTTACCTCACCCATATCTGAATCCTATCCTTCACCTTTAAAATCCTCCTAACCAACCCATGTCAAACCACAACTCTAAGATGGTTCAATATAATAGGAATCCTTAGACTCCACCAATTTGTGTATGCTACTATGACCCCTAGATATGAAATGGCCATGTAATAGTCCCACTACATTAGGTTAATGATCTCATAGACTATAAGTGTGTTTCCCCTATCTATGGGCCTCTCTCACTAAGGCCTCTCTTGCTCACTCTAAGTAAATAGGTTCTCTACCCTAAGAACATCATGAATGAATCTGAACTAGTGTTGTACATAATCAGTCTTGTATCTCTTAATAACCAAATCTTGAAATCTTATCAAATAACACTCTGTTAACATAAACTGATTCACCATCTCATTATCCCATCCAAATTGAATCCCTCTATATCGCATCCACATAATATGATCTAGGCATAGGCTATCAAAATCATCCCTATAAAATCTCATCTCTCTCACATACCCCCTTTGCACTCCCAATAATATATATTATCCAAAGACCATAGGATAATGTCGTCTAGGATGTTGCTAGTGTCCCTAATGGTTATTGGATAGCAATGTGCTCTCAACTCTAGATTATAAGAAGCACATATGGTCCCAAGATAGTACCTGCTTTATATTCACCTAGGTGTATCTCTCTATATATGTGTACTAAAATAACTAGTCCCCAGGTAAAAAATATAAAATCCTACACCATATTAGCAACAACATCCCCTAGGCCTAGATGAAACCACTAGTCACTCTTATCCATGTTGGTGATAAGAGACATAACAACCAAAGTTAGCCTGTCAATGGTAGCCTCATGTAAGAACCTATCAATATCAACACATCTCTCTCATACACCCACCCATAATCCTCCATCCAATCTCTATAATGTCATGACTAGAGTATGTGATCTCTAGTATTTCTAGTCTCCCCTCATAGGTAGATGAAAAATCTTGTAGATGTCCTCAAGAGTGATAGTCATCTCCCCTATCAAAAAATGTAAATTTTTGGTCTCTGAATTCTAATGCTCTTTTAATGTTGTAACAAGGACCTAGTCTATCTTGATCATAGTAATAGTCACCACATCATGTAGTCCAATCAACTCTAGGATGCTAACCTCCACCTCCATCAATAAGTGCATCTAATAAATCACCACAAGATGTTGATATTGCAAAGCCATCATTCCTAGGACTTCTTACACTATTCATCATCAACACTATCACTACCCTTATCATCAATCATTTATCCCATATATCATTAGTCAATATACTTTCTCTTATCTCCCTTAAACCCAACCCATCCCACTAACATTTTCACAAAAATTACCCTAACATCTCCCAACACATATCTCATCCTATATACCATCAAACAACACTTACCTATGCTAGCATCATGTTCCTTACTCTCATTACCCTTACCCAACATCTCTAATTACCCCTAACTACTCCTCCCCTCATCTTAATACTCCACCTACCCCCACTATTTTCTCAAACCCATATTCACTCATCTTATACTCTACCACATCATCTCTAACTAACCCTAACAACTTTACTAATCTCATCTACTAACATAATCCTGATCCCACTAATATTCCCTCACTAGCCTATAAAACTTAACTCACCCTCTTAACTATCTAATCATTTCTTCTATCTATTCTAATTTCCCTAGAGTCTTAGTTAACCAATCATCCCACCTATCTTATTAACCCATCTTATCTATCTACCCCACTTATATTACCTCTCTAACTAACCCTTATAATCATCTAACCACCTAATCTAACTCCCTAAACCATTTAACCTAACCCTTCATCACAACACTTACCCATTTTTCCAAGCCTCAACAAAACTACCAATTACAATTTTGCCTTAAGTAGAAATTTTAGCAACATCACCTATTATGATTTGTAGTTTTGCTTAACCTTATGGTTTGGCAAAACCATGATTGCCTCGTTTGTAGTTTTGAAAATCTATTAATCCCTAACTCATGGCCTTAAAAATTTGTGACTCTACAATCATTATATTATAAAACAATGAATCTTGATTCATGGTTTTATAAAACCATAGATTACCCCCCCTAAAACCACTAGTTGTGATGACAAAACCATGATTGAGGGAAAAACCAATAGTTTCAATTTTGCTAAGAAGACTCAGTCAACATCTTATCCCCAAAAAATATAATCCAACAATGCACAAATCTAACTAAAAATTCACAAAAATCACTAATTAAGGTTTCATCACTCATCATAGGTTTAACATCAACCACTCTTTGGTGTTATTAGACTCTCACCGTGATGGGAAGATCAGCGTAGCCGGTCCATGATTTTTCCTTAGATCTCAATCACTAAAATACCAAATGTAAAAATGGCCTAATTTTGACCCTTTTATCCTATATGACCCCCCATATACCCCTAACATTCTTTTACTCACATAGACTATGACAGATCCCATCTAATTGTCTAATTTTCCTAATCAAATCACTTGTAATAATCTCTAACATCATCTAGGGCATGGATAATCGATCTCTTTATGATATACTTTATCCCATGATATAATGACATCATCTTGAGGTCTTTTTGAACTATGTAGGTATCACTCAGGCTCACTTTTATGCCTAGGGATAGCTTGATCACCATTCATCTTTCATCACCATCCCATTCCTAGATTAGTCACTCAATAATCAAGTATCTATTTTAAGCTATGACTATTACGTAAAGTAGCTCTTTTTCCTTGATCATTAACTTTTATCCCCTCTATCACTTTTCAATCCTTCCCTAACACATGTCCTTGTTATAGGACTTATCATTGACTTGAACCCATCTCATCTCAATCAATTTTATCTTATTAGCCAAATTACTTTCTAGACATTGGTTATTTATATAGAACCCATCACAACTGAGTTACTATATCCCCTTGTCATTTGGGGCATCTCAATCACATCCCTTACTTGGGTCATCCTAACCTTCTTTTATTATCTTGACATCATCCCACCATGATATTTCTATTCAAGTGACCATCCAGGTCAGTTCTCCCTGCATACTCCTTCAAGGGGGCATCATATCATCACTGACATAGTCTAACATCATATTTCTTCTTTGAAAGACCATTACTCCTTCCCATTATATCCACTCACAATACCCTTTCAAAGAGGGGCAAAATGTATGCACTAAAATATGCTCATCCTGCTAATCTTACTAATTTCCACTAATATAGCCTATAACCATAATTCCTAGCTAATTTAACTAATATCTAATTATCCCCTTTCCATTCACCACATATTACAAACCTTTCCCCATCCTAAAAAAATAATTAATCCCTTCATTAAAACCCTAGAAGAACCTATTACCCACTAACCTACTCCCTAAGCCAACTATCTAATTTAAAAATACAAAATAATATACCTACCCAACCACCACCCTGTTCTAGCCTCTCCTAAACCCCTAAAACCTATGGGAGATTTCTATAATTAGAGGATTCTAGAAATATCCTCCATTTTATCCCTCTTATATATAATTATCTAATTCTAGAGATCTCCATGGAATTAAAAATCCCATGGAAAA
Organism: Torreya grandis; assembly: GCA_037957365.1. Taxonomy (NCBI): domain Eukaryota; kingdom Viridiplantae; phylum Streptophyta; class Pinopsida; order Cupressales; family Taxaceae; genus Torreya; species Torreya grandis. Next base: position 1,285,583 of record JARHVA010002924.1, on the reverse strand, counting down.
TCCCTATCCATTGATCTCAATCGCTCAAATTTGAATTTGAGCCATTGATTTCTCCCTCCATGCCTATATAACCAAGATATCCCCCCTCTTTCAAACTAACTTTGAAAAATATCAATTTTTTTCCATAATATTTCATCCACATAGCCTTCTTACACTCATCCAAAGCCACTATTAAGCTCAATCATCCATTTAGAAGCCATTATCAACATCAAGTAAGTAATCTCGTATTTTCATATTTTGCTTCAACAATCCATTTTTAAATCCTAGAGTGGAGCCATAAAGAGGTAAAGTGATGGTAAGGGCATTCTTATTGGGTTAATTATCTCTTTTATCCATTCCTACTTGTGTGTCATTTTTTAGGTTTTTATTACTAAAATTAGTAATATAAGTTGAATCTAAAATTTATACTACAATTACCATCCTAAGAAACATTAAACACATTCAATTAAGGTCTTCAATAAATTTTTCCTTTAAGTTGAATGAAGACTCTGATACCACATATCATAACCCCTGAAATTCAAGCTAACAAAAAAAATGACTTGTAGGGTTACATTAAAAAATTCAAATAGTAATCCAAGCAACTAAAAAGGTTCTTTGAGTAATTATATGTCTACACAACCTATATACAGATGCTTTTATGAACATTCCAACAAGAATTACAAGTAAGCATATACATCCCAAAATATCTTTAGTTAAGGAAATCCCACTAATGATTACAAATTATTGAATATTTTAGAACATATGAAGAATTTATCAAGGAGTCTTAATTATAGGGTTAGTCCACGATTTAAGGCTTAATCATGAAATGTTAATTCTTGAATTAATTATTAAAACATGTATTTACTTCATCACATATTTAGTTTAAAGGGTGTCCCTTCAACTTTCTCACTTAAATAATTAATAATTTTGAACTCCATGTTAGTATCTTAAACAAGAAACACTTTTATTATACTCATGATCATTAGGTGAGTTAGCCTTGGCCTAAGACCCAAGCATATGCTTCCTTCACTCATTGAGCCAATATTTGTTTATAAATCTATTATTTTATTTTATTTCATAACATAATTAATCCAGGGATCATGGTAAACGTATACCATGCCAATTGAATAGTTTCCACCATCTAGCCAACAATGGACTATTCATTTGTGGATTTTTATAGCCTGGCCCTTCTTCTTGACTATTTAAATAAATCATCTACATTTATATTAATTCAAATATATAAAACTAAATTACACAATAGCATGATTTTAATAATTTAAAGGACATCTAAATTTTAAAAAATTACCTTTTCGATATTTAAATTTGACTTCTAATATTAAACAAACATTATTTTCAATATAGAATTGCAATAAGACAACCATCTATGTTATAATGGTGTTTATCAATTTTTATTCTTTTCCTTGCATAATTGTCCATAAATGGTTATGTAATTAATATGTAGAGATAATACAAACATTTAAGGAGTACATACCATTAATGAAGTTATGAATTAATATCATAAATTCAATATTTTGTATGTATTACATCATATAGGTAATTTGTCCCCTGATTGTCTAAAAATTGAGTCAACTAAATGATGAACACTTCCATATCAATAAACTATTAAAAAGTAAAGTTATCAATTCAATATTTAAATTAAAATTTGATCAAGAATCTTATGAACTATGCAATCTATGGATTCATTATAAAATAAATCAATTTATCGTACTTACTACCCATACATTATTTACTAAGGATGATTATGAACATATGTAAAACCAATTTAACTAATCAAATTTTTTATCTTAAGTGATAAACTAGAAGTAAAACCTCATATATATATATATATATATATATATATATATATATATATAATCTAAAAACTTTAAGAACACAAGACTATTCTATTTATACCATTCAATTTATTTTGAATTCATTTTACATCCAGACTAAAAAATAGTATTCTATAGTTGTATTATTATGAATACAAGTGTACATTATAAATTGACTATAATTTTGTTATCATTTATAAAAGTCATTTAAACTTGGAATTAACCTTATAGGGTTTAATAAATGAATCAATTGTATTTTTCATGAGTAAAATTTAATTACTCATCATGAAGACCTTCATTTGAATAGAGAAGTTTTCTATTAATCATAAAATTTGATCCAAGTGTCAATATAAAAAGAGGTTAAAGATGTAATAATTATTGAATACTGTAAAAACTACTTACAAGATAATGTATTTGAATCCATAGAATAAAATAGAAACCAAAATAATTAATGCTTGTATGTTATAATAAAATGATACAAGTAACTAATAATTCATATTATTTATGAGTAATGATTCGTTACTCTTCAACAATGCAAATATTCATAATTCCAATATTTGACAATGTTCCTTGTGAACACATTATTTTAAAATTTATATAAAAAAATCTTGGATTTCATTCATGTGAATATCAAAACCTATCCTGATTCTATTTTTATTATATTTACCTAAATCATGAATAAGACAATATCATATTCTTAAAGTAGCTTAACTAAAAATATAAAGATTAATATCAAAATGTTATCATAAAATTAACTACAACATAACTATGCAAGGTCAAATTCGATGAATGCGTAGCTCTATGCTAAGAAACTATATGCCATAATTCACACAATAACAATCCAAACTGCATATATTAAACTAAAATACTTATTACAAACATAACATTCCTTTTATGGAAGGAATAAATCAGTATCACTAGCCTCTTCAAGGGGGCAACATCCTATTAGAGCAAGATATATGACAAGTAAATTCTTGGATGCATTACAATGGCCTTTGTCCATTTAATTATACTATCCTAATACACCCAACTTCTTATTATTATGCATGTGTTATTAAACTAATTATTCACTATTATACTAGTTATACTACTAATCTATACCTTCCTAGGTGTATTACACTCCATCCCCCTTAAGTGTGTTTCACCCTCGAAACATGATAATAAATAGGAGGATGACCAAATTAAGGCCAGATAGTACCTATGAAAATAAGTTGAAAACTAGATAGAGTCACATCTATGTGTCTTTTTTCACTTACACTTATTTTGCCTATGCTCAGATATGAACATGTACATTATTCAGGTGAACATGATCATTGTAACTAAAGGTTGAACTATAATTTGAAGCATGATGATCATATCCTCAAAATGAGAGCAAAGGTTCTCAAAATAGTTGACCTGATAATTCAATAGAGGATACATGCCATCCACCTTAACATTTTTATATGACAGATTTGAACCTTCAATTCTTTGTTTAGGCTCTATGATGGCCATCTTAGGCATGTTAGTTACTTGATTTATCTTATTGATAGCTTGCTCAGGTACGTTTGGTGTTTTCTCATGCTCTATTAGAGGTGCTTGAGATGCATCTAGGTCTTGTTTGGGCTTATCAAGTGTCTGGGGATGATAGTGCCAAGTGATGAGATTTTCTATGAGAAAATCTAAGCCCTATACTTCTATCATATATTGAGGTTGAAACATTATAACCTCTTCTCAAATATAATCCTTAAGTATGTTGATGAAGCATCTTTGATAGAAATCATTAGATAGGTCACCAAGTGGATTGGTGAATTTGTTAAACTATATCTGATACTCTCTGACTATGCCAGTTTGATGAAGTTGTATCAATGCTCTAGATAAAATAAGAATACCCATGATTATAATTTATTGAATGTCAGATTCAATTAAAAATGCATCCTTATAAAAAGACTTTTAGAGATTTTTTTCACAAAAAAATAGTTACTAAAACTAAAATAACTTTCACAATACTATACAAAATTCAAAAATTCAAAATGTTCTAAAAATATGGAAATAAGGTGCACAAAACCTATAAATGGTTTAATGTGATTTGTTACCATTTGAGATCAGTTTTAATAATAACAATCATGATTTTGAGGTCAAAAAATGAAAATCGAGATGCAATGAAGCTCTAAAATGTGCCTGTTGAAGACCTCCAAGATGCAACGAAGCTCCAAAATATGATTGTAACAAATATCATGAAAATAGCCTTAGCAAGTGCTCTGATATGATATTTTAAGATCCTGTATGCCAAAACTCACAAAATAACAATCCAAACTGCATATATTGAATTAAAATTCTTATTACAAACACAACATTATTTTTATGGAAGGAATAACTTTGTATCATTGGATTCTTCAGGGAGGAAACCTCCTATTAGAGTAAGCTCTATTATAAATAACTTCTTGGAAACATTATAATTGCCTTTTCACATTTATATATACTATCCTAATCTACCTAAATCATTATTATGCATGTGGTATTAAACTACTTACTCACTATTATACTAGTTATACTACTAATCTATCCCTTCCTAGGTATATTACACTCTAGTATTAAGCCTAAGTTACTCAGTCAACAAAACTAAAAAAACATCTTTTGAATGTAAATATAATAACAAGTTTATTCCATGAGGTATTATTTTCAAACCATATGCTTATTTTAATAAACTCATTCATATAGGTGTAACATACAATCCCAACAATGTAAAAGTATATTCATACTTATATGTAATGTTGTAACGAATTTAAAGAAGTAATCAATTACAAAATAATAAAAGAGTTCCAACAACATGATTTTAATGAATCTAACCATCATTAAATTAAATGACAACCTTTATTATTTTGAAAAACAAATTTATACAAGTAACCAAACAAGGCATCAAATAACAATCAATCCATTAAGATTATCAACAAATTTTGACTTATTTCCATCCAAATATTTATTAACTATAGGAAAATAAACAACATCAATAACAACTCCATGAAATAATTTATACAATTGCACTAGCATACATATAGTCAACATTTTAGGTCATTGTAAACCTTCATCAAATAAAAATAGAAGAATGTTAATATTTAAGCAATAAGATTCATCTGACTAGAGAAATGAGCATCAAATAATTTCATCTTTAACTTCTTCTATACATAATGATCCCAACCATAATTCGGTCCCTAGCCACCCCAACCATTATTTGTAGAGCGTAACATGTACCCAATGTTGAACCCAAAACATATAGCAAAAGATTTAAGGAAACATGTGAATAAGATCCATAATAGGTTTAGGGTTTCATACAAAAGACATAAAAAAGATCAAAATTATAAATACTTTCATGGTAACAAATCCAAGTTGAACAAAATTAAAATGTCATGACATAGAAATAAAACCCAATGGTTAAAACCAAAACAATGACCCAAACACAATCATACACAGTTGAGAAATAATTCATTTTCCCACAATTCATATTTATTCCATCTAAGGATGAGATTAAACTCAGAAAGCTCCCCAAAATGGGATATCCTTGGCCACTTATAAACCTAGTTTAGGTCTTTAAATAAGGCTTACATTATATTTACAAACCAAACATGTTTTTCACACAAATTAAAACATGGATTTAACTTCATATAAAAATTTAATAATTATTTGCTTATTTCTTTAAGGATGTAATAACCAATTAGTAGTCATTTAAACCTTCCTTGTTTTCCTTCTTACTTCATTTCTCTCCAAGTTTCATTGTGTATTTATTCTATGAAAACCAGTATGTGTAAGCAATTTCCTTCCATACCCACTGAAGTTTCAACTATTAGAGAACCTCTCATTCATCCCAACTAAAATTTTTGTTAAATATCCCAAGAAAATCAATGTTTTCATGGTATCTATTATGCATGCAGATCAATGAGTTTGAAACCCTTGGTATTTACCATTCAAGACTAATTGAATGACATGAAAAAACCATCTAATGCCTAACAAACCTTATAAACCCTTCCTTCACAAAAATCCATAATCAATGATTATGTTTCCCACACAAATCAACTGATAATGTCATTATCATTGCATTATTCCAAGCTCATAGTTCCCCAAAATTCCATTGAGCCTAACTTCTATGGGCTTACAATATATTGTATGAAAATATATAAATCATATGACATGGCCATGTTTTATGGCTCCTAGTTCTTTTTCTTAGTTTTAGTGACTATGGACTTCTAATAAGAAGGATTCCAAAACATTAAAGGTCCAAGAGAGCTCCAACATTTATGACTAATTTATAAATGTAGCCTAAAATTACCACAAATTCCATTATGGACTTTGGTCCATTAGTGTTATAATGACATCATTATTAACACATGATAGACCAAAATTTATTATTAATATCTAGCAAGTAAAACAAGACCTTAAAATAACAAGGAAACAATTGACCAATAGATAAAGTAGACTGAACAACATGTAGGGAAACATAGTACAAGGCAAGTCTAAATAATGGAATCAAATAAAAGGTCAACCTCATTCACATTGGACCTTAACGTATCCATGTATACCTTAAATTCACCATTAAATAACATGCTCTACTTTCCAACCTAGTTCATATTGAGGTAACACCTATAGTCATACAAAAGACATCAATAGTACCTATCTCATATATGATAACATAAATTAAACATATCAATAAATTTAATCAAATTAATAAGTTTGAAATATCATAATGTACTAAAACACTATAGTAATTATCTAAATTCCTTAACAACATAGGAGAAATCTCAAATAATAATTAAAATCATAATCTTATGTACCTATGTTCATGACAATATTTTTTTCCATAAGTGTAGGGTACTTGTAGATAATTGATTATTTATGAATGATGCTAAAAACAGGTTTTTATCATGATACTTGCTAAGTCACCATAAAAATGGGTTTCTTCTATGCCCTTAACCTATGGCATGTTTAAGGATATGTGTGGCTAACTTGTGGATTACATACCTTTTATATTATTTGTAAGGTCATCATATCAAATAACCATGGATGAGTAGATAATATATAGGAGGTAGTGGTTTGTATTTGATGATCATATTGTAAATTATGATTATATTGAATTATTGTGGAGGTTCCCCCTCCTCAAAATGGCTCATTTATATTTATGAAGAATTATTCTTGTTTATCAATTATTATTTTAGATATAAATATTATTTTTTTATTTTTATGATATAATATTCTATTGTGTGAACATCTAATTAATTTCATTACAAGTGGTATAAGAGCTTTGATTTGGGCAAGCTTATGTAGTGTTTTTCCTAGATCTAGTGTTTTAGGTCTCTTGTAAGTCGAAGGAATGAAAAAACACAACTTGTGATATAGGAAGAATTTAATTTTTCCATCATTTTAGTATTGTTTAAAATAATTTTTTGAAAATAATAGTAAAAAGTCTAGAAAAAATTTCACCCTTGTAGAAATTAACAGTCATTAGATTCATCTCAATAAGATTATAATAATATTTTAATATATTAGTACACTTTTAAAATCAAGAATTTTCACCCTTGTGGACATTAACAGTCATTAGATTCATCTCAACAAGATGATCATAATAATATAATCCATTAATAAACCTTTTGGGGGGCTAAAACCCTTAATCCTAAGGTTTGTGCATAGTTGGTCCTAACACTTATGGAATTTTGAAAGGGAAATAAACTCCAAACACTACTCATAACTATGACATGGATTTTGTCACATTTTATCCAATTATTTCTAAGGTGATTCACCAACTTCAATAAGATTACAAAGCATGATGCATAGTGATGATCTTAATATAGTCAAAGGGGACATCACTGCGGTAAGAAAGGACCTAAATGTTTTAATGGATCCATTGAAATTTATAACTAATAAATTATCCAATATTATATATAAACCTTCGTAAAATAATCCTCCACCAATCTAGTTTAGTTATCCTCATTCAAATAATCACACCTCTAATCCTAGTCTAAAGCAGTAGTTTCTAAAAGTGGACTTGCACAATTTTTATGATAAGGATTCACTCACTTGGATTAATCAAGAAAAAAATTGTTAGACTCCATGTGTTTAAAATTTTTTACTCTATGTATCCTTAACATGAGTAATTCCTCTGGTATAGATGTTTGTGTGCTTAAAATAAAAAGAAGGGCCTTTAAGTTACCTTGTCTATATTTGATGAGAAGTTATACCTCCATTATCACAAAAATGTCCTAGAAAACTAATTCATTAAATTATCTAAACTATGTAAAATAGGGACTATGAAGGATCATAATCATCAATTATAAAATATTTCTTTTGTCATGTCCCCTTTTCAATTGACATGTTCTGAGTTCATGGTTAGCCTATTATGCGACCTTCGTAGGCTAATAAGATGGATAGAGGGTCATAATGGAGCTTGGCTCGACTTTGATTCACATGATTTCTACATTTGATTTTCATTCAGGGTATTTCAGACACATGTGGCCTGAGCTCCTACTTTTTAGGGATATTTGATATGCAGCGGAGCGCCTTTATTGTGGTATGGTTATGTGCGGAATCACTCCCTGATTCACTAGCTTCGATCGGTTCGTGGATCCGACATGTATTGACGGAGATATTAATATTTGATTGATTTAATCAAATATTAATTATTTAGCCAATTTTTAATTAGAAACCCTAATTCTAATTTAAGAAACCCTAATTAGGGCAAGCATATCTTTTTGAGGGTATAAGGGTTTCTCATGGAGGCCATTGTTCATTATGCTATTGATTATTGATATTGATTTTGAGAATTTCTTCTGTGAAGACTGAGCCTAGGGTTTAAGGATTCCATCTACATTGGAGAACGTTCCCTCTTCAGTGTGTGCAATTAAGAGGCTATGGAATATCAGTTGATCTATTGCCAAAGTGAGAGATAGCTTCATCCAGAAGCTATCACAAAATTTCAGGTTTGAGAGATAACTTCACACAGAAGTTATTACAGATATTCCAGGTATTTCTTTATTCTTGTTTTGATTCAATAAATTATACAGCTAGAGATCTTCTGTGCTAGAAACATATATTTTCAGATCAGGGGTTGAAAATAGGGAAGCTTGCTTAATTGGCAGTCGTACAAAGTCTGTACAGGTCCGTACAGATCAACTCAGGAACCGACCTCAGCAGATAGAGGGTTTCCAGTGATCAACATCGGTCAACTGAAGACCGACGTGGGCAGAAAGTTGACCTGCAGTGACTGACGTTGGCAGTTTATCAACCGACACCGGCGATTGTGTGTTCGACACAGCAGGCCGAGACCTCCCAGTTTCCAATTTTTGCTTCCAGTTTTGCTAAGTCAGGTTTTTTAAGACTGTATTTCATATTTATATGCATAAGAAAGGACTATAATTGTAATAGTTTAGAAGGACAAGTGATACAATCTGTAATTTGTTATTAAGAGACTATATTATTGTGATCATTCTGAATTTATTCAACAGAAGTTATATCTTGTTCAGAGTTTTTTGGTGTTGCTATATTTCTTGTTTGGAGGGGTTATTACAGTGGTATCAGAGCTAAATCCTGCCAGCTTGAGGGTCTATAGATCTTATGCAGCCACAAGATTTGGGACCACACAGGTATAACACACGCAGTCGAGCCTTGTTTGAAGGTACCCAAGTGTTAGATCAGCCACCAACCATCATGAGTGATAGACGTGAGGGCAGCCCACCCAGGGGCCACAGGTATGATGCTGAACAGGACACCAGAGAATTTCACCATGCTATGATGACAAGCCAACAGCAGATGAATCAGACACTACATGCACTTATGACTATGATAAGGGATATGAACGCACCTGATGGACAGAATAGGGACCAAAGAGATGACAGGAGTGCTACGGTTAATCAGAGACCATAGCAGACTCACTCTAGAATAGCTGATAGACCTACATGTCCTACATTTGTTCAAGAAGAACCAGAGGCACCAGCAGAGGAGGCAGGGAATAACCCATTTGCAGATGTTTACATGGCTGCAAATGATGAATGGGACTTATTACCTCCTCATGTTCAAGAGAGGATGACCTTTGATCATTTTGTCAATCTTAGGAGAGAGCACTATAGATTGGTTAGACAGGACAGGAGGCCTAGAGTTCAGTTCAGTGAGCTGAAGAAGGCTACTGGTAAGCTTTCTTTGACTAATTTTGATGGCAGTGGCAAGATGACAGCTCAAGCTTGGGTTCATAAGCTTGACACCTTTTTGGCATTGAGACCAATGTCAGAGATAGAGGCCATTAAATACGCCACTTTGCACTTGGATGGAGTAGCACATGATTGGTGGTACCATGGTATGGTAACACTTCAGCATAATCAGGTAACAGAGTACCAGGACTTTGTGGATAGATTGGTTGAGCAGTTTGATAGGAAAGATCCCGAGGTTTACTTTCAAGATCTGGCATAGTTGAGACAAACAGGTAACTTAGAGTCCTTCATTGGTGAGTTTTAGATATTGGCAGTCATGGTGCCCAATATTTCAGAGCGTAGATTGGTAGTTCTCTTCATGGAGGGATTGACAGAGCCATTGAGAGGTTGGATCAAAGCCTTTGATCCTCCTTCATTACAAGTAGCTATGAAGAAGGCACGTAATATGGAGATGGCAGCCCCATCCAATAAATCTAATTCCAGAGGTGCTTCTTCATCTAGAGACCATAATCACTCCCACGGGGATACAGAGAGACCGGGTTTTAACATAGATAAATTCGGGGTTAAAAATGATTCACAGGCCAATCCAGCAGCACCACCTTTGGATCATGAGGTGCTTAATTATCTACGTAGGAAGAAGCTTTGCTTCTACTGCAAAGGTCCATATGATATCCATCACGATTGTCCTTTGAGGCCTAAGGGCAAGGCGAATCGTATGATGTGGATATATTATGAGGATTCAGATTCTAAGGATTCCGAACAGCATAACAGTTTTGAGGGGGTAGAGGCAGAGGCTTCAGGGCCTAATGCAGAGGCAGAGTTAGAGCTTCACCTATAGGAGGCACGCATATCCAGCATTCAGTTGGATGAGTCATTCAGACTCCATGGAGTTTTGGTAGGGCAGAAGGTTATCACCCTTCTTGATACAGGGGCCACACATAATTTCATAGATGTTAGATTTGTGGAGAAGCATGGACTCACTACCATAGATTTTGAGGGCATCAGTGTTAAGGTAGCCGATGGTCACACTCTTAAGTGTGAGTGTATGATTAGAGACCTCCCATTGCGCTTGAACAACTATGAGTTCAAGGCTGATTATTATGTGGTAAACATGGGGGATATAGACTTAGTCTTGGGTATGAAGTGGATTCATTCATTTGAGGAAGTTACTCTTCGTCTCAAGGATATGGAGGTTCTCTTTGAGGTTGATGGGATGACACACATTCTTAAGGCAATACGGGGCAGCAGCTTCAGATATATGTTTTTTCATCGGATGGAGGTACCTATACCACATGACATGATAGGGGGCGATGATGAGAGCACATTGGCACCAACACAGGAGAGGTATGAGGATGAGCTTGGTCTTGAGGTGAGTTTAGTTTAGGAGTTGTCACATGTGGTGAGGACTCAACTTTCTGTTACAGTCGGGTCACAGGTTGATGATGATATGACTATGTCTAGCCTTTACAATACAGTTTTAGATATAATTCAGGTAAGGAGTTTGTTTACTGATTTTCATTTATCGATTGGATGTTGGAGTGCTTATCTTAGTACTAGAGATGATGTGACGCCATTACATGAGAGTTGGGATGGACATTGCATGGGGTTCATGTTAATTGACAGTGGTGGAGATCCTAACTACATTTGGGATCCAGGTGGGTTGATTGATTTGTCATTCAGTGATTGCTTGAGGGCAAGCAATTCCAAGAGGGGCGGATTGTCATGTCCCCTTTTCAATTGACATGTTCTGAGTTCATGGTTAGCCTATTATGCGACCTTCATAGGCTAATAAGATGGATAGAGGGTCATAATGGAGCTTGGCTCGACTTTGATTCACAGGATTTCTACATTTGATTTTCATTCAGGGTATTTCAGACACATGTGGCCTGAGCTCTTACTTTTTAGGGATATTTGATATGCAGCGGAGCGCCTTTATTGTGGTATGGTTATGTGCGGAATCACTCCCTGATTCACTAGCTTCGATCGGTTCGTGGATCCGACATGTATTGAGGGAGATATTAATATTTGATTGATTTAATCAAATATTAATTATTTAGCCAATTTTTAATTAGAAACCCTAATTCTAATTTAAGAAACCCTAATTAGGGCAAGCATATCTTTTTGAGGGTATAAGGGTTTCTCATGGAGGCCATTGTTCATTATGCTATTGATTATTGATATTGATTTTGAGAATTTCTTCTGTGAAGACTGAGCCTAGGGTTCAAGGATTCCATCTACATTGGAGAATGTTCCCTCTTTAGTGTGTGCAATTAAGAGGCTGTGGAATATCAGTTGATCTATTGCCAAAGTGAGAGATAGCTTCATCCAGAAGCTATCACAGAATTTTAGGTTTGAGAGATAACTTCACACAGAAGTTATTACAGATATTCCAGGTATTTCTTTATTCTTGTTTTGATTCAATAAATTATACAGCTAGAGATCTTCTATGCTAGAAACATATATTTTCAGATCAGGGGTTGAAAATAGGGAAGCTTGCTTAATTGGCATCAATACAAAGTCCGTACAGGTCTGTACAGATCAACTCAAGAACCAACCTTGGCAGACAGAGGGTTTCCAATGACCAACATCGGTTGATTGAAGACCGACGTGGGCAGAAAGCTGACCTGCAGTGACCAACATCGGTAGTTTATCGATCGACGCCGGTGACTATGTGTTCGACACAGCAGGCCGAGACCTCCCAGTTTCCAATTTCCACTTCCAGTTTTGCTAAGTCATGTTTTTTAAGACTGTATTTCATATTTATATGCATAAGAAAGGACTACAATTGTAATAGTTTAGAAGGACAAGTGATACAATCTGTAATTTGTTATTAAGAGACTATATTATTGTGATCATTCTGAATTTATTCAACAGAAGTTATATCTTGTTCAGAGTTTTTTGGTGTTGCTATATTTCCTGTTTGGAGGGGTTATTACATCTTTATGTATGGATGTCATCATTAAGGTAAATTTGACTGACACTTCTTGGGTGGCTTGAAAGCTAGAATCCAAAAGAAGGTTCTTATGTTTAGTCCTAGTTTAGTATTTAAATCCATACTAATGGTATGCATGGTAGAGGAAAAATAATTGGTCAAATAAAGAGCTTTTTCTAATTTTTATGACCATAAATTACCAACCCCATCATTTCCTCAACCTACAAGATTGACCCCTCATCAAATTAAAGAAAAGCATGCAAATGGGTTATGTTTTGGTTGCGATATAAAATGAATCAAAGGAAATAAATTTGTTGAAAAGAAGTTTTTTCATATTGAAGGTGTCAATGAGGATGAATAATAATATGAGGCCTTAGGTTCATGCCTATAAGAACCTAAGGATGGATCAGAAGATTCTCAACCTACTATTTCCTATCATCCAATTTTAGGTATCAATAATCCTCAAATTATTAAGGTGGTGGGGTTTCTAAAATAAGAGTTATATTGTGTTAATTGACTTTGGGAGTACACATAATTTGTAATATCCCTTCGAATATCAAAACAAAAGCTCCAAATTGCTTATCTGAATTTCTGCAAAATATCTTCAAATAGATGAATAAATCACAGTATAATTTCTTATTTATTTGCTCATAAGCTTACAATAGAGATCCTCTATCAAATATACAAAGAATATCAAAAGTTCGACCTTATAGCCTGTATATTCTACAAACTGGGCTGAATCTGGCACATCTCAGCCTGCTGTGTAAAAAACACAGTCGCCGACGTCGGTTATACTGCCGTCGTCGGTCGACCTGTAGTGGTCCCCTTGTCGACGTCGGTGATGAGTCAACTGATGTCGGTACCTGAACTTTTTGTAGATGCGTACGGACTTTCACAGATCTGTACAGAAGTCGTACGGCCACTGATATTGCTCAACCTATATGCTTGATCCTGATATGTAGGATTATGGGCTAATACAGAATATCTATATCTGTATAATTTTGGAATCAAAACCCAAATAATGAAAATACCTGTAAACCCTCGTGATAGCTTCTATGTGAAGTTATCTCTCAAACTTGTAAGTACATGTGATAGCTTTTGGATGAAGTTATCTCCCAATTTGGCAATAGATCGGTTGATCTTTCACAACCTCTGAATCGCTCACACTGAAGAGTTGACGTTCTTCAATGCAGTTTGGCAATAGATCAGCTGATCTTTCACAGCCTCTGAATTGCGCACAATGAAGAGTTGACGTTCTCCACTGCAGATGGAATACTAGAACCCTTGGCTCAGTCTTCACAGAAGAATTTCTTAACAAGAATCAATATCAATAATCATGAATACAAACTCTCTCCCATGAGAGATTCTTATACACCTCCAAAGGTGTGCTTGCTAAAATTAGACTCCCTTAAATTAGACTCCCTTAAATTAGAACTAGGGTCTTAAAATTAGACCAAGTCTTAATTTAGAATTTGCATCCTCAAATTAGACTCAATCATTAATAATTAATAATTGATTAATAATTAATAATTAATTAAAATTAGATCAAATAATTAATATTTGATTAAATCAATCAAATATTAATATCTCCCTTAATTCATGCCCGAAAGAGCCCGAACGAATTCCAACCCATCTCTATCAAGACCCTCTATCCATCCTATCAGCCTACGAGGGTCGCATAATAGGCTAATCATCCGCTCGAAAAGATGTCAATTAGAAGGGGACATGACAGTCCACGCCTCCTGAAATTGCTTGCCCTCAAGCAATCTCAACTCTAGATGCTGTAGAATATCTTCACTTTCCCATGTTGCATCCTCAACTGGAAAATCTTTCCACTTTACCAAATATTCCCTGATAGTCCTTCAACGCAACTGTCTCTCTCTAGATTCCAAGATGGACTCAGGTACTAAGATCAATTTTCCCTCATCATCTAAGGGAGGTAAAACTGTAGAAGGTATCACACGGTGTCCTAATGCCTTTTTGAGGCGTGATACATGGAAGACATTGTGTACCTTGCTCTCTGTAGGAAGCTCTAGCTCATAAGCCACCTCTCCAACGCGCCTCAGGATCCTGAAAGGACCATAGTAATGTGGCTTGAGCTTCTCTGCCCCACTCTTCCTAAGAGTAGACTGTCGGTAAGGCTGGAGCATAAGATAGACCATATCCCCTACCTCAAAAGATCTCTCGGTCCTCCGCTGATCTGCATACTGCTTCTGCTGATTCTGTGCCTTAGCAATATTCTCCTTGAGAGTCCTCATAGTATCCTGACTCTCCTGCAGTAAGTCTCTAGCACTCGGCACTCTACTGTCACTCAGTAGCAAATCTAGAAAACTCGGTGCCTCATACCCGTATAATGCCATGAAAGGAGACATCTGAATGGTCATGTGGAAAGTCATGTTATAGAAATATTCGCACAAATGAATCCACTTGACCCAAGATTTTTGCTGCCCTGCAATGTAGTTCTTGAGGTAGCCCTCCACCCATTTGTTTACTATCTCTGTCTGTCCATCAGTCTGTGGATGGTAGCTGGTACTAGGTGTAAGCTCAGTCCCACAGAGTCGAAACACCTCCTGCCAGAAGTGACTCAGGAACTGACTATCCCTGTCGCTCACTATGCTCCGAGGTAATCCATGTAGTCGAAATACCTCTCGAAAGAAAACCTCTGCCACCTGTGTAGCTGTATGTGTGGTAGTAATCAAAAAGAAGTGGGCATACTTCGTTAACCGATCCACAACTATATATATGCAATCTCGTCCTTGGGCTTTAGGTAAGCCCGTAATGAAATCCATCGACAAACACTCCCACTTCCTGTCAAGAATTGGAAGTGGCCGCAACAATCCTGCTGGGTACGTGTTCTCCTGCTTGTTCTGCTGGAAAATAGGGCACTCACGTATATACTGAAGAACATCTGCTTTGAGGCCTTTCCATGTAAATCTCTCCCTAACCTGTCTATAAGTCTTAAAATATTTGAGATGTCCTGTAGTAGGTATATCATGAAAAGCTCGCATGATAATGTTCTTCATCAATGATCCTGGGATCAAATAAACCCTATTCTTGTAAATGATCAAGTCATTCACAAGAGTATATCTGGTGTCAACCGTCAATCCCTCAACAATGCTAGACGCCCATGTATCCTTGGCATATTCTACCACAATCATATGTCGCCAATCCTCGGTAATGTGGACCATGGTACTCAAATACGGCCTGCGTGAAAGAGCATCAGCCACAACATTCTGGGTGCCCTTAATGAAAGAGATGTCAAAATCATATGCTTGTATTTTACTCACCCACTTCTTCTGACGATCATTGAGGTCTCGCTACCCCAAGAAATGTCTCAAACTATTGTGGTCCGTTTTGATACAAAATTTGCTACCCACGAGATATTGCCTAAATTTTGCTAAGGCATGCATGATAGCGAGCATCTCCTTATCATTTATGTTGTATAGTCTCTCTGGTCCCCTGAGCTTGCGGCTCTCATATACTATGGGGTGCTTGTCCTGCATAAGTACCGCTCTGATGCCCTCGCCTGAAGCATCGCACTGAAGCTCGAATGGCTTCAAAAAATCAGGTAGTGCCAGAACTGGGCACGTAGTCATCAACCCCTTAAACCTTTCGAAACACTCTTGTGCTTCAGGTGTCCAACAAAAAGCCCCCTTTTTAGTCAAATCTGTCATAGGAGCTGCATGTCATGAATAACCATTCACGAACCTCCGATAGAATCCACACAAACCTAGAAATCCCCTTAGCTGTGTTAGGTTAGCCGGGATAGGCCAATCTATGATAGCGTGGATCTTCTCAAGATCCATCCACACTCCCCCTACACTGATAATATGACCCAAGTATAAAAATTCAGTCATCCCCAAATCACATTTGGACTCCTTGGCGTACAAGGATTCCCTCTCCAGGATGCTGAGTACAGTCTCCAGATGAGCCAAATGCTCCTGCCAAGTCCTACTGTATATCAGAATGTCATCAAAGAAGACAAGTACGAACCTCCTCAGTAGTGAATGGAAGACTCTATTCATGGTGGACTGAAATGTTGTTGGTGCATTAGTGAGCCTGAATGGCATCACTATAAACTCATAGTGTCCACAATGGCAACGAAAAGCTGTCTTCTCCACGTCCTGCTCGCGAACCCTGATCTGATGATACCCTGACCTTAAGTCTATCTTTGTGAAGTAATGTGAACCATGAAGCTCATCAATAAGCTCATCAATATGAGGAATAGGATACCTGTTCTTAATGGTTCTCTTATTTAGGGCTCTGTAGTCAATGCACATGCGTAGGGTGACATCCTTCTTCTTTACTAGAACAACTGAAGAAGCAAACGGTGATTTGCTAGGCCAAATGTGACCCATAGCTAGTAACTCCTTAATTGTTTTCTCAATCTCATCCTTCAACCACTTAGGATGCCTATATGGAGTAATCATAATGGGCTTAGCACCCTCCTCAAGCTCAATAATGTGCTCAATGCCCCTGTCTGGAGGTCTCCCTGGTGGAATGTCACTAAATACTTTATCATGCTTGATTCTCAACTACTGAATGTCAGGATGATACTCAGTCTTCTGTTGTCCCTCCTATATTGGTGCCAATGTGCACTCAGCAACCCACTCTACCATGTCATGTCGCATGAGCCTCTCCATCCGATGTAAAGAAATAGTCTTGATGTTGCCATCCCGTATTGCTTTGAGAATGTGAGTCTTCCCATCTACATCAAAATGGATCTCCATATCCTTAATATTAAGAGTGACTACTTCAAGGGAATGAAGCCACTTCATGCCCAAAACCAAGTCTATATCTCCCATGTTGACCACATAATAATCCGCCTTGAACTCATAGCTGTTCAAGCGTAATGGGAGCTCTCTGATCATCCGCTCACATCTGAGGGTGTAACCGTCAGCTACCTTAACTATAATGCCCTCAAACTCTTCTATGGTGAGTCCACGCTTCTCCACAAATCTAGTATCAATAAAATTATGTGTGGTGCCCGTGTCAAGAAGGGTAATGACCCTCTGTCCTGCCAAAACTCCCCAGAGTCTGAATGATCCCTCATGCTGGATGCTAGATAGACGTGCCTCCTGAATCTAGAGCTCTGACTCTGCTTCTACCTTAGGCTCTGAAGCCTCAGCATCTGGCTCCTCAGAATAATCATGATGTTCATAATCTTCTGATTCCTCATCCTCATAATAGGCCCACATCACCCGATTTGCTTTGCCCTTAGGCCTCAACGAACAATCATGATTAGCATCATATGGACCTTTGCAATAAAAACAAAGTTTCTTCTTGCATAGATCATTAAGAGCATCTCTATCCAATGATGGTGCTGTTGGGTTGGCCTTTGAATTATTCTTAACACCTAATTTATCTATGTTGAAACCTGGTCTATCTCTGTTCCTGTTGAACCCCTTACTGTCCCTGGATGAAGAAGTACCTCTGGAGTTAGATCTACTTGATGGGGCTGCCATCTCCATGCTATGTGCCTTCTTCATAGCCTCCTGTAAGGAAGGAGGATCAAAGCCTTTGATCCAACCTCTCAATGGTTCTGTCAGTCCCTCCATAAAGAGTACCACAAGTTGCTTTTCTGATATGTCAGGAACCATAACTGATAACTTTTGGAAGTCACCAATAAAAGACTCTAGACTGCCACTTTGACGTAACTATGCCAACTCTCGGAAATAGGACTCTAGATCCCTCCTATCAAAACGCTCTACTAGCCTGTCGATGAACTCCTGATAAGAGGTGATCTGATCATGATGGAGTGTCACCATCCCGTGGTGCCACCAATCGTGAGCTACTCCCTCAAGATGTAGTGTTGCATATCTGATAGCATCTTCCTCGGCCATCAAACGCAATGTGAGAAAGGTGTCCAACTTACTGATCCAAGCCTGGGCTGTGACCTTACCACTTCTGTCGAACATCACGAGTGTGAGCCTGCTTGTAGCATGCTTAAGATCATTGTTCTGGTATCTAGGTCTTCTGTCCTGTCTAGCCAATCTGTAGTGCTCTCTCCTTAGATTAATAAAATGATCAAGGGACGTCCTCTCTCATACATGAGGAGGTAATAAGTTCCACTCTTCATCTACAGCCATGTAAACATCTGTAAATGAGGGATCTCCTGCTTCCTCCTCTGTTGGAACATCTGGTTCCTCTTGAATAAACGTAGGGCGTGTAGGTCTACCTGCTGTCCTGGAATGGGTCTGTTGTGGTCTCTGATTAATAGTAGCACTCTTATTATCTCCTTGTTCCCCATTCTATCTATCGGTTGCGTTCATTCCCCTTATCATAGTAGTAAGTGCCTATAGTGTCTGATTCATCTGTTGTTGGCCTGATATCATAGCACGGTGGAATTCTCTGGTGTCCTGATCAGCATCATACCTATGGCCCATGGGTGGGCTACCCTCACGTCTGTCACTCATGGTAATTTGTTGCTATTCTAATAGCTGGGTACCTTCAAGCAAAGCTCTACTGCGTGTATAATACCCGTGTGGTCGCAACTCTTGTGGCTGCATAAAATTTCTAAACCCTCAGGATGGCAGGATTTAGCTCTGATACCACTGTAATATCCCTTCGAATATCAAAACAAAAGCTCCAAATTACTTATCTAAATTTCTACAAAATATCTTCAAATAGATGAATAAGTCACAGTATAATTTCTTATTTATTTGCTCATAAGCTTACAATAGAGATCCTCTGTCAAATATACAAAGAATATCGAAAGTTCGGCCTTATATCCTGTATATTCCGCAAACTGGGCTGAATCTGGCACGTCTCGGCCTGCTGTGTAAAAAACACAGTCACCGACATCGGTTATACTATCATCGTCGGTCGACCTGTATTGGTCCCCTTGCCGATGTCGGTGATGAGTTGACTGATGTCAGTCTCTGTAAGTCTCTGTTCACCGATGTCGGTACCTGAACTTTTTGTAGATGCATACGAACTTTCACAGATCTGTACGGAAGTCGTACGGCCGCTGATATTTCTCAACCTATATGCTTGATCCTGATCTATAGGATTATGGGCTAATACAAAAGATCTATATCTGTATAATTTTGGAATCAAAACCCAAATAATGAAAATACCTGTAAACCCTCGTGATAGCTTTTGTGTGAAGTTATCTCTCAAACTTGTAAGTACATGTGATAGCTTCTGGATGAAGTTATCTCCCAATTCGGCAATAGATCGGTTGATCTTTCACAACCTCTTAATCGCTCACACTGAAGAGTTGACATTCTTCAATGCAGTTTGACAATAGATCAGCTGATCTTTCACAGCCTCTGAATCGCGCACAATGAAGAGTTGACATTCTCCACTGCAGATGGAATACTGGAACCCTTGGCTCAGTCTTCACAGAAGAATTTCTTAACAAGAATCAATATCAATAATCATGAATACAAACTCTCTCCCATGAGATATTCTTATACACCTCCAAAGGTGTGCTTGCTAAAATTAGACTCCCTTAAATTAGAACTAGGGTCTTAAAATTAGACCAAGTCTTAATTTAGAATTTGCATCCTCAAATTAAACTCAATCATTAATAATTAATAATTAATTAATAATTAATAATTAATTAAAATTAGATCAAATAATTAATATTTGATTAAATCAATCAAATATTAATATCTCCCTTAATTCATGCCCAAAAGAGCCCGAACGAATTCCAACCCATCTCTATCAAGACCCTCTATCCATCCTATCAGCCTATGAGGGTCGCATAATAGGCTAATCATCCGCTCGAAAAGATGTCAATTAGAAGGGGACATGACATAATTTCATTACCATTAATTTTTCTACTTGTTTGAACTATTTCATTTACCCATCTCTAGAATTTGAGGTCATGATTGTAGATGTTGTTACATTTAACTCTTATAGAAAATGTCATATTATTAATATTATTATGGGATAATACCTATTATATTATATTATGTTTTATATTCCCATGGGTAGGGATGACATTGTTTTTAGATTGTAATGACTCACCACTTTGGGTATAATTGAGATGAATTTCTATATATTGTTCATGTGCTTTCATTAAAAAGATAAGACATTTGAAATTTGTGATTTATGAGTTAAATATACACAATTGATTATCTCTCATTAGATGATGAAGATGTTCAAAAAATGTGTTGAAGGATTTATTGTGTGATTGTTTTCCATATAAATTCAACCAACCAATGAGTCCACCCATACTGATTTACAATCGGTGATGGATGACCATTCTATTGTTTTTGGTGTCATGCCTAAAGGAATTCCATAAAGAAGAGAAAATTATCATGCCATCCCACTAATTATAGGTAGTAAACCACAAAACATCAAATCCTAAAAGTATCCTTATTATTAGAAGAGTGAAATTAAAAACATGGTATAGGAGATGCTTGAGGTAGAAATTATTAAACATAACTAAAGTGAATATTCCTCCTCGGTGGTCATGTTGTGTAATAAGGATGACACTTGGAGGATTTTCCCAAACTAAAAAGAACTAAATAAGTACATAATCATAGATAAACTTGATCTTTTGATAATTGATGATTTGATGGATGAATTACATGGTATTATTTATTTTACCAAATTATATCTTCACTCTAGGTATCATCATATTTGAATATATAAAGAGGACATACCTAAAATATCTTTCCAAACTCATGAAGGCCATTATGATTTTATGGTCATGCCTTTTGGTCTCACAAATTAACCATCTACATTTCAAAGTTTGATGAATACTCTTTTTAGGACATTTTTGAAGAAGTTTGTGTTGGTATTTTTTGATAACATCCTCATTTAAATATAAAATTGGGAATAACATTTTAAGCATGTGAAACAAGTACTTTTGGTTCTATAACAACATCAAATTTATGCCAAACCTTATAAATGTGCTTTTGGCATCATAAAGGTGGATTACTTGGGTCATATTTTCTCACATGAAGGTGAAAGTTGATCCTAAAATTATAAAATCAATGATCGAGTATCAAGTGCCAATAACACTCAAAAACCTTAGGGGATTTATGGGGAAACAGGCTACTATCATAGGTTTATCAAAAAATGGTACCATCGAATCCCCACTCACATATTTTATAAATAAATACTCCTTCTAATGGATTGGAACAACTACCAAGGCATTTGAACAATTGAGAATGGATATGTGAACCACTCTAATTTTGGCTACCCCTTATTTTTTAATTTTTTTTAATGTGATACATCAGGATACGACATGGGGGTTGTACTCATGAAAAAAGTGAAACCAATTAAATTTAAGAATAGTCAATTGAAGGGAAAAATAGGATCAATCCAATCCATGAGAAAGAGATTATGGATATTCTACATGTAGTCAAGCAATGGAGACCTAATCTGATGGGTCGACACTTTTAGATAAAAACTGGTCATGATTGCCTAAAGTGTTTTTTATAACAATGATAGTCATCAAAAGAATAATATAAATGGGTGAATAAAATGTTAGGATATAATTTTGAAATAGTATATAAGAAAGGAAAAGATAATGTATTGTAACATGCATTATCTATTAATGATGAATCGATTGAGGCATTGTTATGCACAATGACCATTTGGCAAGCAGGTTGGCTAGAGGAAGCAAGATTAGAGTAGGATAATGATAGGGTTATCTAGATTTTGATTCGATATATACAAATTAATTATAGGGGTTTAGAAAAAATTTCATAAAAGTGGAATGAATTATGTTATAAATATTTATTATACCTTTGTAAGTATTCTCTCCTCAAACATAAAATCATTCAAGAACTCCATGCATCTCCAATAGTTGGTCATTCAGTATTTTTAAAAACATATCATATAATCCAGCAAGATTTTTTTTAGGAAGGACTCAAGTGGGATGTCTATAAATATATGGTTGAATTCATGGTATGTTATAAAAATAAAATTGAAACCATTAAGACCCTAGGTCTTTTTTAGCCTTTATCCATCCCTATCTCAAGGTGGGAGGAGGTTTCCATGGATTTCATTACTAGGTTACCATAGCCTAAGATTAAAAATGTTATCATGGTAATTTTGGATTGAATCACCAAGTATACTCATTTTTTTCCTATATCACAACCATTTGTTTCTAATATAGTAGTTTTTACTTGTCTCAATACAACTCATAAATTACATGATACTCCAAAAATCATTGTAAGTGACTAAGATCCCATATTTACTAGTAATGTTTAGACTAAATTATTTGCATGCTTGGGAACCCAGTTGGATCATAGCTTATCCTATCATCCTCAATCTAATGGATAGATAGAGGTAGTAAAAAAATGTCTAGAAGGGTATCTTCATTGTTTTAATTTCAAAAAAATGATAAATAGATTCATTGGCTACCACTATTGAATGGTGGTATTACACTTATTTTCACACTTCTTCCAAAATGTCTCCCTTTATGGCATTTTATGGGTATCACCCCCAATAAATCACTTTAGCATTAAAGGTGCATCCCAAGATTTGAGTTGTTGAGTAACATATTCACCATCAATAGGAGTCACTCTCTAGTCTTCAAGAGAATTTAGCAATGACACGTAACATAATGAATAATCAAGTAGATCAACATCATAGTGAGATAAATTTTGACATAGGTGATTGATTTTTTGTGTGTTTGTAACCATATAACTAAATGTATCTAAAGCAACATAAAAAGGATAAAATGTTATCCCCTAAGTATTGTGGCCCTTAACAGATCTTGTAGAAAATTGGTAGTCTACCCTATAAGCTAGAATTTACCCTATCCACTTGCATATACTTGGTATTCCATGTCTCTTGCCTGAATAAGGTGATTAGAGACATATTTTTTCCTCAAACTACATTACCTAAATTGGATGAAGAAGTTTGAGTCATTCTAAAGCTTGAAGATATACTTCACATGTGCATTTATTTGTCACAACCCAAATTAATATAGTGAAGGATTTGCATGAATAAGCCTTCTATGACTAATGTGTTAAACCCTTCTGTGTTGTCTGGATTATTATTCGGATCCTTGTAAAGGCATTGGTCATAAAAATATAATAATGATTAAAAACATTAACTTTCAAGGCTTAAATGAAAGGTAATTTAATAGATATTATTATTTTTCTATAATCCATGAATGGACTAGGTTTTTATTATAAACCAATTATTTGATATCAATCAAAATCAATTTTCTTAATATAAAAGTCAAATAATGAAATCATGAGAAAAATTATGTTTAATTATCATTATTTTCAATTGTCTAAAAGCTAATTTAAGGGAGAAGCTCATTATAGGGATTTATGCATGTCTTGGGGATGTCATTTGCCATTTGTTGGTAGTATATAAATGATAGAAATTCATGGAATCCTCTTGAGGGTGTCACTATGCCAAAGAATGAGGGAGTGACTATGCCAAAGAATGAGGGAGTGGATTTGGTTTTATTTGATGAATAAGCTATGGCACTTAGCATGCTTCCACATTTTGGTATCCAATAGGGTATTTGATATTTGCATGGAATTTGATCATTGTTTGATGGATATCCATACCCTTATATAAAGATTATTGCATTTTCTTCAAGCTAGGAAATAATCAACCCCTCAAGCAAGCAAAGGCATTTTCCAGATATGTCACCCTTACTCTTATTGAAATATTTTTGCATTCTAATTGAAAAAATAAACAAGGTAATTATTTTTATCTTCTACTTGGGTATATACCTAGATATGCTTGCCTGGATAAGCATATGTGAGCCTATAATCCAAATGAATAATGGGTTTTTGATATGCAAATGATATTTTTCTTATTTTCTTATTTTATGGAGAAAATGAATAAATTATTGATGTTTATAATTTGATAATTTATTTGTATATAAGGTTACCAATTTGATTGTGCAAAATGGTTAAACTGGTTTACCTTTTTATGATATTATTAAATATCTAATTTTTCATATTATTTCCCTTGTTGGGTTATGCCAAACTATATGGCTATAATTTATTGCTAAATTGGCAGGCTGGAATATGTTACCAAATTGTATGGCTGAAATTTGTTGCTAAATTGAATGGCTAGAATTTATTGTTAAATTGATTGGTTAGAATATGTTGCTAAATTGAATGGATAGAATTTGTTGTTAAATTATATAGATGGAATTTAATTTCAAAAAAAAATTAGACACTATAAAACCACACACAATAGTTCTAGATATCAAACTGAGCCCTAGACCACCTTAGGGCCCCCTAGATACTCTTTCACAAACCCTGATTCAAGTTAGTCGACTAGTTAAATTAACTAGCTAACCAACCTTGACCAAACTTAACCTTACCCTTGACTAATGATGGTTACCCTAACTACTGATGGTTATTTTTAACCATCAATGGTCATCCTTTAATCACCTAAATAGTCAACTCCAATCAACTCTAGCTTGATTTTTTATACTTAGCTTATCTAATAAATTTATTTCTTGATTTTTTATACTTAGCTTATATAATAGCTTGATTTCCATTATGTAACCTTATCAAATAAATTTATTGAACTAAACCAAAAGCACATTAACCACTGATAGTCATCTTGACCATCGATGGTCTATCCATAACTACTGATGATTACCCTAATTGTTAATGTTCACCCCAACTACTGATAGTCACTATGTAACAAATAAATAGCAAGTCATTTTCACCCACTAGACCTCAACTAAATCCAACTTTCTACCTCTCTTCATGATAATGGAACCTCACCTTTTTTTTTTTACCACACCTAATTCATTTAACATTAATATCAATCTATTTATTGTTATAGTTAGTTGAATTCACCTATTCATTTAGCGAGCACTTCTTATATTTCATTTTAGTGCCTTATATTACTTATGTGAGTACTTTATCTTTCATTTTGATAACTTGATTTTTTAAAAGCATCGATTGATAGCCTCAAAGGAAGATCATACTTCTTGGACCTAGATTGCTAAGCAATCCACCCTACTATCTAACTAATCAACCATTTTTTTAGAGCTTTCTTATCTACAGGTCATTCCTCCAAACACAAATAGGAGTATCTACAACCATCTAGATCAACACATGCATAACATATCAGGTTCTACTACCCATACCCTTCTCAAGTTTCTTTTCTCTTTATTCCAAATAATATAAGTGAAATTTTTTAAAACATTCTAGCATGCTTGGTGGGACCCTTTAGTCTTTTCTTGGGTTTACAGTTACATCTAAGTGCTTCTTCTCGTTTTCTTTCTACTCATAAAATGAAATCAAAATTTCATTTTGGGCTATAATTGATTGTATTCATTATTTACTTACTTATTTTAGCTCACATAGCTTAATTAATCAAGTGAATTAATTGTAACTTCACTCTTATGACACACACACAAGACCAAACCACTTACACTTAATCAAGCATAAAAACATTGACATAAGGCCCAACTAGGATTTCATTACTTATAAGTCACCTTTCCCAACCATCTTACTTGGATGTCATCACCAAAAGGAGAACCAACTCTACTCTCTAGTTGAGTACAATCACTAACAATTAGTATATCTTAGCTAATCACCTAAAATCCTTATCATTGAAGTGTGTGAAGTGAGGGGGTAGGCCCCAATATCAAGCCACATATTGATTTCCAATAGAGATCCCTTTGAGAACCTAAACACAACCTGAAACCAACTATATACTTATTTTTTAGTATCTTCTTTACAATCCAAGTTGAGCCACACATTTTTTAAAGATCAATGCATACACCTTAAGAGAGACTAAAAGGAACCTTAGGATTTAATGTGATTTGGTTTGTGTTTCATTTCCTTGAATTTTTCTTATCTTTATTTGAGTTATGAGACTACTTGTATCTTCTTCTTTTTTCTATCTGCATGGTTTTAACTAGGCAATAACTAAGAAACCAAGTAAATCAGGACCTACCTCCTAATCATCCATCTTCCTCTTCTCCCTCATCCACATATTATGTCTCATATGAAGAGAGTTCTCCCTATCCCTTTGACATTCGTACCATCCCTTGTATGGTTTCCCAATGTGATGTAGATTTCACCACTTTTCTAGATAATAACCCCATAGTCTTCCAGCATTACCTTATCACCATATCTCACCTTGCCCCTACTCTGGTTCCACATATTAACCCACCTTAAGACATTTCATCATACTTTATGGGTGATATTTATGTTTCCCCCATCTCCACCCAACCTTTAGTCACCCAGGTATCATCCTCTACCAATACCACCATCTAAAATCAACCCACTCAACTAAGCAACAACCAAACACCTTCTTCCCCAATTAATAATCCTCTTAGTATAGGAGCAACACAACCTTTAGTAACTAGTACTTCCATTATCATAGGAGTACCCTCTACTGGTGTCACCACCATTCCACTTATTCTCAATCCATCTACCTCCAATCCATTCTAGCACTTAGTGGTCCCCATACCTTCTACCCTTCTACCCATCAGTACCAAATTTACCACCTATCATCTATCTACCTACCCAATCATACCTCCAATCCAACCTACATCAATATCCTAATAGATTCCAATTACACAAAACCTAAGCTACATCCCTAACCCATAAGGGTATGCACATCTACTTTATACCCAACTACCTATCTCCATGTATTCATAGATGGCATCATCCCAACCACCCATATCCACATACTAGAATGTAGTAACTTCTCAAACCCCATTAGATTTTTGTATGTTACACCTACCCAAACCCAACATAATATAGCTTGTAAATATAGGGGTGTGTAACCCCAAACTAACCTTATCAAAATGTTAAAGGACAAAATGACTACTCTAGAGTCATCTATCTCTGGGGCCCATAACCTATTATCTTATGACCAAATATGTAAGAAGCCAATTCACCCATCTATCCCTATTTGACATTGTCCTCATTAATGGGAGCTTCTAAAAAAATTAATGTTTTAGATTAATGAAGACCCTAAAAAAAAACTAAGATCATTTAGGCATTCATTCTATATGATTTCCTATGATGATGCTCTCCTTCTCCGTACCTTCCCCATGTCTCTATCAGGTCAAAAACTAGATTAGTATAGTGATATTAAAAATCACTCCCTCTTTTATTTTACCCAACTATCTCATATTTTCTTATATCACTTTTCCATAAACATCTCTAACAAATTCTTGATCATTGATCTTTACTTCATTCAGCAATTTGATGACAAGTCCATAACCAAATTTATATCCCATTGGAGAAACTTGATAAATCAACTATCTTTCTCTTTACCCCAACTTGATCTGATTGAACTCTTTCATCAATCTTGTACCAAACACATTTCCTCTATTGTATGGGTTTAAATATTTAGGACCTTTGATGATTCTTTCACAATGGCACAAAAATTAGAGAACAATACCATTGATGAGGGAAAGTTGAAATTGAGAAAAAATAACTCTACCTTAAAATTAAATGAGATTTCCTCTTAAAAACATGGAAATCAAACCAACACTAACCCCAAAAAAATTGAACCATGAATGTGGTTATCCTTAATACTACCCCTCCACCTGTTGTCAATTAATCTAACACTTCCAATTCCTCTAATAAAACACCAGGACCATAAACCATAACACCTAAAAATAATTTACTCTACTTAGAGAGACATATGTTTTGACCTTGGATAAATTATTAAAGGATAATATCATACATCTTCCCCTAATCAAACCCCCATAACAATTTGATTCCTCTAATCCTATACTAGGTTGGTAAAAGGAGAACTAATTGTGCACCTTCTACCAAATCATTGAACATGATGTTAGTAGGTGTAATAACTTCAAGAAAATTATCCAAAATCTCATTTAAAATGGGGAACCTATGTTTTATAACCCAAATGCACCACCAAACCAATCACTTGACATATTTAGATAAGTATTTCCCAGCCATGCTCCTTCTACCAACAAAATATACAAAGTAAAATCTTCTCATGATCATGAGGCCCATATTGTCAATATGATTCTTGGTGAAATTATTGACAATAAGACAATAAACCAAATAACCTCTTAACTTAATCCACTTATTAAGGTAGTGGAGTCACCAACCTCTCCTTTGATATGCACATCAAAGGAGGAAACCATTCCCACTTTATCATTTTCCTCAATCATACAATAATCCACTCTTCCTTTAGTGATCACTCCTAAGGAAGAAACATCTTTAACTACACCTCCCATAGAGGAGTTACCCTCCCATATATTAGACCCTTTTAATTATTAAAATGATGAGGTAATCATTCCTTCCCCTCAACCCCTAAGCTTATCCTTTGCATCCACTACCAGGGGATTTAGACCCATATATAAACCTTTTTGTAAACTAATTAAAAAATTAGAATTCATAGCTAATCCTAACTTAGAGTAGGCTATACTTTAGAAACATCTTGGGATCCCTTATATAACCAATCAAGATCCTTATTTATTATAACAACCTACCCTTTGCAATATCAAATCCACTATGACCATAATCTAGCCATCAGACACCTCTACCTATCAAACTATAATAACACCATCAGAACCAAACTCATTCAAAGTCACCAAATCACCTTATACCATTATAAAAAAACCATATAAGAACCTTGGTATATTTATTACTCATATCATTACTCATCCATCAATAAATCTAGATTTAAGCCCATTAAGACTATTAAACAAACGCCTATCCAAGCCAAGAAAGAAAGTAAAATCTCCTAGAACCCCAAAAAACAAAACTCTACCTCCCCTCTCCACTTTTATCTCTATTTTAGGGCCTCATCACTCTACCTTAATTATGTATTTAACCATCCTAATGAAAACCCAACCACAACTTTTGGTCATGTCAACACTCTTGCTTTCATCAACACCTATTTTCATTGAACCACCCATGAACTTACCTTTTATCTCCAAATCATCTATAAATAAACTGATGATCTCCTAAACATCTACCCCAAAACCTTCTAACCCAAAAATCTCAACCACTCTACCAAAACCAAAACCATATACCAAGAGCACTCATTTACCCAAAACCTCTACCACCAAGCCCACTCTTAAAAGTGCTTCCACCTTGACTACCAAACCTAGGACCTCCACCCCTTTGCTACCATTGCTTGAATCTTATTCAACCATCCTGTAAAGGCTATTACAATAATTTTTCCTAACCTTTCCACCTATTAGACCATTTGATCCACATCCTCTTAAACCATCTTGGTATAATGAAAAATTATTGTGTTCATACCATAGGACTCCTGGGTATGACACAGAGAATTGTACGTCCCTCCAAGTGATAGCCCATCAACTATATCATGAGGATGAATTATTTTCATATGATCTCAACAACAATATAATAAATAATATCCATCAAACAACATCTGCCTACTCCTCCATTCTAACATCAAAATGAAGAAGAATCGATGTAGCCCTCTAGCCTAACTCCTCCCCCAATCCATACCATCCATGTGGTCACATGATCATAAGCCCAACCAAAAT
Source organism: Torreya grandis (assembly GCA_037957365.1). Classification (NCBI taxonomy): domain Eukaryota; kingdom Viridiplantae; phylum Streptophyta; class Pinopsida; order Cupressales; family Taxaceae; genus Torreya; species Torreya grandis. Next base: position 1,255,262 of record JARHVA010002924.1, on the reverse strand, counting down.
ATAAGGGATGGACAAAAGTGTCCATTCCATGGATATATCCCTCTTCCACCACCTAACCAACACCAAACACATTTATTTTCAACCAAACCCAAAGTGTCCATCTTTGGACCCTCTCACTCCAATCCATCTGAATCAATCTAATGAGTAGTTCTAAAATAACCTCACCAAACACTGATAAAGATGAGTTTTTACAAACTAATCAATACCTCACCCCATCACCACCAAGTGATGATAGAGGATTTACTATCCATAGAGGTCTAATTGGAAGACCCATAACCTCTAGTAGCCTTTGTTGGATCTCTCCAACTTTCTAACCTTTTTACCTTCAAGGATTCAAAAATACCATCCATCCATCTAGATGGCCTAGATCCTCCCATCTTCATTACCACATACATAAACTAAACCTACATCAAGTGGGTTATGATTTATGGGGGAGATAATATCAACATTATCTCCTCCCATGCATAAAACAAACTCAAATTACTTGAGAACCTTATGTCAAGAACCTCAATGATTATTTTATCTTTCAATGATACCATTTCCATGACTTTAAGAACTAATGTCCTTCACATTTCATAGGACCCCACATGCTTCCTAAGATCTTATATTTAGTATAAGGAGAATTTTAGTAAAATGTCTTCTTCAGACACCCTTGGATTCATTCTATGGGTTGTGTGCCATCTACCCTACACTAGTGCATCAAATTTGAGTATGAAGGTCAAGTTGTAACCATACAAGCTAACTTTAGTCCTTTCACATCATACAACACTATGTATCGACCCAATGATGATCTCTTCTTCCATCCAATAAACCTTCACAAGTAAAATATTAAGTTATATATCCCTCTACCACTGAAGCCTCCACTAGTTCATCCATTCCTTCCACCCAAATCCCCATAATAGACCCTTTGGAATCAAACTTCCAACATTTTTCATTGGGATAGTATCACCTTCTAACCCTTTATGCTTTCCCTACTTCCCAAGAGTATGGGAAACTTGAACACCAACCTAGTTATGACCCCAATATCATAACAATTACTCCTTTTGGACCCTCAACTTTTCAAACCAATTTCATCTATAGGGGACTTGATAAGCCCCTTGACATTTTTTCCACCCCTTTTTCACCTCAACCATTCACCTCCAACTTCTCCTACCTAGGCAAACCAGACTTTGCCCAAACATACCTTTATAGGTGTGTTTGGAAATGATTTGGGCTAGGGCAGTACAAACATAAGACATATGAGTTGATTCCAATCAAAACCTGAAAGCCTCATGAAAAGTGTAGCCTCAATTTCACACCACTTAAATAATAAACTAACCCACCTCCCATTACCATCATTGATGAGGAAATCCCATCCTCACCATCCACTCCACCATTGATAGCCAAGGATTTTGACATCATTCCCCTAACTTTTTTTACATCAACATGATCAGCCTCAGACCCCTGACTTATCAAAAATATGGGGAAACCATAACCATTCATTTAACCCACCCTAATATGATAGGAGATAACTCTCCTACCATTAATACCATTTGGTGTTAGGATGATGATTCTATTCTCACCTATCTTGGTGTAGAATATTCCTCTATCCACAAATATCTTCCTCCTAAGACTTCAACCATGTTGAATGAATCCACCATGGATATCAACTTGGGCATTCCTAAAAACCCATGCATTGTCAAAATTAGCCAATCACTAAATTCTGAGGAGCTTCAAGACTTACCATTATTCCTACAATACTATAGCATAACATTTGCTTGGTCTTATAGTGACATATTAGGAATCAACCCCTTCATTTCTACCCACAACATAGTCACCAACTATGATGTAAATCTTGTTAGATAAAAAATTTGGAAAATCCACCCTTACATAGCCCTTCTCATCAAATAAGAGCTTCAATGTCTCCTAGCCATTAATTTCATTCAACCTATTAACTATCCCCAATGGGTCTCAAACATCAGACCTATCACCAAAGCCATAGGGAGACTTTGAATTTGTGTGAAATTTTATGACCTTAACCTTGCTTACCCAAAGAATGAATTTTCTTTACCAAGTGTTGACCAACTTGTTGATCTTACAATCAGACATGAGATGTTATCTCTTATGGATAGGTCCTCGAGTTACAATCAGATCCTAATTACCCCTAAAGACTAGCAATAAACTACCTTCATCACCTCATGGGGGACTTTCTACTATAGGGTCATGCCTTTTGGATTGAATAACATTGGTGAAACCTACTAATGTGCTATGACCTACATCCCCCATAACCATATTCACAAAATTATCGAAGACTATGTTGATGACCTTTTAGGAAAATCCAAATGTCATAAAGAACATTTGGCTATTCTTAAGATTGTCTTTAAGTGACTCATCCATTGCCATGTTTGCCTTAACCCTAAGAAGTGTAGTTTGGGGTCTTTTTAGTAAAAATCCTTGGATTTATCATCTCCCTTAGAGGAATTAAATTTGATTTGGCCAAAATCAAATCAATCATTGACATGCCTCCTCCCACCCACCTCAAGCAACTTTGTAGCTTATAGGGGAAGATCCAATCCATTCATCACTTTATCTCTTAGCTCTCTAATTGATGCCAACCCTTCCACCACCTCTTAAAGAAAGATGTATCTTTTAAGAGGAATAATTACTATCAAAAGGCCTTTGATTTACTTAAAAGGTACCTTTTGTCTCCACATATCCTCATTCCTCCCAAAGAAGACCAAACTTTTTACCTTTATATATCCTCCATCGACCACTCCCTAGGGGCAATGTTGGTTCATCAAGATGAGTAGCATAAAGAGAAATCCATCTACTACATTAGTCACACACTATTATAGTAAGAGACTTGATACACCTATACTAAGAAAATTTGCCTAGACTTGATCTCCATGGCCACCAAACTTCACCACTACCTTTTCAACTATAAGATGTATGTCATCACCAACATTGACCCACTCAAATATATACATGCCAAGCCATACCAAAACCAATTCATACCCAAGTGGCTCATGCTTTTAGCTAAGTTTAACCTTAATTTTATTCAATATAAGTCAATTAAATGGTAAGTCATTATTGAATAATTGGAAGATGCACCATTAGTAGATAATCAACCTCCTCTTGAGTTTCTCGATGAGCCCATCATGACCCTCTCTTAGGATAACTTTACCTATCAATTGACCATGTTTTTCAATGGATCAAAGTGTCAATGTGGTGTGGGAGATGGGATCATCCTTATTCACCTTCATGGTGAGCCTCTTCCTTTATCCTTGAATCTAGATTTCAAATATACCAACAACATAGTTAAGTATAAAACCCTAGTGAAAGGCCTCTAAACTACATTGGCCTTGGGAGTCAAAATTATCGACATATTTGGTGACTCCAAACTTATGGTCAACCAAATAAATATTTCTTAAAAATTTAAAATTGATATTTTTTAATAGTATAGACAATTATCTGATGTCTGCTTAGCATCATTTAAACACTATCATATCCAAACCACTCTATGATCTATGAATAAGTTTCTTGACATGATAGATTCCCTTGCTTATCAAATCCTATCCCTAAATCTAAGCTATCTATCACTATCCACTAATGTACCTAGACCTCTTATGCCATATCAAACTTTCCCACCATCTTTAATGTAGAGGAGACCCAACCCAACTTTTGGTATCAATAGACATTCGACTATCTTAACCTTACCATCATTTTTTTTGGTCTTTCTATAAATCATTAATGAGCATTTATCTAGTATACCTCATGTTATACCATACTAGGGGTAATTATTTATAAATGTGGCTATGATGGTCTCCTCTTCCATTGCCTACATAATCATGAAGCCTCTCATGTTATTAGTAAATCACATAATGGGATCTATGGGGGACACTTTAGTGGCTTAGCCATCACTAAATGCATCCTTCAACATGTCTATTACTATTCTAATCTAAATCAATATTTTTGTGATTATGTGAAAAAGTGCATCAAATGTCAATAACACACCAATTTACATCACACACCTCACCATAGTATTTAAATATCCAAAGATTTTAAGCCCTTCTCATAATAGGTTTTAGACCTTATTGGTGAAATTAAGCCCAATTCTTCATAGTGGCATTGTTCTATCATCATTGCAACTGAATATTTTACCAAATGGGTAGAGGATATTCCTATTATCTCAACCAAATTTTAAAATATCATCAACTTTATCAACCATCACATCATCTATTATTTTTATGTTCTTCACAAAATTATCATCAACAATGGTAAATCTTTCAAAAACAAACAAGTCCAAGGTCTTTGTGATGCATTTGGTATCAAGTAAAGTTTATCATCACCCTATCATCCACAAGCAAATGGATAGGTATAAGCCTCTAACAAAACTCTTAATAACATGCTAACTAAAATGGTTAATACATTTTATCAAGATTAGCATTTACACATCCCCTTCACCTTATGGGCATATCATAATAACATTAAAACCTCTACGAGTGTTACTCCTTTCTATCTAATTTTTAGAGTAGAGGTTGTCTTGCCTCTCAAAGTCCAAATCCCCTCTCTTCACATATCCCTACAAGGTCTCATCTTTGAAACTAATTATTATCAAGAATGTTTAGCCCAATTTGAGCTACTTGATGATCATCATGTAGCATCACTCACACATATTTATGTCTATCATGAATTAATCAAACACACTTATAAAAAACACCTTAAATTATGAGAATTCAATATTGGAGACCTCATCCTAAAGTAAAACCAACATGTCACCAATATGGAGAAAAGGAAGTTAGGCAAGTTTGCTCTCAAATTGCTTGGACCTTATATCATAATGCATAAGTATGGATCATGATCTTATCAATTATCTTCTCTTGAATGAAATCCAAAACTTGAGCCCCTCAAATCTTTGCATATACATCCTTTCTTTTATTAAAATAGGACCAAACTCACCTTTTATCCGACTTAAGCTCATCCCTTATTTTTAATCCACATTCATCTCCTTATTTTAGGAATAACTAATTAAAACTAAATCATGTGATTATCCATCACAACCATAGCCTAAATCTTGAATAAGGGGTACTATGGCTCTACCCATGGCATGATTCTCATGGTACTTTCTACCCCTTTTCTAGGATGAATTCACATGATCATTGTTACCTAAAACGCTTTTCACACCTACTCAACCTTCTTGTGCTTTTATTTTTGCCTTAATAAAAGGAGAACCTTTAAGCCTATATAATTAAGTCTATTTCAAGCAAAAATCAAAATAAATAAAGCAAAATAATAAGCAAAAACTATCATGGGTCATTCCTAGCATCTACAAACTACTCCCTTGAAGGATAGTTGTCAAAAACATTTCAAAATTTCTCATTATAAGGTAGAATACTCACTTGAATGATAGTTATAAAAAATCCTTGAACAAAGTACACAAAACTTAGACCACTCCCTTAAAGAATGGATGAATAATTCATGTGTAAAAGCATTTTAGTTTCTTGGAATCTTCCCACATCGATCAGCTTCCCTAGCCTTCCCAAGAAACAACATAATATCAAAATACACATTATCAAACATCAAAAAATAGCCAAATAGTTTTTATAGTTGTAATAAACTTTCATATGTATACTTCCCACATAAATCAGTTTACACATCATATGACATAAACTTATTTATACTGACTCTTTGGTGACCTATAGAAAAGGTAAGCTAGTCTCTCATGAAGGATTTATTTTCACCTCCATTCCCTTCATGCACTCTATAAGTAAGGTATTTTGAGCTTACTTGACATTATGTGATCAATACACCTTTTTAACCAACTAGTGCATGTTAATGCAGACACTCAAAGGGCTTATTTTCCTTAAGCTGATTTAACTTCAGTTAGTTTTAGTCCTAGCTAAAGATGAAAAACTATGTCATCCATAAACCATAATAATAATCAAATCATAACCTTGTTCACCTAAGCATAACCAGTAGCTATAACCATGATATTATCAATATCCTAAACATAATCATCTCAAAACACAAAATTAAATGATCACATCCATACAACAACATTCATAAAATACCATAATCATAGTTTCATAACCATCATCTTAATCATCAATAACATAACATTAAGCATAACATAATAATACTAGGATCATCATAGTCATCCATAACCATCACATCATAATCACATCAATAACATCAATCCATATCGAACATCATCATGAACATAAATTAAAGAGACATATCATCACATGCCTAGCTAGGTGAGTCCACATCAACACCTCATAAGCATAATCATATCAATATGAAATCATAAATAATCAACATGAACATCACAATCATGAAACATAAACCATAAATAATAGATCACATCTATATCTCATAAATAATCATCATAATGTCTAAAAAATATACGTGTCTCTCAAAACAAATATACATCTCACTACATCAACTCGTAGGCTAGTATCAAAATCATGTGGGACATCAAAAATATAATTCCTCATCACAAATATATGAAATTGGGGCACCACTACCTCCTTGATCCTACCCCTTTCACCTACCTATCTACCTATAGATATGTCCCACTGACCTAGGGTTATAGTGTTAGTACCACCTACAATCATGACCCTATATTCACCCCATTGAGGATCATCTAGTAGGTGCCTAAAGACAAAGGCCTCATAGTATTATAGATCCTCCATAGTCACTACATATCTCTACATCAAGATAGTCCTTATTAGTCTTTTAGCTACTAGTACTCCACCTCTTTCCTATCAAAGAGAATCTCTTTCCTACATCACCAAGGCTAGCTGAGACCTAGCCTGATCTCTCTCCCTATCAAAGTTACCACCTAACCCTATGATACTACTAGGGATGCCTATGATATCACTAAGGATGCATGTGTTATACCTAGTGCCACTCATTCCTACTTATTTTTAGTGGTAACTACCATACATTTAGGGTAACCTCCAGCATCTAAACTTTTTGACCATCTCCTCTTACATCAACATCCATATGTTGTTGACCCGTATCCTCAGAACCAATATCAGCTATGGCATAGTGTGTTTGTTACCATTTAGGTTATCCATCTATAACACCTACATTATATATCTCTATCCTCATAAGAAACTCATTGTGTTAAATAATATCATGCACTATATATGGAGTGGGTAGTGCAAACTCTACATCCTCCCTCATGTATCATGAGAATGCCCAGGCTATATCTTGCACAAAGCTGAACTACTTTTATACCCCATCAAATGGGATCATCTCTATCTCCTAATCTCACCATCCATATATCCATATGTATCTCTACATAGATAGTGTATGCCTCCTATAGTGTGACTAGCATGGAAACCTAACATATGGTCTCCAAATCACATCTCCCATGACTAAGGCATCTAGTTGACTCCTGTACTAGTCAATGTCATGTGATGTTCCTCTTGATCTTGAGAGGGCATAGTCACCTCTCCACCTCATATATATGACCCTATAATCCATATATGTAAAACCCTCCCATGGAATCCCCATGGGTCTAAGCACCTTGATGTGATTATAATCCCCTTAATGCAAAACAAACCCAACATTGATCCCATATCTCGTGTGGGCTTGAAATCCCCATAGCTCTCAGTAAATATAAATAAGTAGCATAGGTTCCCATGTGAGCACTATATGACCCAACCACATCTCCATGAGTACCCCTAATAACAAGTAAATGAATTTCCCAATACTATAATCATGTAATGCATAACACATCATCATTAGGAACAACTACCTCACATACCTATCCCTCTAGTATAGTGGCATGTAATGGAATCCTCTTGAGTGCCACCTCATAAAATTTAGGTCATCTCTATACAATAGCTCCATTTATCCATCCTACTCATCATTCTTAATATGGTAAATAATCTCACCCTGAATGGGTAGTTACATTACCTTATCGATGTACTTAGACAAGATCATTAGCTTGCTTGTAGAAAGTAAGAAGGTGTTAGTGGTAGGATCCCATCTCTCGATGAGTGACATTAACATCATAGCATCTTGAGGTATATGTTAGTAGTACCTCATGCCTCTAACTCCCTTGTCCTCCATATGTTCCTAGTCTCCATCAGTCATCCCACATTGGGTCTCATGTAAAATCTATGGCACTCTATCCCTCATCTATATCCTCTTGCATGCCTGTAGGGTTTGATATAAAATAAAAAACCTTAGTTTACTGACATAATTTGCCTATGAATTCTATATATCACACTAACCTACTCTATTAAGATAATTTTCCTACTATAACCTATACCTATGGGTTATATACAAAGCAAAACCCTTAACTTATCTTATCTAAACTTTCAAAAAATCAACCTAAAACCTTTAACTATTACCTTTCAACGTATCACCTCTGCCCATTACCTAAACATTCAACCCTTAACCTTAAATATTCATAGCATTACCCTTAATCATACACTTGGCCTTAAAACCCTTATAAATAACCTTCAAAATATAAACCTTAGCCACATTTCATAGACCATCAATGGTCAATTCTTCCAATACTTGACCGTTGATAGTTAAGTGACCAACCACCGATGGTCACCATAATGTGACCACCAATGATTAATCCTAAACCTTACCACTTAAAAAACACCTATAAAACTCAAAAAAACTCACATAAACCTACCTATAACTACCTCTACCCTCCCTTATCTACCCTACCCTTGATAATTTTCACATAACCTACCATTTTAAATCCCAACACAAAAACAAATACCCAAGCCCTAGCCCTAGGTCAAACCTATACATATAAATAATTAACTATAACCACATTCCAGTAAAATTACACACATTGAAGCAAATATATCAATTTAACAACATGGGAGAGCATGAGGTAAGGTAGTGGTCCTAAAAGGTCCTCCTCAATCAATTAATCAACCTCCAAAACACTCACTCACTTATAAATCGACACCATTTCTCACATAACACTAAGAGCTAGTCATCAAGGGACATAATGCTCAAATAAGAAAATAGAACCCACAACGGTATTTTTATCTTCACCCTTTTAGGGATGAAATGTTACCATTGATGGTTAGGGTGACCATTAATGGTTGACCTTGAGTGTCAACCATGACCATCAATGATCAACCTTTTAAGGCTTTTTCCCTCACAACCATAAATTTTCACACATCAATTATTACACACTCACACAATCTAACTACCCATAAATAGAGATTACCTTCTCTTACAACCTTTCCCACCAATGATTTCAACCTTACCACTTGGCCATTTTGGCCCAAACTATCACATGTTTTTTTGACAACCTTGTTTTGGTCATTTTAACTGCACCGACTGACTTGCCAAGTTGAACATTTTGAGCTTTCACTACCTTGCACACATCTAACCAACTTGCATCTTCACAAGATTAATTCCTACCTCAAATAGCTATGAAAACACTAACATTATCTAGGATACTTACATTTACAAGTGTATCCTAATCATCACATACAGTCACGTGGTCCATTTTTCACTTATCCTTCTAGTACCAACCTTATTTTTACCAACCATAGTAGCCTAGTCATTGTGAAAATCTTGACTATCACACTTCGTCACACTTTGTATACATGTTTTTAATTTATTTACCAACCTATCTACCATCTCTCCCATTTTTCCAACCCACATCTGATTCTGTTTCACCTTATCAATGTTTGGTTTGAGGGGAAACACCTCCTTCCATGCTCAGGGTAACCTAACCTTTGACTTAAAATCTATTTTTATTTTATAGCTTATTGATACAAACTACATAGTAAAAATGGGAAAAATTTAGACATTATAAAATGATACACAATGGTCTATATGTCAAACTAACCCATAGACCACCTCAGGATCCCTAATGACTCTTTCACAAACCCTTAGTCAAGTTAGTTGACTAGCTAAACTAATTAGCTAACCCACCTTGACCAAACTTAACCTTACCCTTGACCATCGATGGTCACCCTAACCATATATGGTGAGGCCTAACCATTAATGGTCATGATTTGACCTCCTAAATAGTCAAATCTAGCTTATTTTTTATATTTATCTTGTCTAATTCTTATGCAAGCCTACACATGTGAAAGCTAAATTAAAATTGTTTATTGAACCCCATTTTAACCTATTGTTTCACCTCTCTTTCCTTCATATAAAAAGAGAGGAGGAGGTGAAAAGGATCCAAAATCAATCAATCAATTAATCCATCATCCATTGATCATCATTCATACCTAGAGCTAGAGCCTCTTATATCATCACTTCCTTTTGTAGGTATTCTTCTAGTGAACCAGTGAACTAGCAAGTGTGATCGAGGTCCAAAGCACTGTTATCCATCAACCAAAAACCAAGTATTATTAATCTACCAAAATTTCTCCAAGATTCACTAATAAATATCTCAACCTTTCTTTGGATCAGCAACTAGCAAGCTAAGTATCTATTTTTCTCTAATTAGTTACTTTAGTCATGTTCCTTGACCAACTTAGCGCAAACCTACTTTTTAGATTTCTATTTTACAACCTTATCAGATCAATTTCTTAAACTAGAACAAAATCATAGTAATTATTGATGTTCATCCTAACCATCGATTTCTATCCATAACCATCGATGGTTACCCTAACTGTTGATGGTCACCCCAACCACTGGTGGTCACTGTGTGATAAATAAATGGCAAGTTGTTTTCACCCACCAGACCTCAACCAAATATAACTTTATACCTCTCTACCTAATCATAGAACCTCACTCTAATTTTTAGACCACACCTAATTCATTTGGCATTAATATCAATCTATTTATTGCTATAATTAGATAAATTCACCTATTAATTTATTAAGCACTTCTTGTATTTCATTTTAGTACCTTCTATTATTTATGCAAGTATTTTTTTCTTTTTTTTTTAGAACTTGATTGTTCAAAATCATGGATTGGTAGCCTCAAAGGGAGCTCATGCTTCTTGAACCTAGTTTTCTAGGCAATCCACCCTATTATCTAACTAATTAACCATTTCTTTAGTGTTTTCTTATCTGTAAGTCACTCCCCCCAAGCCAAATAGGAGTATCTACAATCATCTAAATTAATGTGTGCACAACGTATTAGGTTATAATAAACACACCCTTCTCAAGTTTATTTTCTCCTTCTTCCAAAGAATATAAGAAAAATTTCTCTAAAACAATTACGTCAAAAAGTATGCTTATGAATTATTTAATGAAATTCCTAAATTATTTTATGGCTAGAAATTAGTTCATGAAGGATGCTTATGAGCTATTTGATGAAACACTTAACTATTATATGGATGGAAATTAGGTCATTAACGATGATTAAGAATTATTTGTTGAAATTTTTAAACTATTCTATGGATGTAAATTAGTTCATGAAGGATGCTTATTAATTATTTAAAAAAATGCTTAAATTATTACATGGCTAGAAATTAGTTCATAAAGGATACTTATGAACTATTTGATGAAATGTTTTTGATAAGGTATGGTGGCAAACTAGGGGCCAAACCCTTTACATAACTAAAAAGACAAGAAGGCAATCAAAAAAAATATGCCTTCATAAAGACAACGACACTAGCCAAGAAACAACAAACACAACAACAAAACACAAGAAATGGAAAGACCAGAGTTAGAGAGGACTCTCCTTACATAAAAATTAAATTGAGAAGATCATTAAGTTTCTTAGTATTCTCCATGTTGTCAGCATGCCCAGTATTACCCACATCTTTTAGTATAGACATGTTCAGGATAATTGTATTCCAGAGTCCTTTGGTGAAATTTTGCTCCATCCTCTGAATACGATCCTTCATTGCCCCAATTTTAGTTTTCCAATCAATCTCATTCTCAATATCCTCACCAGCTTCCTTGACATAAATTTTCCCCTTATTTTCAGTAGTTTCCATAGTGTCAGCACCATGCTCCTCAGAAACCTCAAAATCCCTAGTCTCCTGCTTCCCTCTAGTGTCCTCTAAAATTTCTTAGATTTCCAGCCCTTAGACTCTTCCTCCTGGGTTGCTTCTTCTGAAGCACTTTCTGAGTAATTAATTATTCTGGCCTTTGGGGTGGGTTTATCGACAATCTACCTTGACCTGCGTACTCTAGAGGAGAATCCTTCCTTCTTGATTTTGGAAGACTTGTAAGATTTACCACCTTGGCCCTCCGTAGCCCTACTTGGATTTTTGTGGGTCCCTTCTGTGGTCTCTTTAATATTCTCTTCCTCTTCATCAAACTTTCTCTTCTTACCCTTCTTGCTCACAAAGGAGCCAGGCATATCAACAGGGGTCTCTTCTAGGGTGGAGAAAGAAACATCTTTTGTTTTGGTAGGAGTAGGGGAAAAATAGGACTCATCAATAGCATCGCTAGACACTGGGTTGGAAGGAATGTTTGATGAAATGTTTAAACTATTAAATGGTTGGGTTAAATCATTGCAATCATTTTTTTTATTGCATGCATTTATATGGCTACTTGCATACATTTATATGATTGAATTTAAAATCTTGAATGTGGCTGAGTTGACTACATATATTTATGGCCAATTATTTTCCTTCTATAGATGAGTACATGTGTTGTCAGTTATAGCTGAGATTGAATTAATTTATGAGGTATTCCTCTTGGTTTATTTTGAGGTAGTTTCATAATTTACTTAACATTTTAAAGAGGCATAATCATTTTGATAATCCTCTTATGGCTAGAAAATCATCCTAGATCAACCTGAAGAACAACCTTCAATAAATAACTAAACCTTTATTTATTGATTAAAAAAATGAAACGTATTATTTTACCATATGGGAAATATAAGTAATAATTAGATTAATCACCCCTAACATTAATGAATTTTGGTGGCACTATTTTTGGGAGGTAGCTACTGAAGAAAACTATTTTTTTGTGTTTTAACTAGCTGCAAGTTAGCTTTAAGACTTATTTTTTCTAGTAGATGTTTAATTTTCTCAAAAATAATTTTGGTAATGGAATCTCCCTAGATTTAATTTCATGAGAGATCATTCTATTGTTTTTATTAGATTGTCTCATATTTTTGGTAAGTCATTTGTTTTTGTCATTTACGTTATTTTTCTATACAAATTAGCTCAAAGCAGCTTAGAAGTTAATGGTTTAAAAATATTTAATTCCCTAGTTTTTTGTTAATATTACTTCATACTTAAATATTAACCTTAAAACTATTGACATCAATAATGAAATCAATATTCCTCCTTCTAGACATGATATTTTGATCTCATTACTAGGATGCTTCTACAATAGAATTGCTCCTTGTTTAGTTTGTTGATTGTAAAGACACTTAGAATTATCTTGACTAAACTAATCCAGTTAGAGTGATTTTATTATTTTATTACCATTATTTTTTGGTTGGTAATTATGGAATATTGAAATTACATTTATTTATTTATATCTTTGTAGTATGAGCATTAGGTTTGAAGAACCAAATGGTGTTTGGCACTGCAATGATTAGTATGCTAATTTCTTATATATGTGATGAATTATATTATTTTTATGTGAATAACTGTTGTAAGTGTTTACTAACAACTACATCCATTAAGTGAATAAGTGGTTTGTGGAATTGTATTCACTATATAGCTGAGTTATGTAATTATGTGTATAGATAGCATAAATTACTTCATTCTTAAAAATTAAAATTGCCATGATATTGTTTAAATTATATGACAATATTTAATAGGTGTAAGGTGACTTGATAAAAACTATTTCAACCCTTTTTATTGACAATCTCAGTGTAGGTTTAGTGGTAAAATAATTAGTAAGGGATCAAAAGAGTATGATTACTGGTTGCTTAACATTTTTTGCAAAGCATGTTTGGATTGACGTTTTATTCATTAGTGTCTATTGGGTACTCGTTAGAGTGGTAAATTGTGGAATCATTCCAATATTAACCTTATTACACTTAAAGTATGTGTTATGGGTTGTATTATATTTGTCTAGTTAAATGAACTTTAGTCATTTAGAGTGTATTTGTAGAAGAGGTTTATTTAAATTGTAAAGGTGTCATCTTGGTATTTTTCCTTATCATAAGGAATGAATCTATATAGACTTGTAAAATTTTATGTATCCCAAATTGATATAAAAGTGTAAATATATAAGAATCTCTTAATATTAGTCATAATTTATGATGATTGCCCATCTCTTGTAGGCTTATTATTTTAAAGGCCATAAGGTCATTTTTGTGATAACTTACATACTATGTATTTATGATTCAAGGAATGGTATATTATTATTAAATTTAGTGGATTTGTCAAGATGTATCATTCTCATATTTTATAGGTCCCCTTATCTCAATAATAAAAATTTACCTATTAATCCTAAGTGTATAGATAAGTAAAAGATGATTAAATTTGATTTGAGAGAGTTATTGTAGCCTTGTATAGATTAAAGGTTAATATCAACCTCTTTACTTTGACTATTGATTCACCACTCTAATGAAGGAAACAAGTCTAAGAACCCTTGTAGAGGGATTAAATACACTTTTGGGAGACTTTGTGTGTTTTATATGTTTAATAAGCTTGTAGATTGATTCATGATCTATGATAGCAAAATTGTCTTATTATTCTCTTAAGTATTCTGGGGTAGTTTGGTGGAATGATATTGATAATGTTATGTAAGGGATTATATTCCTTATTTGTTTATAATTCTCAATAATTTCTAACTAATGGGCCTTGGTATCTAATTATGTGCTTAAATCGAGTTGCTCAAATATGGGTCATTTTATAAGGATAGTAGATGAGCTTGAGAGAATGGATCATTCCTTAAATTTAAATAATAACATATCATTTAAATGGAATACTCTTTTAACATTGATTACTTATAGTAAAGTTAATTTTTTATTAACCCTAAGAATTGGCATTCAAGTACATTGTTAGATTCTATGTAATGTAAGAACAAACTGTGAAAGAACCCTTGATTTAAAAAACCATTGAGTCTATTTCGGTTTATTTCACTTGGTATCAAATCCTATGCTCTAAATTTCTTAAGAAAGAGGTTTCTTAACCAAAAGAAATATCTTAGTGCACTTTGTATCTAAACTATGTTTTTTTGTACTACACTTGTTGCATATCTATGACTAGTATGGGAAATATAAACTATTTCATCTTAAAACCTTGTAGGCTCTTAATGATTCCCTGAACATGATATGTTGATCTCCATAACCTTAGATGAAGTCACCCTTTTTTAATTTTGGGTTGTGTTAAGGTGGGTCTCGCTTGACTACCAATTGACCTATATGGGCTTGTTAATATGAGTTAATGCAATAAAAGACCACTGTTGGAATTTAGAATAATTATTTGATATTTGTTGAAGATTTTCTTAGGAAATTAATTCCTTTAATATTTAAGGGATGACTTATTCCTAGGAGGCTATTTGAGTAGAGAGTGTACCTAATTTACTTGAGTAAATCATGTGGTTTTAGAATCTTCATTAGTCGGGAAATGGTTTGAGCTTTTTGAGCTGTTAGACATGAATGATTGTTGATTACCATTATTAGTCCATTGGATATGCATTAAGTAAAATTACTAATAAGTGTTAGAAGAAGACCTTGAAATGAAATTTCAATTACCAAGTTAACATGGTGAGATGTATGAATATTGACTCATTGTCTAGTGGTTTATTAATTTAGGAATTACTCTCATAAGTCCTATACTGGACTAAGTTATAACTAGAGTTATTCCATAGATATTATGGGATTTATGTCTCTACCTTTACACTCTTATTAATTTAAGTCTTGAATGGAATTATTTATCCTTATTTTTATCTTAAGGACCTAATTACCAACTTGGTGAAGTTGGCCTATTATGATTTTTGACATGTTAACTATATTTGCATAGAATTATTAAATTGATTTTTTAATTGGGTTGCCTTAAATTGATACCCTTGTTTATAAATATAATCCTTGTAGATAATAAATGAATATAATATGAATCAAGGATTATAAATTTAAGTGAGGTTGGAATGGTATCCTTGCTCATTGTTGGGACTTATGTGGCATAAGTATAAGCTGAGAAAAAGCCCTATTTTGTGACTAGTGCTTGTGAACCACTATTGTGTCCAAGGTAGTGAATTTATAATCAATATCAAAAAGGTTTTACTAACTAATTGTTGATATTTTTTTATATAAAAAAATATGGTTTCTTTTAACCATCTTAGAAATTTTGTGCTCCTAGGTTATCGGCAAAACTTTTATAATATTTTTTTTTAATGAATCGAATACTTTGGTGTGATATATGCTCAAATACATGAATTATTGAGATGATACATCACTCTTGTGGTGAGTGGCATTTAGTTTAGTAAGATAAATCAATAGTATAAGATGATCATAATTGGGCAAGGATGTTTCAAGGTAAATATTCCTTTGAAAGGTGGTGTAATTAAAGAGTAAATGTATAAAATTGTTAATAAAGCTTTATGAGGTAAGGCTGGAATTTTTAGAAATGATTATAAAATAAGATAATATTATTATTGTTGATGCACCTTGGGTATTTAAAAGTTAATTGGTTTCAAAAGATTGATTAATTATTGATTTAATGTATCTATTTGTTTTAATAGCTATGGCAAGTAGGTGTATGTTTTGCTTGGCTTTATGTGTCATTATAAGTGATTGGTTACAACTATACAATTGTTTTTAAAAAACATTATGATTAATGCTTGGGGATTACTGTTGGATTCAAATTGGTGTATTTTTAAGCAAGACCAAGAAAGTTTTAGTGGTTGAAATGTTGTTATGGTTGGTTGATTGCAACCATCATGTAACCTGAAAGTGAATGAGTATTATGTTCTATGATATTGAGGTGCTAGAATCTATGATTATCATCTAAAACTAATGATTGTGGGAAGATATAATTTCCATGATAGTAATATGCCCTTCACTATAAGCCTTGGCTGAGTCCACCATTCTCAAGGCCACACTACATAGGACAAACAACACTAATAAACCATTAGATTTTTTGGTCAAGCCAATCAGGGGACTGATGATAAATGTTTGTGATTGGAATAAAAGGATAAATGCCTGATGTCTAATGGTGGTTTTTTTAGATGATCCTTCATATGATACTTGAGGTATAACATCTTTGGGAAGATTGAAGGTGTGACTCAAGCCTAGGGTCCAAGTGGGGTGAATGTGATTAACCTTCTTAGACAAGTTAGAAATTTTTGGGAATCTCTTATTTTTAAAAGTATTATGAGACATCAAATCCATGAGGCATGACTATTATTGGTAACTTTTTAAATCTCATGGGTATAGATTAAAGGGATCTCCTATAACACAACCTTACTTGAAATAAAGTGATAGTAAACTTGAGATACCTAGAACTAAGCATATTGTAATAAATGATGGATATTTGATGTCATCTAAGATGGTATCTAAACATCAGGTCGATTGATAAACTTCATGGACCCTTGTACTTAACCTATAAGTTTTCTTATGTGTTATGATGTGAAAATACTTTTGGAATAAGCTACCAAACCACTTGAGTCAATTATATGTATTCTATTCCATGTGATTCCTTCATTGCCTGTGAAATTATTGTATGATGTGTAAACCCCTGTAACCATGGTGATTATATTAAATTATGTAAACTTGAATATTCTTTGTGATATGTGAATGTAGTTAACTATGTGGATTTCCATATTTGCTTCATGTTTTCAACATTTTTTTTGATTAATTTGTATACATGTCATGAAATAAGTGTGACCTTGTGTTGTTAACATGTTAATATGTGGAGATGTGATCATAAACCCCTTTTGTGATGTAACCTTTCCCTCTTAAAATCAACCTCTATTAATTGAAATCTATTAGGGTATAGTGTTGTATTATGTGATGTAATCCTACATCACTACTCTAATAATGAGAATTGATGAAAGTATGATGTTGAGGGTGGATAAGCACTATATCTATAATGATCTAGACTAGGTATGAGCTAGGAATTATAATCTCTTGTAGACTAAAAACCTACTTCAACCCTTTGCTCGAGGTAGCTACCTAATTCATTTGGGTGTGTGTACCATGTGTACCAAAATTTGGTTATGAGATTTTTTTGTATAATGGTCACTTTGTGGATTAAGTGTTACATTACCCACCTCTTGAAGGTGGTTGTCAAAATAATTTATGTGTGAATTTTTTGATGTATCCTTAGGAGTCACTAATTGGTCCTATAAGCTGGATTATTATTCATTATAATAAGGTTTTACTTGATTTAATGTAGGCATGTGTTGGATAGTAAATACAAGCATGCCATGTTATGAAATGGATATTTCTATTTGGGATAATATTTGTATGCCTATGCTTGAAAGGGGCAATGTAAAGTCCTAATCAAGTAGTTTTGATTTTTTTTTGTGCTACCAAGAAGTAAATATAAAATGATGGTGGGATTGGAATCCCTATAACCATCATGTAAGCTCACAAAATTAATGGAGAACATGTTGAAAAACCTTAGGGGTTACATGTGAATGCCAAAAATGGATTCTCCAGTATTCAATGTGGTTGGTGCAGGATGTTCCATTAACCCATGAAATATGTAATTTTTGAAACCATAATGATATGGCTTGTTGTTCATGTCATTCTAGGATGAGTGAAAAAAATTTATGCATGATGTATAAGCAAAAGTGGTGGAAGTGTCATATAAACAAGATGATTAGTGTAGTTATTTATATTTTGTAGTGAATGTTATAGAGCTATGCATGAAACATAGTTAGATTTTATGGAAATGTTGTATTTTCACTGTCAAATATACTTCCAATTTAGTTATTTTATGCTAAATCAACTACTATCATAAAATTGTAGGTTGATAATTGGGAAGAAACACCCAGTTATTGAAATTCTAGATATGGAATTTATAGTTTTTAAGAATAATATACTCTTATTATGATGAAAATTCTAACATGAAACTGCATTATATTCAAATTTTTGATTATAATTTTTTTTTTAATTATGCTAAAAATCTGGTCATGAGTTATTCCTTTTATCCTTAGTCATGGGATGGTGGCTCTTAAAGGAGGGATGTCATGACCCAATTTATTATGGTAAAGGTTTTGCATGAATAAGTTTTCTATAGATAATGTGTTAAGCCTTTTTGTGTTGTCTAGATTATTATTTGGATCCTCATAAATGCATTAAACATGAAATTATAAAAATCATTAAAAATATTAAGTGTCAAGGTTTAAATTAAAAAATTTAATTTAATATATATTATGATTTTTCTATAGTCTAGGAATAGACTAGGTTCATATTATAAACTGATTATTTGATATCATTGAACATCATTTTTTAAAATATAAAAGTCAAATAATAAATTCATGACCAACATTATGTTTTACTATCATTATTTTAATTAACTAAAAGCTAATTTAGGGGGGGAAATTGATTTGGGGCTTTATGTATGTCTTGGGGTTGTCATTTTCCATTTATTAGTAGTAGAGTAATGACCAAAATTCATGGAAACCTCTTAGGGGGAATTTTGGGCCACCATTGCACCACTTGGGGAGTCACTATGCCAGGTAATGAGGGAGTGGATTTGGTTTTATTTTATGAGCAAGCTATTACACTTATCATGCTTCTACATTTTTATATACAACAAGGTATTTGATAGTTTCATGGAATATGGTAATTTTTTTTATGGATATCCATACCCTTCTACAAATATTCATGCATTTGCTTCAAGCTGGGAAAGAAGTAACCCCTTGTGAAAGTTAGGGCATTTACTAGGCAAGTCACCCTTCCTCTTATTGAAATATTTTTGCATTCTAAAAAAAACATCACCATGATAACTATTTTTAGCTTATGCTAGGGTATATACCCATGTATGCTTACTTGGATAATCATGTGTTATCCTATAATCCAAATGAGTAAGGGGATTTTGATATGCAAATGGTATTTTGCTTATTCTCTTAGTTTATGGAGAAAATGAATAAATTATTGGTGTATAATTTGATAATTTATTTGTAGATAAGGTTACCAATTTGATTGTGAAAAATGGTTGAATCTATTTCCTTTTTTTGTGATATTATTAAATATATAATTTTTCATATTATTTTCCTTACTGGGTTATGTCAAATTGTATGGCTGAAATTTGTTGCTAAATTGACTGGCTAGAATATGTTGCCAAATTATATGACTAGAATTTGTTACTAAATTAAATGGTTAAAATTTGTTGCTAAATTGACTAGATGGAATATTTTTCTAAATGAAATGGCTAGAATTTGTTGCTAAATTGTATGGTTAGAGTTTTTTTGATAAATTGCCTCAAAGAGGATGCTTATGAACTATTTGACAAAATTATTAATTATTATATGGCTTGAAATTAGTTAATGAAGGATGCTTATGAACTATTTGATAAAATATTTAAACTATTATATGACTGGAAATTAGTTCATGAAGGATGTTTATGAATTATTTGATAAAGTGCTTAAACTATTATATGGCTGGAAATTAGTCCATGAAGGATGCTTATGAACTATTTGACGAAATGTTTAAATTATGATATGGCTAGAAATTAATTCATAAAGGATGCTTATGAAATATTTGATGAAATGTTTAAACTATTAAATGGTTGGGTTAAATCATTGCAAACATTGTTTTTATTGCATGCATTTATATGGCTAGTTGCATACGTTTATATGATTGAATTTAAAACCTTGAATGTGGCTGAGTTGACTATGTATTTGTATGGTCAATTATTTTCCTTGTATAGATGAGTACATGTGTTGTCACTTATAGTTAAAAGTGAATTGATTATTGGGGTATTCCTCTTGGTTCATTTTTAGGTAGTCTCATAATTTAATTAATCCTTTAAAGAGGTGTAATCATTTTGATAATCCTTTTATGGCTGGAAAATCAATCTAGATCAGCCTGAAGAACAACCTTCAATAAATAACTAAACCTTTATATGTTACAAAAAAGGTTAGAACTTAATATTTTAACATATGGGAAATAATAGAAATAATTATTTTAATCCTTCCTAGCATGAATGGATTTTGGTGGCACCATTTCTAAGAGGTAGTTACAAAAGAAAACTATATTTTTGGGTTTTAACTAGCTACAAGTTAGCTTCGAAAGAGACTTGATTTTTATAATAGATGACTAATTTTCTCAAAACTCATTTTGGTAATGGACTCTACACAACTTTATATTTAATGATAGATCATTTTATTATTTTTATTAGATCATCTCATATTTTTAGTAAGTCATTTATTTTTGTCATTTACACTATTTTTCTATATAAATCAACTTAGATCAGCTTAGAAGTGGATGGTTTTAAAATATCTAACTCTCTAGTTTTTTGTTAATAATACTTTATACTTTGAGATTAACCTCAAAATTATTGACATCAACAATGGAATCAAACTTTCTCCTTATGGACATGATATTTGTATCTTATTACCAGGATGCTTCTACAGTAGAACTATTCCTTATTTGCCCTATTCAATGTAAAGGCATTTAGAATTGTGTTGACCTAACTAATCAAGTTATAGTGATTTTACTATTTTATTACTAGTATGTTTATGTTGGTAAATATGGAATATTTAAATTACATTGCTTTGTATAGATCCTTGTAGCTTGAGATTTGGGTTTGAGGAACCAAGTGTTATTTGGCACTGCAATGATTAGTATGTTATTTGCTTATATATGTGATGAATTATATTATTTTTATGTGAATGATTATTGTAATCATTTACTAACAATAAAATCTATTAATTTAATAATTGGTTCATGGTATTGTATTCACTATATAGATGAGTTATGTAATTATGTATACAAATAACACAAATTACTTTATTCTTACAAATTAAAATTTCCATGATGTTGTTTAAATTATATGCCAGAATATTTAATATGTGGAAGGTGACTTTATCAACATTTTGCTAACCCTTTCTATTGAAATTTTCAATGTAGGTTTAAATGTAAAATAATTAGTAAGGGATCAAAAGAGTATGGCTCTTGGTTGCTTAATGTTGTTTGAAAAGTATGTCTAAATTGACCTTTTCTTCATTAGTATCCATTGGGAACTCATTGGAGTGGAGAAGTGTGGAATCATTCTCATATTCTCCTTCTTACATGTAAAATATGTGTTATGGGTTATATTATGTTTTCCTGGTGAAGTTAACTTCAATCATTTAGAGTGTATTTGTATAAGAGGTTCATTTAAATTGTAAAGGTATCATCTTGGTATCATTATTTATTATAAGGATGGAATATATATAGACATGTAAAATTATGTGTATCTTGAATTAATATGAAAGTGATAATATATAATAATCTCTTAATATTAGTCATAATTTATGATGATTGCCCAGTTTTTGTATTATTATTGTTGTAAAGGCTATGAGGTCCTTTTTGTGATAACTTACATACTATGTATTTATGATTCAAAGAATGGTTTCCTATTGTTAAATTTGGTAGATTTATCAAGTTGTATCATTATCCTATTTTCTAGAAGAGACATGTTGTCTCAAATCTCTTTTATAGGTCCCCTTATCTCAACAACAAAAGGTTACCTATTAATCCTAACTACACCAATAAGTAAAGGTTGACTAAATTTGATTTGAGAGAGTTAGTGCAGCCTTATAGAGATTAACAGGTAATATAAACGTATTTACTTTAATTATTGCTTCACCACTCTAATGAAGGTAGCAAGTCTAAGAACCCTTGCATACGGATCAAACACATTTATGGGAGACTCTATGTGCCTAATATAATTAATAAGCTTGTAGATTGATTCGTGATCTATGATAGAAAAAATACCTTATTATTCGCTTAATTATTTTGGGTCAGTTTGGTGGAATGATCTTGATAATGATCCATAAGGAATTGTATTCCTTATTTGTTCAACATTCTTAGTATTTACTAACTAATGAATCTTGGTAACTAATTATGTACTTAAACTGAGTTTCTCAAATATGGGTGATTTTATAAGGATGGTACCTGAACTTGTGAGACTGGATCATTCCTTTAATTTAATGAATCAAATATCATTTAAAGAAAATACTCTTTTAACATTGATTACTTATAGTTAAGTTTAATTTCTATTAACCTTGGGAATTGTCATTCAAGTATAGTGTTGGAATTTGTGTAATGCAAAAACAAACTAGGAAAGAACCCTTGACTTGAAAACAAAATTTGGGTCGATTTGAGTTCATTTGATAAGTAATTATGGACTAGAGCGGTTAAGTAGTATTTGATAAAATGGAAAAAAATTGAATTTTGAAGAACAAATTGGATGATGAAGCGTTCCTATAGTAAAATCCTAGTTTTATTTAACATTGAGGACAACAATTTTATAAAAGGGAAGGGAATGCTATGTATATACACATAATATTTTCAAAATTTTATCAATTACTGATGTTATTTATCTTTTAAGCACCTATCAAGTCTGAATCTCTCTAAGTGCATGCCTTAAGGGTTGCACCGAGAAAGGGGTGGGTAGATCACTGGTGCTTCATAAGATTGTTATCCCTTTTGCCACTTGTTATCTACACACTTATCTCCTAAAAACCATATCCCTAAGATATTTTTTATTTGTTGTACCCTCCTCTAATCATTTTCTACCTTTCATCCCCCTTTTCCTAACCTAAAACCCCTTTTGACTATTTACAGTACTAGGTCAACTATGTCGACCCTGTACTCTTATGGGTAAAATTCATTTAGGGTCTAGGTCAGCTCTTGGCCAACCTAACCTATGACCTAGTGAATTTTTATCCATAATAATACTAGGTCAACTAAAAAAACCTTATTGGTTGAAAATTTTAGAAGGGCTTAGAGTTTAATCAACCTATATATACAAGATACTTTTCCCATTATTTAGAGAAGAGAAGAAGAGTTAAGAGATATTATGCATCTATTTATCCACCATTCTATTTGAGGAGCAAGCTTAGTGTTTCATACTTTCTTTGGAGATATGGATCTTGTCTTGTGGAGAAGTCTTTTAGTTACATTGATAGGTTGTGTAGCCTAGAGATAATTTATCTTTCCCATCCTTACATAACCTAATAACCTATTGCAAATCACCTTGGCCAAGGGAGAGATTGAGGATTGGTGGGTTTATCTTCAAAGGTAATTATTCCTAACTTTATTCCTTCTTTGTAAGAGTATATAGATATGCATTTTTACTTCTCTTCCATGCATTAAGATTATATATACATTGACATGAGTATATTTATTTTATGCATGTTTACTTTTGTTGTTTATTACCCCCACTTTGTGCCACAAGCTTTGGTGAGCACTAGATTAGACTTTACTTTACTTATTATTAGTTTAGTGAATATGAAAACATAGGGATTAGTTAGGGTTATTGTGTGATTGTGTTTGATTGAAGGCTTTGGAACCCTCCCTAGTATTATTTAGTGTGATAAAAGATCCCTTAATTAGGTCTAGAGGATCTACACATTGGTCATGTTCTTGAGTATCTAATGTATCACCAATCAAAAGTGTAATTAGGATCTATATTCTCCAAGTTAGGACTGATTAATAGACATGATGCTTTTCTGTTTGTATGCATTATGCCCTTAACCTATGGTGGTGTATCCAAGCATATGTGTGGCTGACTTATGGGTTGTACACCTTTTATATTATCTTGTTACATCTTTTTATGTTCTTAGTAAAGTTAGCCTATGTAATAACCATGTATAAGTATAATATATATAGGATGTAGTGGTTTGTATTTAATGATCATATTGTAAATTCTATTCTTATTGCATTATTGTGGAGGTTTCTCCCTTGAAGTGGCTCATCTATATTTAACAATCATTATGATAATTTGTCAATTATTGTTGTGTATTTACATATTATGTTCTTATTTTTATGATATAATATGCTATTGTGTGAACATCTAAGTAGTTTCATTACATTTTCATTATTGGACAAATTATTTCTTTGTTTTATATTTTTTGTTTGATTTTATGGATTTTTATATTATTTTTTAGTTTATTTCAATGGCATTGGATCTTTCAAGTGTTGGATCCATATATGTCAACATGAACTTCATTAATTTATATATTGTATACTTCTAAATTAATCAAAACATCATCATAGCCCCTATGATACAGGATGTTACCAATAAGGGTGAAGCAAAATGTGAATTGGATGGAGGATGTGTGTTGGTTATGTGGACAATTTGGATGGATGGTTGTGGATTAGGAATGACAATCTCACATTCAGTGAGACTAAGAGTATTCATAAACTAGATAATCTGAGGATTTTCTTGATTGAGATTTTTGTCCATTGGAACCTTAGAAAGGTTTTTACCAAGGGATTAATCTTCTTGATTTTTTGGACTTTGATTTTGATTTGGACCTAATAGTGCCTCAAAGAGGTTTTCACTAAAGGACATTATTTTTTTACTTAAATTTTTATTTAGATTGTCCCATAGTTCCTTGGAGAGGTTTTCATTGGGGGATACTAATTTTGGATTATGGATTTTTATTTAGGAATGATTTATATTCCCCTATATATGTTGATATTACTTTTTACTCTTATGGATGGATGTTAGACATGAATTTTATAAGTATTTTATTGTTATGGAATAAGGTTATGATAATTTATTTTTTCAATCCCAATTGATGGATGTGAGAGATTAAATTTTAGGATGGTGGAAAGGATGGAAGGCATTGATAAGAGGATGGGTGGGAGCATGGTCCTCATAGGGACTATGAATAGAACTTGTTTCAAAGTTAGATGAGGCTTCCTCAAAAAACATGAAAGTGTCATGAACACATTTATGTTGATTTATAGATGGTTTAGAAAGGATGGCATAGGATCCTTTGGGTACATGAATATGGACAAGTTCAATGATTCCTTGCTCATGGAGGCCAAGGCCTCTCACATTTTAATTCATGCTTTCAAGTATTATTCTTGATCTAAGATATTTGTTTATTTGGAAATAAGCCACAAGGTTGTCCCTATGTAAAAATGAGTGATTTTTGTTTTTGATTTCTTGTTTTATGAGGAGGGTAGATCTAATAAACAATGCTTCTTTAAAATAATAGGATGTCACTATTGATTTTTTGTTTAGAATGGGACTATCTACATATAATGCAATTTGATGTTTATTGTCTAAAAGTACCATTACCCTAAGAGGAATGTGGTGTTGGGTGATGGAGGTTTTGATCTATGATAGGAATTCATATTGTGCTAAAATGTATACCATGAATTATGCTAAAATGTATATCATGAAATGTGCCAAAATGTGTACAATGTAAATATTATCAGTTAGCATAAGCATTGATTTATATTCGAGATCAACGGTGGAGGATGAGTCCAATTTATATGGTTGATTTATAAATGAGATTAGGTTGAGTTTGTAAGAAGAAGCATGAGTTAGGGATTGGCATGCCATAAGTTTTCCTTTGCCTATGACATGATGTGATTGCATGCAGATTTGGAAGAGATTGAGTGATGTGAGGATTATTTTATTTTTGGAATTTTATAGATTATGAATATTCAAAATCCATGGAATTTATTATTATGAGAGGATTAGTTAATTTATTAGGATTAATTAACTAGTGGGATAGGAGTTGAATTTTAGGGATTGTGTAAGGTTGTGAAAAAAATATGAATTAGCTAAGGGGAGATGAATAGTGGTTAGTTTATAGATGTTAGTGTAGATAGAAGACTAATCGAAGTTGTAGGGATGATATTAGTGTAGCTTCATGAAAAGACTAAAATCGACATGAAGTATCTAATTTTAGGTGTCTACACATAAAAAATATTATATTTATTCATTGATCATGATTTGACCCTTATTTAGTATATGAAATATCTATTAAAAAAGGAAGATAGAAATAAGATACTATTCATTCAAAAACACAAGTAAGAATAGATATTATTTATATAGTATTTGAAGATGGTGTAAATAATTGTAACCAAGTTATTTTGAATCTTGGAACTAACAGCTCATAGAGAGTATTTGAGTTACATAACTTGGTGAAGTTACATATTTTGTTGAAGTTAATTCTTGCATTTTCAAAGGTGTTCATCCTAAAAGTCATTAATGTTGTATATTTTACAAATTTATACACCTTAAGGTATTATTGGGTTAGTTTGAGTCAGTACACACATTTATGTGAGTAGTTATTTGCTATGTGAGTGGTTATAATATTAATTAGTGCCTTAATAGGCTTATATATTTGTAACCCACCATATTGAATAGTTTATGATGATGATTTAATACAACTTAAAAAAAATTCTCTCAATTATAGATATTTTCTCCGACACATGCTATCTGAGTAGATTTATGAGAGATTTGTATGTAAAATATATTTATTTATAAGTAGAAAAGTAATATATATATATATATATATATGTATATGTATATATATATATATATATATATATATATATATATATATATATATACATGTATATGTATATATATAATGTGGACCATATGAGAACCCTATTATTTATCATCATGTATTATTTTATTATTTCTGTCAATAATTATGCAATGTAGATCACATGCAAATGACATATTTTTTCATCATAATAAATTATGGTTTTGTTTCAACTATTATTTTACACACCATACAATATTATTATTATAGTTTGCAAATATCATAAATGGGTTCCAAGTTTCACAAGGCCATGCACAAAATTCCCTTATGGGACAAAATTTTAAGATCCTTCAAATATGCTTTCTTATGAGTACCATTGGTATAAATATGAGTTATAAAGCACACATATATTATTTGACCTCCATATCTTACCAACTTGTATTGATAAGATTCCTTATGCAATATTACAATTGGATGTAGCTCCATTAATGTTTATATTCATGTGCCATTAAAATAAAAGTTTATCACATGGATCACATTCAATCATTATTGTATTTATATTAATGATGTTCATAATATTGTTACATGTTATGATGATGTTATAAGGAAGCCAATAATAGTTCCATGGTTTCAGTTTTAATATTTTATATGTTATAAACATGATCCAAGGGGTAGTAATAATACTAAAAAAAAGTCTTTAAAGTTAATTCCCATTAGATAAAATAATTTGCAGTTAAAAACGATACTGATAAATCTAGTGTTTTCAGTTTCAACCCAACTTGTCAAAAACATTTATAACATCCTTCCATATTGTAACATTTAGATGTTGAAGCTACATAATATTTTTCATCTATAGTATTTGAAAATGGAAGAGTTTATTGCTCAAGTGATAACCATATTTTATTGGTTGAATAAAATAAGAGCCATTAGTGAAGGATCATTACCAAAAGCAAGATGAATAGGTGGTAGAGTTGGTTACATCGGTGGTGATGGAGGAAGAAGTTTCAATTACCAAAATTACCCCACTGGCAAAACTAAAAGCTAATTATGTATTTTTATTATCATTTGTTTCATTGAAGTTTTTAGAATTTAGGTAGTTTATTAGTTTGAGCATATTTTTTAAGTTAATTTTTTTTGTTATGTTTGTTTATGTTATAGTTTACATTTTATTTTAGTGTATAATCAAGTTTTTTAATGATAGTATAAATAGACTTAAGTATCAAAATAATTTTAATGTCTAATAATAGCATTTAGTTATATTATATATTTCTTTAGTATCATTATTTAGGTCTTGAGTCTATTCAAATAAAAATTGTCTCATATTGTCACTCAAACTTGAGAGCCGGAGTTGAAGTATATTTTTAAGTGAACTCAATGCTAATCTTGTGGGGTGTTTTTTGTATTCAACCATGTGAGAATTAGGGGTTGGAATGTTAGGAGTTAGTACTCACATTTATGGTGAGTCTTTATTTATTATGTGAGTGGTTAGTGAGTTGTTATTTTGTATGTGTGTGGTTATAAGATTAGTTATTGTCTCAAGAGGCCTATATGTTTTTAACCCACCATATTGAATAGCATATGGTGATGATTTAATACAACTTGAGAATTTTTTCTCTCACCTATGAATATTTTTTCCAACAATGGACAATTTTTCTATAGAGGCCATGAGCATTAGTCAAATGTTCATTACTCAAAGCTAAAAATATTAGAAAAATAATTCCAATTAATAAAACTAGATTTGATACAGTATTTATAGTATTTCATATTTATCTTGGTAAAAAGTTTAGTTTCAATCCACATTTTTATTTTTAGAAGTTCATATGGTTTTAATAGTTAATATTATGTATATTATTGATTAGGTTGTCATCTTCTATATCCCAATATTTATGTCAAGCATTAGTATTTTTTATCCAAATTTTCTTTATTCGATAATAATTTCTATTCATATTATAAATATGAAATCATAATAGTGTGTTGAAAGTATAGTTATGTGTCTTTTTTTTCTATTTCATGTACCAAAAAGATTAACTTTTAGCTATCCAAAAATCAATGAAACCTACATGTTTTTACTTAATTATATTTGAAAATAATGAATGCACATTTTTTCTAAAATTCATAAAGTTTATTAAGTATGCTTTGCGTATTTTTTAATAATTATTTTTAAAATAAATTTTGGCCACTTAGTGGGATACACATTTACTTTAACCTAGAAATATTAACAAGGAATCTATGACTACATAAATTGAGTATTTTATTTTAATATTTCAACTTAACAGTGAAAGGAAATATTAACAATGATTTTATGGCTATAGAAATTGAACATTTTATTTTCATATTTTAACTTAATAGTAAAAGCTTTAGGCTCCACAAAAGTAAAACTAGCTTCATTTAAAATAATGTGGTATAAGATATTATCTTTTATTTTAAAATTATAATTTATAAAATCCCTTTGAATTCACTCAATTTTTAATAAGTTTTTTGGGAATAAAAAATAGAATGACTAAGTCATAAATGTTTTATCCAAATCACAAAGCTTAGCATTTTAACGTGTATTTTAAATGTCATAAAAATCATTCCAATCACCAATAATTCTCTTATCAATATTTTTATTCTATTTTAAATGACAATTGAATTCAATTCTTAAATATTTATAAGATGTTACAACTTGTATGGTATTTTTATCATACAAAATTGGAGTGTACAATCCCTTTTTTATTTAATTACATTAATTTAGTTTTAATAATATAAATGATTAGTTTATTATTCTAATGAAATTGTTGAGAACATTAAATTTATTTCAAAAGAGAAAAATAACATTAGGATATAAAAGTGTGATGATAATAAGATCAATTATATTATTAGTCTCTACCATGAGAGTATAGGAGTCACTTTTCAATTACCTATTTATCTATCAACCAATCAGAGAGCTTGAAATATATATTACAATAATATTATAATTTTTTGCCTAAACTTTGGACATGAATATTGACATATTCTTTTGGGCCTCATTTAGGAATATTCCATAAAAATAAATGTAATTGTGTGGTAATAATTAAATGAAACATAATGGATTGTAGTAATTTGTATATTAATGATGCTATCCATATATAGATTCATAGGAGTTGTATGAATTTGATGTGTAGGTTGTAATATGTGAATATTAAAAAATACATTTGCATTTATTTGGATGGTACATTTTTTTTGTTTTGATAATGATTACTATCAATAGCAGAAGTAAAAGTTAAAAATAGTTTCAAAAGATCTGCATCCATAAATTATTATTGATAGCATAGGTACAAGGTCAAGATAGTGCCACATAGCATGATCTATAAAACATAATATAAGGATTTGTGCTATAGTCTTTAGAAACCTAAGATTATGGCACATGGTGACATATAAAGGGTGGGATAGGCACAAAGTAATGGAGATCAAGTTAGTTACATGAAGACCTATAGGTTCCCAAATGCTTAGGATGGTTCCACGTGGAAATATCTCAGGACTTAGGGACTTTTGCAAGTGCGCAAGCCCATCTAGGCCCTTAAGTGCCCTAGGTGGGTGTTGTTACATGATAGTATCTTAGGGCCACAAGGATATTTTCTTATTTGAAGCCACTTGTGGTCTTAAACTCATAGGATGCCACCACATGACAACCTCTCAAGGTCTCAAGGCCATAGGACTATTGGATTACCCAAATTCTCTCATAGTCTTGGACTCTCAGGATGTTGGCATGTGATAACCTCTTTGGCACTCAGGGTAATGGGTCTATTAGATTTTTTCATATCCTCTACCAATTCACACTCTTGGGTTCCCAAAACATCACCACATGGTGACCTTTTAAGGCCTCAAGACCACAAGACTATTAGCTTACCTAAATTCCCCTATGGTCTTCGGCTTTAGGGACACTACCATGTGGTGACCTCTTGAGACATCATGGCCACAAGACTATTGGCTTGCCCATAGTTCCCCATGGTCCCATCTTCCTAAGATATCACTTTGTGGTGACCTCCCAAATACTCAGGGCCATGGGACTATTATCTTACCCATAGTATCCCTTGGTCTTGGGCTCCCATGACATCACCATGTGGTGACCTCTCATGCTCTCAAAGCCATAGGTCTATTATATTTTATTATAGAATATACCAACTCAGGCTCTCAAGCTCTCAAGTTTCCACCATGTGGTGACCTATAAGGGCCTTGAGGCCATATGATTATTTGCATACTCAAAGTCCCCCATGGTCCCAAGATCTCAAGATGTTACCACATGGTGATATCCTAGGAATATGGGACCATGGGGAACTATGGGCAAGCCTCCTAGGAGATCACCATGTGGTTACCTTTGAGGGCCTCAAGGCCACAAGACTATTAATTTTTTCTAGGCTCTCAAGACATCCATGTGAAAACGTCTTAGGACCTTGTACCATGATACTATTGACTTGCCCAAAGTTCTTATGGTCCTAAGTTCTAGGGATGTTATCATATGGTGATGTCCTAAGCTCCAAGACCATAGGATTATTATATTTTACTCAAACCTCTACAAACCCAAGTTCCTAAGTTCCTGAGGGTTCATTGTGTGGTGACCCCTTAGGGATATATAACCTTTGGCTTGCATGAAATCCCCTATGGTCCAAATATCCTTAGGCATTTCCACATGGTGACCTATTGGTGCCTTAGGGCCATGAGACTATTTTCTTTCCTATAATCACTCATAGTTATAACTTCCCAAGACATCACCATGTGGAGACCTCTCAAGTATCATGACCATGAGTCTATTATATTTTGTTGATCCCTCCATTGACTTGGGCTCCCTAGTTCTTAAGAGGTCTCTAAATGGTAGCCTATTGGGACCTCAAAGGATCAAAACTATTATGTTTCAATCATAGTTTATTTAAATTTTATTTCAATTAAACACATTTTTTTACTTTGAATAAATTGTGCAAATGCATTGAATGATTTTCTATGCAAGTTTATTGTGAATGCATATGATTGGTAATCTAGCCATTATGAAATGTAACCCATGAAATAGTTCTCTAAAACATCATATCCTCTAATGGATATCCACACTGATTCTTTGAATGTTTCTCTTGTCCCTTTGCATGTATAGGTTCATTATTGATGGCATCATTAATCTACCCCTAATTAACATGTTTACTATTTTGACCAATAACAACACATGTAAATTCCCCTTTTATTAATTTTATGTTAAAAATGCACAACTTAACTATTGTAAAACTATAAATTATTTTGTGTAGAAAATAATAAATTTTGATTGGCCCAAAAGGAAGAGTTTAATCAATAGTTAAAGTAATATTTGATTTTTTCAGGATTCATCAACTTGGGTTCATAAAATCCTAAAATGCCATCACATGGTGACCTCTTGGGTCCTTAGGGCCACATGTCTATTTGATTTTGCTAGGATCCCAAGATGTAGCCATGTGGAAACCTCTCAGTGCCTTGAGGCCATGGGACTATTAAATTACTTGAAGTCCCCCATGTTCTTGGGCTCTTAGGACTACACCACATGGTGACCTATTAGGGCATTAAGGCCATGTGACTATTGGCTTACCCACAATTCCCTATGGTCCTAACTTCTTAGGACATCACCATATGGTGACTTCTTAGGGCATCAAGGCCATAAGACTATTAGATTTTTTTAGTTTCTTGGAATGACCAACATGGTGATCTCTCATGGCCTCAATTTCACAAGACTATTAGCTTATTTGAAGTCCCCCATGGTCCTAGGCTCCCAGGTCATCATCACATGGTGACATATTGTGCCCTCAAGTCTGAAAAACTATTATATTTTTCTCAGACCCTCGACTAAATTAAGCTCTCAATTTCCTTAGAGGTCACCATGCAATAGCCTCTCAGGACCTTAGGGACTCAAATTTATTAGATGTCAATTCATAGTTTATTTCAATTGAATGTATTTTTTACTTTGAAGTAGATTGTGTATATGCATTGAATGATTTTATGTGTAGGTTTATTATGAATGCATATGATTGATACTCCATTCATTATGTCATGTAACCCTTAAAAAATATTTGATTATGCCATATCCTCTAGTGAATATCCAAATAGATTGATTAACCAATACTCTTGTGCCTTTGCATATAGGGGTTCACTATTTATGGTGTCACTACTCTGTCTCTAAATAACTTGTTAACTATTTTGACCAATCATAACACATTTAAATGCCCTTTTCCTAATTTTTTGTTAAAAAATACACAACTTAACTATTATAAAATTGTAATTTTTTCTATGCACATAAAATAATAAATTTTAATTGGCCCAAAAGGCATAGTTTAATCAAAAGTTAAATCAAATTGATTCCTTTAATATACCATAATGTCTATATTATTAATTATGACTTCTTCTACTAGGTATCTCAATTGAAAATGTGAGTTTATTCTAATTATGTTGTCTGCACATTTTGAATCCTAATTAAAATCTTCCACATAACCTATTTAAAATTTTTAAGCTCATAATAAAGTAATTTATATTTTATTTCTTTATTTATGATGCACATGTCAATTACTTATTTTATTATTTGATGCACATGTCAAATACTTAAATATAAATTTTTAGGTTAAATATGGTATATATCCTATCCACTAATTAGATTATTTTTCCAAGTTAGTTATGTAATTTATTTTTTTAACTTTGTTAAAAAAGTATATTATCTATTCACTTTTAATCAATCAATTATATAACTGATTGAAGTAAGTTTAGAACTAGTTCATGTTAGAATATGATCATATTTAAGCTCATGTGAGGTCAAAAAGATAGCCATTCCTTACACTCATTTATTCCTCTAATTACACTATAGTATTTATGGGTTATATTTGAAATTAGGTTATGTTTAAATTATATGTTCAAGTTATATCTAAAAGGTTGATCGCTAAAATAAAATATATATGCTTTGTTTATAGTCCCTCTCAAGATAGGGTAGAATATTTGAATGTTTTATTTATTTTCTTTTTAGATATAAAACTCAATAGAATTTTATACTTTTGTAAATTATATTTCACCAAAATTAATTTAGTGATATGTTCATATATAATCATGATTGAATGTCATTACACTATATTAACTAGATGTCAAGCCAAATAAGCAATGTAAAATATCTAGTAAATGTCGCTTGTATCCCTGGCATGCAATGATTATCTGATAATTTTGAATATATCTTCTCTATATTTCAAAAATTATTGTAAACACTTCTCAAACTAATTATTATTATCATGGTTAGTCCATTATATATATATATATATATATATATATATATATATATATATATATATATATATATATATATATATATATATATATATATATATATATATATATATAATTTCATCTATCTTATTAATTGGCATATTAATTAGTGGACAGACTAACAATATATGTTGCAATTACATGAAATCTATTGCATGTGATGAGTGTACTATAAATTAAATACAGTTCTAAGTAAAAAATGTGTTTTATATGTTTGGGATATTTCCATAATGACCTTATACATGAAACTAATTAATTCATCTTCACCATTTATTTTTCTCTTGCATCTCAAATAGATCCATGTAGTTAAGACACTTCTTTATAGTTTACTTTGTTGTTATTTAACTATGTTCAATTCGCATCTTTATATATTATTTCATGAAATTTACTTTCTATAGAAAATTAATCTCTTTGTCAAAGAAATTTTCACCTTATTACTTCTTCAAACAATTTGTCCTATGTATAATGAGTACAAATAGGTCAATAATTATTACTACTTCGATATAATGTCTAACAACTTATTTTATTTATAGTGAATCAATCAGTCTAAATTATATAAAAAATATATAACTATGGTTTTTTTCAATATCCATAGCACATGAAAATATTGAAAAATAAAAAAATAGTACATTTTTGTTGAATTCAAGACTTTACAATAGGTTTTTATATTGTCATCTCTAGAGGTTATAATAGTTAGTTGTTCTAAAAACCAACACATCATATCAATAAATTGAAGGTATGTACATTGTCATATATATATAGTTTTTTTTGTTCATAAAACCAATGGACTTGAATTTTAAAAAATGCAAGAGGGTAAATAATGAAACATCAAATAAATAGATAATTGTAAAGAGCTATGAACCCAAAAAAAGACACAATATAATAACATTAACCATGCTTTGGTTAAACACCATCTTTTCTATAGTGTATCACTTAACTACAATTTTGGTGATTATCTATTTGATACATTCAATGGGATATTATATTTTCAATATACATCCTTAGAAATGATAAATGGGATCATCAACAATTTATTAAATTAATTGCATATTGGTTATCCAATTGTAACTAAATAATATTAACTATAATTATATCCTTATGAACTATACATATTACATGGAATACATGATAATGAAACATATTTATGTAGAATACAAGTATATGAATGCCCTACTTTCCATTGTAATGAAGCTAGTTTATGAGGAGATATTTTTTTGTATACTTGGCTAGCTATATGTCTCAACATACAAATATGTATATGGTCCTCTACAAATAAAAATAGCTACTTTTATTCAATTAAGAATTTAAAAATATTCCATACTTGATAATATTTTATGATACAAATCCTATTTGTGTCCATTATAATCTACTATACTCAAGAAAACAATTCAATACATTATGTCACCAACACATATTCAATTATTTGATATGTGTAAATAATTGGAGCCATATTAGATAACCATTTAACTAAAATTATAAATCAATAACTTTTATAGGCTTCATATGTGCAGTTATGATTTTGGGAATAACTTGTTCAATTTAATTTACCAATTGACAAATTTAAAATTTGACATACAATGTCTACGTTGTTATCTTACACAATCATTTTACAATGCAATATTATGTAAAAATAAAAAAATGTTATGTTGCATAGAAAAAAAATTAGGACCCATATTAATAAAAAACACGAGTAATATTTCAAGTTGGTAGACATATATTATAAACTCGGGAAATCCATTTAATGAAATAAAAACTAAAGGAGGTAATTTTTATTTTGAGTGGATATCCTAGTTCTAAATTTAGAGATTCATCTTTGGTCAGCATCTAGTAGATGTATCATAAATACATATAAAAACTCTTTACAACCCAAAAATAGTTATAACATAATCTTATTCAAAATAGATACAAACCATATTCACTATGAGCCATTGACTAGAAATCATCATAATGTAATAGATTTCCTTAATTGCAATAGGAATGAAATAACATTGAACAATATAGGTACAACATTGTCTCACACTTTCGAAAAAAAAATACAAGACATTTAATAGAAAACAAGAAATGCATTGAACAAGACATTAGTAACATATTTTTGTGTCTTAAAATGAATTGCATGGAATAAATAAAATAATGTAACAAATAAATTCATAAAATACATAGGAGACACACCAAAACATGTGTGTTCTGTGTGCATCCAATTGCACTTTAGCTATAATATTATAGATTTCAAACAATCAAAAAAATAAACATATGTGAAATTCGCAAAGACAAATTAAATAGTGATAGAAAAAATATACATTAGATGCAATACTTCATTGAAAAATAGGATTGTTCCAAAATTCAAATCTCCTACACACATCTTGTTAAATAGGCCTTTGACATATGTTGAAATGCTAAAATATCTCAAAGAGCATCATGTTTCATTATGAATTTCTTTTGCATAAAACAAGAAACTAGGCTATAAAAAACTACATATTGGTTTAACTAGCACAATCAATAATGTGCCATCAAATACTGACATAATTAATTGTTACATCCTAATGATAGCATACAATAATACATAATAGAGACTTCAAAAATTGAAAAAATAACAAGTGAAGGAGATAATATTTCCACTTAGACCATGTTTCATGAATTCACAGAGTTTACATTTTTGATCTTCTAGATAAAATTCTCTGAGTTACACCAGCAGAGTGCTAATAACCACTTTAAACTTTTAAAGATAAGTATGTAGAGGAAATTAACTTCCCAACCCTTTTTTATGATGAGCCATGTAATGAAAACATAACAACTAGATTTTTATATGCTAAAATTTATCAATGGGAATTACAGCACATAGATCGAGCATTTATGTATCATATCATAGTTTTTTTTCAAGGCAATGAAAATTATAATTGAGCAGGTGATGGAAAAAATGTGGGGGAGAATTAGAAAAGGGAAATTTAAAGGAAGAAATATTCTAAAAAAATATATCAAAGATAAACCAAATATATAAAAACTTTTAATATTTGATATATATATATATATATATATATATATATATCATATATATATATATATATATCACTAGATTATTTATAGTAACTAATAAAAACACTTTTACAATGATTCACCAGTTAGGATTGCTATAGTTCTTTTTTACATTCTCAACTACTAAACATTATTGGGAACCACTTACAAATGCATTTTATAAATTTCATAATAGACATCTAAATCTACATGAAACAAAGAAAAGCAACATAATTAATATAGATTTTCATGTTTTCTTAATTCTAAAAGATATTGTTACATGTACATGATATTATACACATAGAATAAAGGAAATGTTGACAATCATATACAAATATGAATCTTTTTTTTTATAATTACAAGATAGTTTCTTGGTCATAGAATTCCAAAATCAAGGAAGTAAGAACACACATTTTATATTATGGATAGAATTTTCACCAGTTTATAGGAAAGATAAAAAAATTAGACATTACAAGCTTTGTCTATAACTACATAACTTGTGATGTAAGTATAATTGATTTAAACATATTTAAATTACATGAACATTGTCATACTAAAAGTTGTAAGAAAAAATTCAAAACACATTGCATATATAATTTTCCTATTCCACTAATGACAAGAATAGTTATCCTTGAACCATGTATTAAGTAAAATAACTTGGCCATCAAAAATTCAACATATATCTATGCTATATTGAAAAATAGACACTAAGGACATTCTACAACATTTGACATGTTTTTAGTGTAATTATAAATAGATTAAAATGAATACATAAAATTGATATAAAGCACACATAAGTAGATAGCTATTTTATTGAAATGAAATCCATCACACACATGGAGAAACAACTTTTGTAAAAAAAATCCACACTTGTGGAAAGTCAATATAGATGAACAATTTATTCTCAATGCTTATATTGTGACATCTTACATGACAAAAATAAATACATCAATGACAAAATAATCTAAGAGAATCCATAGATAGAACCAACTTATAAACATAGATGTTGTTTAGATGATATGCAACCTTGGAAACACATTTCTTAATAAACAACAAATGTTGTACTCAACTAGTTGTTCACATAGTTTTGCCATTTCTATTGAATAGTCTCTCTATAAAATGCATATTAATAAACACAAGTCCATTAGATAAGTGTGCATTCATTATAAACTTCAACACTTTTGGTTTATAAACCTGATGAATTATAATATGTTATCTATAAATATATAATAGATTACTATGTTCAATAGCCAGAATCATTGTCCCAAGTTTGTCTCACTAAATTTGTCTCTAAATACAAGAAAATGGAAAAATAATTCATAAAAAACATAAACCCCATGTTATAAGATACATCAAGTGAAATAAACATCTTGATATTTAAAATCATTGTAGATAAAAACTATTATTATATATTCCTTTCACAAAAAAATAAAAAACAATATAAATCATGGTTTTGAAACATGTAATTCTGCATATGCTTTCCATGAAAAAGACATCCTAAAAAATGAAGCCTAATATACTTATTACATGAACTCTACTTGGGGTAGCATCAATGAATTTATTGAAAATATTGATTCTAACAATAAAAATATCAAACCAACAAATTTGAACACTCAAGGCAATGAATTTGCCCACAAAAACTATGATCTAAAACATGATTCATAATTTTTCCAAGAATTAGGTAAAAATAAATATGATATGAATATATTTTAAATAGGAAAACACCCATTTCTTTCTAATAAAAATGAATTTTATGAAAGAAGAATATCTTTAAACAAATAAAAATAGAGAATCATAAAATACATAACAATGAAAAAATAGAAAAAATCATTGGCACCAGTTTACTTATTTTTAATAGGAGGTGTAGGCATGGGCAATACCTTCATATAAAAATTGATAGATGATATGTCAATCCATTTACATAATAAGTTCATTGACAAGGCCTACTTAAGATAAAAGGATTGATACTAACATACATTGGAAAAACAACATACAATACATGAGGAGTCACATTGCATTATGAATTTCTCTTCCCTTTTAATAAATTAGAATTTATTCCACTTTTGAAATGCTTGACATATTCTAAAATAAATACAACTAACTATGATTCTCTTTCATAGATGAGATATCATTGGTATGATCATAGTTATTATATTTAATAGACAAAAAAATTAGAGCTATAATACATATTCCTACAACATAGTTTACAAATTTAGATATGATTTTGTGTGTAGACTTTTACCAAGTATAACTAGTACATGATTCTTTGATCTTTGAATATCCAAAAATAAATGATGAGCTGATTCCATATGAATTTTAGAAAAAAAATGTAAAAAACTATGAATTGAAAGTAACAATGTAGAAAGTAACAAGAACTTCATAGTAATTATCAATATTTTTTGAAAATTCATAGCCTATATCAATCAAAATTGCTTATGACCAACCCCTAACATTCTAACATTCACATAATATTTTACAAAAATGATTATCTAAATAAACACAATGCTAGAATACTATCAATTTTTCTAGGGAATAGTAACACCATCCATGCCATTGATGAACATGAAATTAGATATGAATGAAATTAATTGTGTTATCATACATCTATGCTTCTTCTGATAATTGTCTTAAAACCTAAGATTATAGTTAAAATCTATGCTATTAATTATGCTATTCAAGATGGGGTTGTCAATAGCTCATATGGGACATTTAAAAATGACACCATTGTAAATGATATGCACGTATTATGGATCAAATTCAATGATTGGAGTACTGGTCATCATGAATGCAAAAAATTAGTTCACTTATATCATAATTCTATTTCATAGGATTAGACTATAAGGAAAATACATAGATGATTTTTAGTAATAGAATTATATATGGTAGCATTAAGAGTATAATAATTAGATCCATAATAACAATTAGTGAAAGAGTATAATACTTGAATATTATGACTAAGCCACTTTAAGGGAGCAACCTCCACAACAATACAATAAGAATAGAATTAAAAATATGATGATAAAATACTAACCACTACCTCTTATATATACTCTACTTATCCATGGTTATTCTATAGGTTAACCATACTAAGAACATTGAGAAATACAACAAGCTAATATGAAGGTGTGTAAGCCACAAGTCAGCCACATGTATCCTTATATACACTATAGTTTAATGGTGTAACATGTCCCTCCCACTCAAAATAACATTTCCCTTAATGTGGAATCAAACCAAGATATTTTTTAAGAACACTTCATCCTCCCATGTTGCATCTTCAGAATGCAGGTTCTTCCATTTGATCAAATACTAATTAATGGCTCTAGTCCATAGTTGCTTAGTGTGTGTGTGAAGGATCTCCTAATTCTCTATAATAACTCATCCTATTTCAACTGATTCAAGAAATCTAGTCTGAGTGGAAACTCTATGTCTAATTACTTTCTTTAGGCAAGATACATAGAATATTATATGTATGCAAGTGGTTGGGGGTAATCCTATCTTGTAATCCACACTACCAATTTTTTTCAAGATCTTGTAAGGGCCATAATACTTAGGTGATTTCTTTTATCCTTTTTATATTACTTTTGAGACATATACTTAAATGAATGTAAATACATAAATACCCAATCACCTATGTCAAAATGTTGCTCACTACGATGTTGATTTGCATGCTACTTCACTTAATTTTATGCCTTTACTAAATTCTCTCATAAATTTTTGAGCACCTCTTGTTAATGGTGAATGTGTTCCTTAACACATCAAACCTTAGAATACATTAAAAAAATTGAAGTGATGGATATGGGGTGATACCCATACAATGCCACAAAGGGAGACATATTCGAAGAAGTGTGAAAAATAGTGTTATACCACCATTCAACAAGTGGTAGCCAATGAACCTATTTATCCTATTTGTCAAAAAAAACAATGAATATTCCCTTTGAGAAATTTATTGACTACCTCTATTTTTCCATTAGATTGAGGATGATAGGATGAGATACAAACCAAATAGGTACCCAAACTTGTAAGTAATTCAATCAAAAAATTACTAGTAAATATGGGATCTCAGTCACTTATAATGATTTTTAGAGTGCCCTGCAATTTTTTAATTGTATTGATAAGAGTAGTAGTTATTATATTGCAACAAATGGCTATGATGAGGATCAAAAATGATCATACTTGGTGATTCGATCCACAACTACCATGATAACTTTTCTACCCTCAGACCATGGTAAACCCATAAATAAATCCATGAAAACCTCTTCCCAATGTTAGATAGAAATGGATAAAGGATGCAAAAGATCTAGGGTCTTAATGGTGTCACCTTTATTTTGTTGTAATACCATGCATTCAACCACATATTTTTGAACATAGCCTTTGAGTCCTTCACAAAATAAATCTTTCTTGATTCTATGATATGTTTTCAACAATCTTGAGTGACCTCTAAGTGGAGAGGCATGAATTTCTTATAGAATTTTATATTTGAGGAGAGAATTCTTACAAAGGTATAATCTATCTTTATGCCATAATGTGTTCCCCTCCATATTATTTTTTTAGATTCATTAGAACCATGATAAATATTGTGAATCAAATCCTTGGTAGCACTATCATTCTCCCATTTTGATCTTGCTTTCTCTAGTTAATCTACTTACCACATGGTCATGGCACATAACAATGCCTCAACTGATTCATCCTGTTGAGAGAGGGCATATACTACCACATTCTATTTTTATTTCTTATAAACTATTTCAAAATCATGGCATAACATTTTAGTCACCCATTTTTATTGTTATTCAAATGACAAGATGTGTTTCAAAAAATATTTGAGGCTATCATGATCAATATTTACCTAAAAGTGATTACCTATCATATAAAGTCTCCATTGCTTCATTTCATGCATAATATCAATCATATATTTCTCATATATTGGTTTAATCCTATTTTTTACTTTTATTTTGTGACTTTCAAATTCTAGTGTTTTGCCTTCTTACATAAGTATAATCCCCATGCCATATCTTGATGTGTCACACTCCACAAAAAAAGTTTTTGAGAAATTAGGAATATCCAAAACTAGATTTGTGCACATAACCATTTTTATTATTCAAATGCCTTGGTAGTTTAATCAATTCATTGGAAGGAGTATTTATTTATCAAAGAGGTGAGTGGGGATACAATGTTATCAAATTTTTTGACAAACTTGCAATAGTAACTAGTTATCCCTAAAACTTTGTAAAGGTTCTTGAGGGTCTTGGGAACCTACCACTCCATTATCACTTGGAATTTATTAGGATCAAATTTAACTCCTTCATGTGAAACAATATGACCCTTTTACTCCACCTCTTTAACACCAAAAACAAATTTAAAAGGTTTGGCATAAAGTTGATGTTGTTCCAAAATTGAAATTATTGTTTCACACGCTTTAAATGGTCTTCCCATTTTTTATTGTATATGAGGATATCATCAAAAAACACTAATAAAAACTTTCTAAAAAATGACCTAAAAATAATATCAATCAAACTCTTAAATGTATATGGTGCATTTCTGAGGCCAAAAAGCATGACCATAAATTCATAATGACCTTCATGAGTTTTGAAAGTTGTTTTAGGTATGTCATCATCATGGATGTTAATTTAATGATATCTAGAGTGAATATATAAATTGGTAAATTAAATATCACCGTGTAATTCATCTAAAAAATAATCAATTACTAGAATAGGAAACTTATCTTTGACGGTGTATTTTTTGAGTTCTCTATAGTCTGGGCACAACCTCCAATTGTCATCCTTCTTCCACACCATAACCATCAAGGAGGAATATTCACTTTGACTATGTTAGATGATTCCTACCTCTAACATCTTTTGTACCATATTTTTAATTTCTCTCTTTTAGGTATAGGGATACCTATAGGGTCTGATATTGGGTGGTGTACTTCTTAGAATGAGTCTGATGGCATGATCATGTGCATGACTTAGAGGAAGTCCTTTTGGAATTTCACGAAAAATAACATAATGGTCATCCAACACCTTTTACAAATCAAGATGCGGAGACTCCTTGGTTGGTTGAAACTCCATGAAAAATAAGTGTGCCATAAAAATTTATGCACCCTTTCTAAAAATCTTTGTCATTTGGTGGGAGCTAAACAATTATGGAGATTTATCGCATAATACATGTAGTTTTTTACATCATGATTTCACCCTAATTATTATAATCTTTAAATTTATGGATTATTATGGTTATCATTTTATTATTATTTAATTTATTTGAACTTTATGATATATACTGGTTATGGGATAGTTATATGTTTTTAGTTTACATGATGGATAAATTATGGGGTAGATACACAAAGTTGGGGGATAAGAAAAGTGACACAATGAAAAATACAAATCATTTCCTATAAAGGATATATGCCCTTTTCAAAAGGGCATGCACCCTTTTTTTTTAAAATACCAATACAAACATAATTATGGGTCGGTCCCAACCCTAAAGGGCATACACCCTTTGTAAATGGCATATTCCCTTTAGACTTTAAAAAATGCATGCTATTTACAAAGGGTTTACTCCCTTTATAAAGGGCATACACCCTTTACAAAGGGTGTGCATCCTTTCTAAAGGATGTATGCCATTTTTGGACTAAAGGGTGTATGCCCTTTTTGGACTATATATACACATGTCTTTCTCATATTGGAAAAGAATTTATAGTCCAAAAAGGGCATACACCCTTTAGAAAGGATGCACACCCTTTGTAAAGGGTGTATTCCCTTTATAAAGGGAGTAAACCCTTTGTAAATAGCATGCATTATTTTAAGTCTAAAGGGAATATGCCATTTACAAAGGGTGTATGCCCTTTAGGGTTGGGACCGACCCATATTTATGTTTGTATTGGTATTTTTTTAAAAAAGGGTGCATGCCCTTTTGAAAAGAGCATATATCCTTTACAGGAAATGCTTTGTATTTTTCATTGTGTCACTTTTTTTATCCCCCAAACTTGTGTATCTACCCCATAATTTATCCATCATGTAAACTAACAACATATAACTATCCCATAACCAGTATATATCATAAAGTTCAAATAAATTCAATAATAATAAAATGATAACCATAATAATCCATAAATTTAAAGATTATAATAATTAGGGTGAAATCATGATGTAACAAACTACATGTATTATGGGCTAAATCTCCATAATTGTTTAGCTCGCATGAAATGACAAAGATTTTTAGAAAGGGTGCATAAATTTTGCTTTTAGAGGTTGTTGTTAAACACTTTGGACTACAATTTTTTTTACCATGTTTGATGTTTTTCAAGCATATATTTAGTAAAATTAATGTTAAGTATAAGTTTACATTTAATTTTATATTCTTACAAAATTAAATA
Source organism: Torreya grandis (assembly GCA_037957365.1). NCBI lineage: Eukaryota > Viridiplantae > Streptophyta > Pinopsida > Cupressales > Taxaceae > Torreya > Torreya grandis. The sequence goes on along the minus strand of JARHVA010002924.1, from coordinate 1,210,358 downwards.
TAAACTTATAATTTAATTTTTTTTTACTAAATATAAAAAATTAGGGCCACTCAACATCTTTTGAAATTCATTATAGAGCTATAGGATTTACCATTTAGAAGATAGTTTTTCAAATTTCATTCCAGCCAATACTTAGTTTTCATAATTTTAGGATTAGAAGATAGAATGAGAAATGAGGTTAAAAATCATGTTACGTATGTAATAGATATATACCATTGAGGATTATATGTTTGTTTACCTACTTAAGTATTCCCTATCTATTTATCTATTTGAGTATGCTCTAACTGATCAAATAATCAAGCCATGGTTTGATCTCAAAGAATATGCCCTAACTAAATACACAAGCCATATATTGGTATTTACTATTCCCTATTGGTGTCAAAATAAGTGTTCCACTTACTCAACCTAGTCTATTTCAAGGTCCTTTAAACAATTACTTGCAATTAGGTCTCTTCCTAACCATATATTTTCTCTTGGTCTATCACAAAAGGTCTTCTAAGTATTGGTATTAAAATACTAATGACCTCATTCTTCAGTGTTATGTCTTGACTTCTTAGCCTCTATACTTAAATCAAAAGACACTTTTAATGAGTTTAAAATAGGGTACTCAGTCTTAAGATAGTAATCTACCTTGAATCAAAACCCTTCTTTGACTCCTAAAGCACTCAATTGTACATCCTCACTTCTTTGAACAATACTATGAGGGTTTTACCAATTATTTGACTCAAGCTTCTTAGTGCATGAATAACTTCAACTTAAAACTTAGATGACAACAACTCTACCCTTTATAGGCCTATTAGGCCAAATTCTACCTCTTAAGGACTTGATACAAAGAGGTCTAAAGCTACCTTGTTTTTTGGACTCATTAAATTAAAAAACTAAATGAAAATATCAAGACAATGATACAAGACTCATATGTGTCTTTACACAATCTCAAGATACCAATTAGATCACCAAAGTGCCAAAAAGTTGACAAAGTCCTAAGCACTGCTATAATATTATGTATAGGCATGTTTGGTATTGAAAATGTGTTACTAATCTAAGATCATCAAAGGATTCTTATAAATATTTATTAAGATGTTTGGATACTATCTCTGAGGATAAGAAACCAATTTCCTTTATAGATTTTTTAAGAATTATAATTCAATGTAAACTCTACTCTTTAGGTTCAGATGGCCTAATCTATTTACTTAGAAGGCTATTAACTTGGATTAAGTGTCAAATTATTTGAATAACTTTACCTGTAAGTATTATATAGTGTTTACATAATAAAATTGGACATTCATAAGAGGTTTATACTCAATCAAAAAAATTAGAGATGTATTATACTTAGAGTTTACTATATTTGCCTAGGAATCTTCTTAACAACCTTGTTCTCAACATAGAAAAGTAACTTTAATTAATGGGTCTACCAATATGCATTAAAAAATAGCTTATAGCATGAAATATATAACATATATATATATATATATATATATTAATGATATAGTCATTCATACATTACATCTACCACATACATCATACTACATTTAGGTATTCAGTCACTCATACATGTCATCTTCATGTGGTCATGATATGGTCACTCATATTAAAAATTAATATAGCTAATAACCCTAGTACACTCCATTTCCACCTAAACCATTAACCCCTAACCCCTAACCCTAAACATTGAAACCTAAACCTTAAGCCATAAACCCTAAACCATGAATTATAAATAATATACCTAAACCCTAGACCCTAAGCCCTAAACCTTGAATCCTTAACCCTAATACATTATCCCTAGACCAAAAACAAAAATCCATAAACGTTAAACTATAGACCCTAAAAATATATAAAAAAACATTAAACCCTATACTTTATACCCTATATCGTAAACCCTAAAACCTTTAACCCTAAACCCCAACCCATAATCCTAAAATCCTAAATCTTAAACTTTTAAACCTAATTGTAAGACCTTAACCCTAAAACCTAAGCCTAAAAACATAAACTATAAGTCATAAACCTTAAACATTTACTCCTAAACGAAAAATTTTAAACCCAAATAGAAAACCAAAAATAAAAAACCTTAAGCACTAAACCTAAATCCCTAAACCCTAAACCCTAAACCTAAAACTCTAAACCCCAAACCATAAACACTAAACCCAAAATCCTAAACCCTAATCCCTAATCCCCAAAAACTAAATCCCAAACCGTTAATACTAAAAACTAAGTTCCAAACCCCAGACCCTTAACCAAACCCCAAAGACCAAAACTCTAAACCTTACACCCTAAACCCTAAGTGTGAAACCATAAACCCTAAACCCCAAACCCAAACACCAAGCCCCAAAACCTAAAAGATAAAAACTTTGTCCCTTGAGCCATAAACCATAAATACCAAACCTTTAAGCATAAAATATAAATTATAAGTCCTAAATCCTAATCCCTAAGCCATAACACTAAAACTTGAACTTAAATGCTAATCCTTATACACTAAACCCTAAGTTGTGAATCTTTAACCATCAACCATAAACCTTAAACCCTAATTTTATAAATCCTAAACCTTTATCCATAAACCATAATCTTGATTTATCACCTATATAGATAAAGGAGAGGGGGCATTAAATAAGCCATATCTTGAAAGGATATGGCTCATTATAACCTATATAGATAAAGGAGTGACGAGGGACATTTGTGTAAAAGGCTTAAGGTTAGATTCAAGATGAATTCCTAATAATTTGTGGGTTTTTTAATCAATGGATCTATAAATATGCATAAATTTCTATCTTGTATCATTAAACCTATATCATACATATAATAATTCAATATAATCATTCAAATATTACATCTACCCCATACCTAGTACTATATGTAGGTAAAATATGGGGCATAATCAATGGTATAGATCTATTACATACGTAACATGATTTTTTTAATAAGTAGATACTAAGAGGGGCTAGGTGAATTAGTATAAAACAATGTTAATTAAATTCCAAAATCATTCCATCATATATCAACCTAATCTAACAACATAAACAAGAAAGCACATACATCCAAAACATGAAGAGAATACATTACATCAACATAATCTCTATGTGGGAAATCCTCATTGGGGATAAAACACACTAAACCCTAAAATATGGAATACTATCCTAAAAATACAAGATTCAACAAATTGAGTAGTACTAATGGGTCAAGGAGCACCTACTCCACAATTTAGTCAAGCATCCACTTGACCTTTAGCTAGCTCCAACTAGCAAGGAGGCTACAACCCCTAGGCAACCAAGAACTAACTCATCTACCTCTGATATAATCTCTACATCTAATATAATTTCACATATACTTGATGATGGACCTTTTCATCTTAAACACTCTCAACTCTACCTCTCTACCTCATACAAGTTGCTTAGTCTCCTTTGCTCTACTAGGTCACCCTCTTCAAAACTTGGTCATTCACCCTAGCTTAAAACCTGCTTACATACTATTAGACCTCTCCAACATATTCATCAAGATATTCTAATGGTTTACATGGGCTTACATCCCTCTTAAAATCCTTCTTTTTTTCCCTTTTCACCATATAATCTCTACTCACAAATAGCCCAAATAGGTCTAGTATATATACCATACTCTCATCTAACTCATCTTGGTTGACAAAGATGATTTACATGCTTGATAAATATTTTAAATAGGTCCTAATAAATTTTACATGTAATAACCATACACCCCTTAGGTTGGCCATTCCCCTTAATACTTAAAACACCAATTAGGCCTACTCACTCACATGTTACAACTTAGACTCCATGTTTCACCTTCATATTCTAAAAATTATAAAAAAATATCAAACCTATAACCAATGGACTCTTTATCACTCCCAAATAGTTTTATTTCACCTTGAGCACCATTACACACTTTGAACCTAGCAATTAGGTTTTCTTGTTCTTTAGGCCTTGTAACACAACAAACATTGTCATAAATAACTAAACCATATAGTTATTTTTATCAAACAAACACCTAAAAAAATATAATTTATAGGTTATACATGACTTTATAAACAACATAAAATCCATTTGGATTCACTGTTTAGGATTCAATCAACCAAAAACATCTCTATCATAGGCTCACTAAAATCTAGTAAAACATAGTCAAATTATAGTCAAGTATTGTGACTCTCTAAATCTTATCAGGGATAAAATATGACAACCAATGAATTATAAACTTATATAACAGCCTAAAATTCATTGAAATCTCCAAATCAGCTTAGACAACCTCCAACTATCCTTTGAAAACTGACCACTTAGATTGCTTGTAGCCTTCAAGAACATAGTCATGAACAAGTTCTTGTATAACACCTGTAACTTTTTCCAAGAAATATAGTACACATGGATAGTTAATTTTATATATATATTTAAAAATTAAATATTTATTTCTCAATTTCAACTAACTTTCATTAGTCTAATAGACCAATTCCTTAGGTCACTATCTCATAGTATTCACTATATAGACAAGCTACTTCGAAAGCATTGTTTCACCTATGTATAAACAACATCAAAAATTTTAAAAAAATGGAACATATTTATTAGGTATTTAAAAAAACACAATTCATTTTAATCAACCTTACTCACCTAGAACACTTCCCTAAACATATATTCACTTGATTGACCTTTTTATCATTCTTATCACAGTCTACAAGTTTTAGCGATAGGATAAAGTGAGTGATAAAATTGATTCACAAATATGTCCAAGATTTATAAAATATCATCATGGACTTGTATAAAAATTATATATCTTTATCTTCCATAAATTTAGCAACTGGGTCTAATGTACCACTTGACTTCTACACCTTTTCTGGAAATAATCACATTATTGTAGCTTTTGCTTACTATCAAGACAAACCAAAGCCACTTACACATATTTGAGAGATTTATCTAAAATATATAATAATAAAATTATGTTACCCAATCCATTCTAATCATAAACCATCAATATCTTCTCCATTGGGTCTTTTATAAGCGTTTGCAAGCCCAAAAACCTACTTATCTTCTTAACATTCCTTCATAAAGCTGAGGGCTTGGTTTCCTACAAAAAACTTATAAAAAATTATTAGGACCCTTAATCAACTACTCCAAAAGTATTAGGTCACCATGTAATCTTTACACATTCCAATGAGCATTATAACTTTCTTCACGAGCTAGGAATCCTTCATCCTACATACACAAGTATCCTTCCAACATACTATCTTGTTTTTTCTTCATTCTCGGGACCTAAAAATTGGTAAACACATTTGAAAAAAAATTCATACCTCATTCCATTCTTATAATAGCTTTTACACCTTTTAATCTCATCTTGAGTCACCAATTAGACCTCATTAAGTCTTTATGCACACTAGGTCTATGAGTGAAGACTATATATTGATTAAGAAACCACCTTGAAACCTATTAAAATAAACTCACCACCTTAGATACATGTCATAAAACTTCATTCCATGCTCCCCAAATGTCTTCCATGTTATCCTTAGTATCAACAAGCTCAACCTGCTAGGCTACCAAGCCTATGCCACCATATAAGGCTACCAAGCTTATGCCTATATCACTATTCACATACTTGTCTTCTCTCCTTGACCTAAAATAATAAAAAATAGGCCTAAAAAATGATTAACTTAGATCATATGCATCCAAACCTACCTTTCACAACTTCAAGCTCAAACTCATCACCATCATGACATCACCACTTTGTCATTACCTTTGACGTCAACGATACATGACATCATCCTTTGACATCAATGATAACATACCTGCAATATATTTTTAAACTCATTTATCATTCTATCTTTTGATCCTAAAATTCTAAAAACTAATTATTGGTTAAAATGGAATTTGAAAACCTATCTCTGAAATGGTAACTCCTCCAGCTCTGAAATCAATTTTAGAAGTTGTTGAGAGGCTCTAATTTATTATATTTAGTAAAGTAAATTTAAATTATAATAATATAAAATGTTTATATTATTATACTTAACATTTATTTTATTAAATATATTCTTTCAAAACAAATACCTCTAATTTATAAACAAAAACAAAAATACATGGCTTTCAAAAGTCTATTTGCAAAACGAAAACAAAATACATGACTTTTAAAATGGTGTACACCCTTTGCAAAGGATGAATTCCATTTGAAAATGGTGTGAACCCTTTGAATAGGGTATGTACCCTTTGAATATGGTATGTATCCTTTTCATAAGGTGTACATATTTTTCAAAGGGCATGTGCGCTTCGCATAGGGTGTACACCATTTACAAAGGGTGTACGCCCTTTAAACATTTCAATATTGTTTTGCATTTTTCCTCCAAATTTTCTTTGGGTATAGGCTTGGAGAGGTCTCAACATAGCTTGAAACTAGTCATGGAGTAGCCCACTTAGTTTCTATAAAATTTAGGATTCTTTTTCATCTTTATCGATACATCTAATCAGGCAGCTTTTATTATTTTTAAAAAAAAATTATATGGGTTTATAGAGGAGAAAGTGTAGTTTTAAAATATATAATTTTTTTTAATGTTATAATATTATTTATAATTATTACTTAATTTATATATAACATACCTCATTATGGACTATATACATATCATCACAAATTCTCTTATAAATTTTTTAATATTAATCAAAATTTTATAAAAAATATATCTCAACAATCTCCATATTATCAAATATGCTTTAAAAAAATGATTTTCATGAATTTAGGGTCAAAAATTTGTGCTTTTAAACTTTTAGTTTCAATTTTCCAACTATCTTGACTTGTAAATATATATATATATATATATATATATATATATATATATATATATATATATATATATATATATATATATATATATATATATATATATTAAAAAATTAATAAAAAACATTCTCAACAATCTTTGACATTTCACTTCTCTATATATGAAATTTCATACAAAAATTCAATTGTTTACTTAAAAAAAGTGTGTTCATACTCGTGTACTCTCCTTATCTTTTTACAAAAGATGACCAACCTATTTTCATAAATGCAACTATTTCACACACTTTTATCATTTGGGTATTGGAAAAAATTATATATTTAGAAACTACATTCAAAATGACACAATTAATATTTTTATGTTATTGTGATATTTATTTTTGAAGTGTCTCTAACATTCTCTCCAAGTTCAACTATTGTTATTTTCATTAAAAAGGTGTTGTTTTATACCCCCATTTTGTCCCCCATTATCTTGCATCTACCATATGTGACAGTTATACTTTCTTATTGTGCACATTATTATGTATATTTGTTAGTTATGCATCATTATTTTTTGATATATATGATGACTCAAGATAACTACCTACTTGTCATGAGGTGGATGTAGGATTGATTCTTCTCTCAGAGCATGATGGAGGCAGACCATCATCAGAGGGGATGACATAGATGGGATGATTGGGAGATGTCAAAGAAACTTCTAGTAACCCAACACACACCAAAGTAGAATAACTTGTTTAACTTTTTGTTTGATTAAGATATTTTATTTTAAGTGATAATATATTTATTCTATGATCATTATGTTGATGCTTACACTAAATTGTTTGTCTAACACAATGACTATTTTAAATGATATTCAGTAAATATCATTATCTTGATTTGATGTCTTTGTGTATAATAAATAATCAACACATTAGTATAAATCTATGATTCAATAAGTACAATGCTAGCATTATTATAACATCTCTATGTGTGATGAAAGATTAGAATGTTTAATAGGATTCTCTTTTTGTTCAAAAGCTAGTTATTGATTTCTCTATAGTCGCATTGTTATTCAAAATCATAATGTTGTTAACCTTTTTGAGTTAATGCCAATAGTTTCATTGTTATCATATGAAATTAACTTTAGCTAAAGGATTTAAATTCAAGTGGAATTAGTCTTATGTTATAAATGGAATTATTAATTGGTTTGATTTATATTTTGATGAGATAATTACCTGTTACATTTAATTTAAGAAAATTTAACTATCATAATATTGCTAACTTCAGAGCTAAGTCCAATGCATGGATCATGTTGAGATTTGAAGGTATAAAATCATCATTTCTTAATGACTGAAGTGGACCTAAGTTGGTAATGAACTCAACCTTGAACACAAAAATTAAACATTCACAATTTATGAAAATAAATGAAGCTCAAGTTAAGTTACGATAATTGATTTTAAATAGAAATGGTAAAGCAGTAGATTATGCATCCAATTAAATATTTAAGGATGAGATTATAATAAGTGGAAGGAGTGAGGTGAGAGGACATAAGATACATGAAGGAAGAAGGAGGAGAGTAAAGGGATAGAATAGAAAGGAAACAAAGACATTTTGGTTCAAATTAGTGAGAAGTGACTTTAAGGTTGGTTATGTAATTATTAATCTTCTATTATTGAATTCTAGGAATGATTTGACCCTGTAGGTTTTAGAAATAAATTTGATTATTTATTGAAATTTTAGGCTTAGATCATAATATATAAACCTACAATTTACAAACCTGATACATTAAAAAAGATAAATATATGAAAGAAGTTGTAAGATATAAAATAAATACCTATGTAGAGGTGATGCTAATAAGTGTGTGTGTGTGTGTGTGTGTGTGTGTGTGTGTGTGTGTGTGTGTGTGTGTGTGTGTGTGTGTGTGTGTGTGTGTGTGTGTGTGTGTATCAACTGTGTGTGTGTTAGATTTATTTTATTAGCTATGTAAGGAAATATAGAAATTATGCATTTTCATTAATTGGAATTTTTTTTCAGCATCAAAATACAACATGCAAATGGATTGTGTATGATGTGATGGATTGATATACATTTTTTCCTATGATGAATTACTTTTAATGCATATACTCATTATACAATCAGTGTATACATATAATTATATATAGATTTAGTTTATTAGCTATGTAAGGAAATCTAGAAATTTGGAATTGTTCATTGATAGTGAAATAATTTATACATATATGTATAGGTGTAGATTGAGTGAAGGCTATTTTTACTATGACCTACATATAAAACCTATACACATATATGTATCCATTGTATTTTGTATTTGTTATACTTTTAGCCTATAGATAGGAAAAATAAACTATAGTTTTACATTATATATGGGCTACTCAAGACTCTAAGTTAATACCATATTATATATGTGTCAATGTTAAAAATGATAAAGAAACAAGACTTGAATTTGTTGATTTAATCTAGTTGACTAGGTCAAACTAGGGGTTAAATAAATTATTATTATTATTATTATTATTATTATTATTATTATTATTATTATTATTATTATTATTATTATTATTATTATTATTATTATTATTATTATTATTATTATTTTAACTTGATAGGCATGAATTATTTATTGGGAAATAACTATGAGTATTTAGTTGTGCATAAACTATTCTTGTGATATGAAAAGTGCCAATTGTTTGTGAGTTGGTTTTATTATTTTATAGATACTCTTTTAGTCAATTTAACCTATTTTCACTATATACATTGATTTTATAGTAGTGTACTTGATTTTTTAAACTTAAGATAAATCAAGAAACTTGAATAATCTATATAGTTGTATGTATCCTTTTGTATTCTTAGAGAATACATACACATCATTAGATATGGTTGTACAAGTTATGGTGTGTATATATATATATATATATATATATATATATATATATATATATATATATATATATATATATATATATATATATATACACACACACACACACACACACTTGTGATTAGGATTTAAATGACTTAAAATTATACATAGTATAGATGATGGAATAACCTTGATGCAAATCCGTACACTAGTATACTTGTATGGTTATAAACAACTTGTTTTATGTTGTTGAACATTCCCTATCTAGCTTAGTTATGTAAAAACTTAAAATCATTCAGTATTAATTAAGGTCAAACTCTTACTATGACATACTTATAGTTCTTTTGAGTTTTGGTGAGGGACAAACATGTTGTGGAATGATCAATGAATTCTTGTGATGTTTACGTAACTATGAACTTGGTATGATTCATGCCTGGATGGTATGATATTTGGATATAAATCAATTATATTCATTATATTTAAAATATCATTATGTGAGAGATTCATTTAATACATTTGATAGACTAAATGCATAGTTATGATTATTTCCCATACTTAACATGTCTACATATATTATATTAGGAATAATCTATTTTAATCTTTGGTTTATGTATTATGTTAGATTTAATTAGTCTTACATTGATAATGCCAAATAAATAGTGAGATGGACTTTAGTAGCTTAGTTAACTTCATCAATGTCAGATAAAGATAATCTGGTCAAGTGGTGTGTATGGAATTAACTAATCCTAGAGATCAAATGTTATTTAAAAACTTTGGCTAAAGTAATTTTAGATTGACATTGTCATTTCATATATTTGATTTATGTGTTTGTGTGATATCATGTTATAACGTATTGTTTTATTATTTTTGGGAAACTAGGGTCTAGTTCCTAAACAATAAAGGGTTTTGAGTAATGGAAAAAATCCCATTAAATACAAAAAATACAAGTTTTTATCAATTTAATCAAATTAATTACATATGGAAAGAAGTAAACTTATCTGGAAAAATATACTAAAATGAATGATTTTGGGGTTGAAATCTATTGCATAAGACTGGGAAGATATTACGAACCTAGATATATCTTTCATTTTATGAAAGGATAGGATTTCCAAAATAGGATACCCAAGGGTCTGGTACTATAGTCCTTTTCTACTACTATTTTACTAAAGACCTAAGTTTTTTGGGTTTTATTCACTATTTCTATGTGAGCTTGTATATGAAATTTGGGAGGTTGAATGTCAACAGAGCTCACTGTAGGTCTATTTGAATATCCAAACCCTAGGTCTATCTACACACACAAAACAAAAAATACATCAAAATCATAAGGGGGAAAACTAGGTTAGGTGAAGTATGATCACATGATATAGAGCCCATACTATCTTGATTGTTATCTACATTAACCCTCAATGCTAGGGTCTCAAATCAAATGTAGTTCTCCCTTAGGGAACGTGCATAATCAATGTGCATGATAGATTCAAGAATTAACTTTTTCTTAGGCCCTTCCTTGATCAAGCATGCAAGTCTATGTGTGATGCAGAATGTTAAGCTATATTATTGATTGATTATTATGTATTATGCCAAATTAGTAAGTGCTAGATATAAAATGATTTGTGTAGTCCTTTATATGAGAGATTCTTTATTTCAAATTTGGGAGCTTTATTCACATTGGCTAACATTATAAAACCTAAGGATGAATATATGAAATGGGTTGGGAATAATTAAGTGATGGAAACTAACCATTGGAATTTAAAATGACATTGGATAGGAGTGTTAGAAATGGACACCTTAGGCTCTAAAATTGTAGTCCAATCCCAATGCTCCTATCCTATAGGCTCAAGACCTGGGGGATGGAATAAGCATGGGAAATCTGACATGGCTGAAGTGGAATGACTATTTGAAAGGCTTAAGATGACTAGAAATAGGCAAAAAGGTGGTTCAGGCTATGAAAGACATGGATAAATGTGAACAAAGCTCATATTCTCCAATCAGAGTCTCTTGTGAAAGTATTGTGAAAAGATAAGATATATGTGGTTTCCTGACCAGTTTAGGGTGTATATATTTGCCCCCATTTTAATCTAGTGATGCAATGAAATGAAGTACTAGAGTAAAAGAAAGAAAATAAAATGCATACCTAAACCTACCTGCGTAGAAATGAATGTGCTACAAAAGGGTCCAACTCACTTTTCAGATAGGGAAGTGGATGTAGAGTTGAATAGTGCCTAGAAAAAGAAGGAATCCCTAAAATAGATACCTTATGTACTAAATCTAGAAGTGGAATCTGTGTAACATGGAGGAGGGAAATGTTTGTCCCTTATGCTAAATTTAAATGGAATGAGAAATGCTTGAAGGCCCAAAACCAATGTCTGCCTTCTATCCCACATAAACTTATGTAATTTAGAATGTGTGTATAAAATTTGTATGCTATGAAGATAAAAATCTATCATACCCCCAATATGAATATCTAAACTAGAATTGAGAAATGCTTAGAGGCCCAAAACCAATGTTTGTCCTCTATCTTACACAAACTCATGTAGTCTAGGTTAGGGTAATATAATGGACCGACTAATGTAGATGGTTGTGTGGTCCAGCTTGGGGACAATTGGGGTATATTTGAGTGTAATTTGAAACTCTAGTAAATGTGTGAGAAGAGAATGGCATGTCTTGCCATTTCATCTATATAATCTTGGATGATGAAGAACATGAACATCTATGATATGCACCTAAATCTAGTATGTGATTGATGCATATGTATAATTTGGTAATATGTATAACCACATGTGATATAACCTATCATTCCATGATCCATGTGAAAATTGGAGATCAAAACATTGTGCTCTGCACTATGCCTATAATCTGCTATCTGGTCCTGTAACTATGTCATGTTGTATAAAGATGTATGTGTGACACATGTAATAATGTACATGCCACAAAATTTGGTATCTAAGTATGAATATATATTAAAGTCATTGTGAATCCATATAATATGAACCATAATATCTAAATAGTCTATGTACCTATAAGTTGAAATCATTATGGATTCATATGATCTAAACCACTGCATCTGAATAGTCTTTGTATCTATAAAGTGAAGGTGTATCCCTCTAAATGTCCTAAGTAATGTTGAGTGACCCATGTAATCTGAATCACTATATATTTTGACCGATCTAATCTAAATTTGATAATCTAACTTTTGGATGTGTATAAACCATGGTGTATACACCTATGAGAGTGGATAGGTATGAAGGGTAAGTGTAGGAATAGGAATAATAGGAATGATTCCCCCCTTTTGGGGAGAGGGATGAAATTTAAGATAGAGGAGGTCGACCTAAAAGTGATGACTAGTGCCAGAATGATAGAAATAAAGTGGTATAGTTTGAATTGATTAAGAAATTGTTTGATTGATTTGAATGAGTTGTTTGAAATTGGAACAAGTTTTGATTAGTGATAATCAAGATGTGTGTATGAGTATAAAATAAATATAAATATGTGTGTGCCATAGTAGGAAAATTAAGTAGTAAGAAAGTAAAGTTAGTGTGATGTCAAAGGTATCATTATCATGATTTTTGGAATGAAATGGTTTGAAAAATAGAGTTATGGTGTTCTAGTTATGGGCAAAATGGTATTTTTCTTTTGATGAAAAATTTGTTTGATATAGGAAAATTGGATTGATTCTTGTTTCATTTTGTGTATTGACTAGTTTGAGATTTGGAGCTCTGAAGTGAGAGATATGCCAAGGAGATGAGCACCTACCACAACCTATTTTGAGTGGCTGACATCCCAAATTGAGGTTGGAGGTGATGTTATCCTAATAAGTAACTGAAACATTTGATTATTTATTTATTTGAAAACTTGTTTTTGACATTTTTGAGCTATTTTAAGAGTCCTAAGAAAATTTTCACTAGTTCTATCACTCTTATCTAGGAGTTAGTGCTCCTATCCTAGGTTTAACATTTTTTTCTAGGTTCCAGCACTCCTATCTAGCACTGTTATCCATTCTACAGTGTTATCATCCATTGGGCTTGAATTTTTGATATTTTGATTTGTTACCTATTTTTGTATAGTTTGGTTGTTTACTTGGTATGGTTGACTAATGTATATTTCATTTTTGGTGTTTTTAGTGTGAGGTGTGGATGAGAGTTTTGTAGGGGCCAGGTGATGGAGACATTGAGTATGTTACCATTGTCTACTGATGAGAGAGCTATCATGGATATGGTAGGGCTAGGTCATGTGTGTGACCTAGGAACTATACAGTGGGATAGGTATCTAATTGTTGCCTTATGTGAGATATGGAATGTAGGTACATATGCTTTCTAGCTTCTTATAGGGGATATTATTGTGACTTTATAAGATGTGTATCATATTTTACATTTACCAGTTAGTGGATAGTAGATGACATTTCAAGATGACATGGGTTATGATGTTATTGACCATGTATCCTTGTATTTAATTGGTGTGTCCTCTGGTATACATCAAAGTGGTAGAGATAGTGTTATGTTACTATCAGTTATAGTACATTCTATTATTCCACATCTATAAAAGTGTTTGTTCATGTTTTTGGCTTCATTTGTTGCTATGGACAAGAGTGGGGTGTTTATTGCATATAGGATGCATAGGATTATTCATAATGTTGAGGCATATGACACTATGTTCTCATAGGGGAGGATTATGATTACCCACCCATACAAGGATCTTTATAGGTTTACCCAGGAGGTATTTAGTGGTGTTGTGAGTGCAACTACCTTATTGCATTATTGGGCTTATGAACACATTATTGTTATATGACTAATCAGGTCACCTAGGATAGAGTGAACACCATTGTAGCCATTTAGAGAGAAGTGGATGAGTACATTGGCTATCCAATTTTCTAGGATAAATCATTATATATGAGTTTTAGATATATTGGTGGCTCATGATATCATATGGAGGCCCTATAGACGATTTCTTGAGTGGGTTGAGAATGGAGTGTAGTTGTGGTATATGAGGTTCAGTTATTAGTTACATGACCATTGGGTTGGAGTGTACAAGAACTTTTAGTATAAGCACATGACCAAATATTTTTGGGTGCCACAGGGTGTGCCTCATGTAGCATGGGTGTGGGTGAGGAGTGCATAGGTACCAGTAAGGGTAGGATCTCATGTGAGGCCTATTAAGGTTGAGTTAGCACCATTACCTTTGGATGCATGGGACACAAATATAGATATTCCTAATATAAATGATGTTAGATGTATAGATTCATATACCATATGGTGGGTTAGGAATCAATGGGATCCATTTTATCTTATTGATGAAGGGGATGCTCCCATGTATGAAAATCCTACACTAATACAGATGATGGGAGGTTAATGAAAATTATATTTGAATTGTGTATAATTCTTTTATTATTTAGTTTCATTTGAACATATATATCTAATGTAGTGTTTTACTTTGTGTGTAGGTGGAGTGATTGGTGTATAGGATGAAACACAAGCTGGGGCAGGAGGTAGAGATGATGGGTTATGAGAGACCATCATTGAGTTGACACTCTGAGAGCTCATACGACATGTTCATGATGATGTGATAAAAGAGGTTTTGATAGAGCGAGTGATGGTGATAGCTAATGTTTATGTTCATTTATTTGATAGAGATTATATAGTGATAACTACATATGTTAGAGTAGTGGGAGAGATATGAGATTAGGGTTAAACTAGATAGACATACAATGCTCGCACCCAATTTTAGATCAGTGAGTATGAAGATTAGGGATAAGTACATAGAGCTTCAATGGTGATATGTAGACTTGAATGATGATCATGGTTGGATACTAGAGTGATAGAGTCATCATAAGAGGCATTTGGGAGCTCAAGGAGGTATGGGGCCATCGAGTGGTAGAGTAGATTATGGGACTAGTACTGGTGGGGAGAGTGAGACTGAGAGTGAGGGGATGACACCCATTCATGATTGATTATATTTGATATGATGTATATGTTTTGAAAACTTCATTATATATATGGATATAGTTTTGATTTTGACTCATGTGTACTATGTTATGGATTTTTGAATATATTGGTATATTAATTTGCAAATGATTGATTTAGAAATAGTTGATTTGGTATTTATTTCAAGGTTACATATGTTTTGGAAAAATGTTGTTTGGGATGTGACTTGATTATTCATGATATGTTTAAGTGTGATTCTAGGTTTGATTTACAATCATATGTGAGCAAAAAAATTGTTGGTTTTGTAATTGGTAAATTATTTTGACAAAGTGAATTGGTTTAAAACTTGGAAAAATAGGATATCGATAAGGTTAGAATTTGGATAATATGGTTTGGATTAGGGATGGTTGATTGGAACTAGGAATGTTAGTTGTTAGTAGAAGGGGATATAAGAGAATGTTTTATCTTCAATTCCCTGAGAGTGGCTCAAGAATGCAAAGGTTGGCCCTTTGGCTCCATCATTTCCCACTAAGTGAAGTTATGTAATCATGCATGTTTTAATCAATGTTTAAAGTATGTGTCCAATCCCTTTGAATATGTGGATCAAGAATACAAAGGCTAGCTAGTTTTTTAGATCCATCATTGCCCACAAAGTGAAGATATATAATCATGTGTGTGCTAATCAATGTTTCGAATATGTGTCCAATCCCTCTGAGTAGGTGGCTCAAGAATATAAAGGCTAGTGATTTGGCTCCATAATTTCCCCATGAAGTGAATCTATGAACTGATGTTGGTATGAATGTGTGTCATATATCTATCTGAACCCTAATGGCCAAATAAACAAGTGCCCATACTGTTCATGCTATGTAAGAACATATGTTGTATCTAATATTGTCTATTATGCACTAACTATAGTTGTGCATGGAGAATCTACCAAATTTAACCTTATTATATGTCCAAATAAAGCTATCTACTATAAATAAATCTCATCTATTTGTAATTTTAGTAGATTGTTGTGTGAAATAACACCATGTGGCCTTTGTTATGATGCATATGACTGAACAATAGATTGAGATGAAGCTAAAATATGTGATGGTGGCTCATTTAATATCAATCATAGTGGGTTGATATGTGAGATAGGACCCAAAAAACTTAGTCTTACTAAATATCTCTCTAGATCAATACTCTATGATGTGGGTTCACCTAATCTTAACTATAGCAGGTTGCTACGTGAGACAAGACCTAGAAAACTTGGTGATAGTGAATATCTCTATAGAGCAGTACTCTATTGTGGTGCCTATTACTGTGTTTCATATGTATATAGAATTTCACTATGTACTCTTATAACTATAGTTCTATATGTAGGATACTCTCATTGTACTAGTTTCTAAATCCTTTGAATAGGGAGAATAAGATATCTCCTATGAGGATTTGTCTTATAAGTTGCATTACTCTCATGATAAGTAATTGATGATTCTAGTGAAGGAATGTCTTGGGATGACTCAACCATAGAGGAATGAAGTCTAAGAATTCATGATGGATTAGATATTGGTACCCCCTATGTGAATGTTATGATGCCATTATCAACACATCTATTAATGCAATCTATGAGTCCATAACAATCATTACCTTTGTGTCCATGGATACAATGATAGTTACAAAAAGACTGATGTGGCTGTCTGTGTAAGAGATGTGGATCTCATCGATGAGTAAAAGGTAATATGATAAACCTTATATCTAGTAGTGATAATAATATGACACATGGTGTATCCCACTTTGAATCAAACTATAATGGTGCCTTTCTACTATTCTCTATAGTGCATATTTTAGGTTGTGCTCTAGAAATTGGATTTGTATTCTTAACTAGTTTCTTTTTAAGTTGAGGTATCCTATCTTTTTTGGGACATGGTGTAAATTGTGTGCTAGGGTATGTAGATGAAATTACCACTATGAAATCTTGATTAATGTGATCAACTGAATATGCCTCAATCAATCCCAATTTTTTTCTAAAGCTAGAAGTATAGCATAAGTGTCTGAAAGAGGAATATTCCTAATATAATATATTCTTGAGGAGACGTCAACGAATCCCATTAATAGATATATGTTGAATCTCTAAATCTACTAGTTTATAGATCAATATTAACATGTGTATCTTGAATCATAATATACAATCACTAACTGGCTCTAAAGTATTCTGATGCAATGTGGCAAAGTTTTCATATGTAACATGAGGGCCCATGTTTGTTATGTAATGTACAAGAAATGCCTCCTCTAAGTCATCATATGTATGCAAGGAGCCAATGGGAAGTAAATTAAATAACCAATTATATGCTTCCCCCACTAATGTCTACTGGAACAATTTCAATAGAATCAAAGGAAACACATGATATGGTAAAGCCTTTTAAAAGGCTTGAAGGTATATGAATGGATCTCCAATTCCATGAAAGTGAGGCAATGATGGTATCTGGAAATTCTTAGGTAATGAATCTTTTACGAATGTCTTCAAAAGAGGGTTACCATGTAAACATTGGCATCCATACAAGACTTATAAGCCTTGTTTTCCAAGGGAAGGAGATGTACTTGGTGTTGTAATTCACCTATTACATGCATCAAAGAAATAATCGCCTAGGATGGTATATTATCATCTTGAAGTGGTTCATTTAATCATTGAATTTGATCATTATTTTTATCATTGGGAATGCTACATTTAGCAATTGGATCATAGAGAGGGGGTGTGCTCACATGAACCTTTGGAGGAATGGTAACTTGGACCTTGGTAAAGGGATGTAGTCTACCATTCTCTTTAGGTGAAGAGTGAGAACTAGGTTATATTGTAGTAGGGGGTGGCTTGCGAGATCCATTGGTATCTTTATGTTTTAATGAATCAAATTATAGTTGAGTAGAATATGTGATGTTATCATTAACATGTGCATTATTTGAAATAGAATCATACATAGAAGTGGAAACAACATTTGGTAGTGCATTATGTTTGAGAGGAAGAGTGAGAGAAGAGTTAGAAACATGAGAAGAATTTTCTTCTTCACTATGTACATAATAATCATCATTATTCAATGCATTATCATAGATGAAATATTGTTCATAGTCACTCTCATTTTCATATTCATTCACATGTTCACTATCATACTCATTATCACTTCCATTGTCACTAGGGAGAGGTGTAAGAGAATAATTTAATTTTTTTTCTAATATGTAATAAATTATCATGTGAATGTGCATCTATGTTATCCATGGATGGAGTGTATGCATTATTTTTATTTAAAATATGAGAAGCAAGAGTAAGAGAGTTATCATTTAGATATTTGTTTGATAAAGTAGAGTTGAGAGTATGAAATGCATCATTTGAACTATGTATTGGTAATTTTATTTTATTGTGTTTATATTGTTGTGTTTTGAACATAGAAGTAGCAAAAGATAGAAATATTAGGTTCATATGGAAGCAAATTATCACCAATAATAGGTTCACTTGGAAGTGCATGATTAATTTGTTCATTTTGTGTATTGTGCATAGGATAATGAGGTGAAAAGTATCTTTCCCATTTATCAAAATTATTTTCTTTAGAAGAGAGAATAAAAGAGATAGGTTTGAGAGAAGAAGATGCATCTACTTTTTCTTCACTGTCACTTTCACATGTATAATCATACTCCTCGTTACAACAATAGTAATTATCTTCATTATAAATGAAATCATTTTCCACATTTTTAGCTAATGTGCAATTTTGCAAATTTGTCCATTCATTGTCATAATTATGAGAAAAAATTAGAAATTGATCTATGGGATGAGAGGGAAGAAGTGCCTTAGTGGCCATTTTATTTCTTCCACCAAAGAGAATATGTAAAAGTACTATTAAGAAAATAAATGCAAAAATAACTACTAACATAGAGATTTTGAAAATATTTTTGGCAACCGAAAACAATTTGCAAAAATTTCAAAATATTTTTCTAAAAATTACAAGGCAGGGTTGGGTTTTGAGGGCCTAGTTTGGAAATCTAGGGTTTTGAGTTAGGGTTTTAGAATTTTTGAAAATTATGACAATAATTTAAATTCTAAAACAATATTTTGAATAGACTTAATGCACAAAAATTTATACAAAAATCAAAATTTTGAAATTTAATTTTTTCACAAAATAAATACTAATATTAAGATTATAAAAATATTTTTGACACTCCAAATAATTTGCAAAAATTCCAAAATATTTTTCTAAAAATTGCAAGGAAGGCTTGAGGTTTTAGGACCTAGTTTAGGAATCTAGGGTTTTGAGTTAGGGTTTTGGAATTTTTTTAAATTATTTCAATAATTTAAATTATAAAATAATTTTTTAATATACTTAATGCATAAAAATTTATACAAAAATCAGAAATTTAAAATTAAATTTATGCACAAAATTTGAAAGAAAAACCCTAAGTGTACCTAGGGTTTTAGATTTGTTCGAAATAAGTCAGGTTCACCAAATGTTTTATTATTTTTGGGAAACTAGGGTCTAGTTCCTAAATAATAAAGGGTTTGGAGTAAGGGGAAAATTTCAATTAAATATAGTAAAATATAGGTTTTTATCAATTTAATCAAATTAAATGCATATGAAAAGAAGTAAACTTATATAGAAAAATAGGATAAAATGAATGATTATGGGGTTGAAATCTGATACACAGGATTGGGAAGATATTAATAACTGAGATCTAGCTTTTATTTTATGAAATGATAAGATTAGAAAAATAAGACACCCTGGGGTCTGGTGCTATAGTCATTTTATACCGTTATTGTCTTAAAGACCTAAGTTTTTTGGATTTTGTCTGATGTCTCTATATGATCCTGTATATGAAATCTTGGAGGTTGAATATTGATAAAAATTATAAGGTAAATTTAAATATTTAAACCTTAGGTGTGTCTACACACATGAAACAACAAATACATCACAAGCATAAGAAGAAAAAACTAGGTTAGGGGAAGTATGATCACATGATCTAGAACCCCTATTGTCTTGATCACTACCTATATTAATCATCAATGCTAGGGTCTCAGATCAAATGTAGTTCTCCCTTAGGGAATGTGCATAAAAATGTGCATGGTAGATGTAAGAATGAAATTTTTCCTAGGCCCTTCCTTGATCAAGCATGCAAGTCTATGTGTGATGCAGAATACTAAGCTATACTATTAACTAATTTTTATTATGTACTATGCCAAAGTAGTAAGTGTTATATATAAAATGCCTTTTGTAGTCCTTTATATAGGAGACTCTTTATTTTGAATTTGGGAGCTTTATTCACATTTGGCCAACTTTAGAAGTGTTAAGGATGAAGTTAAGAAAGGGTTTGGGATTCATTAAGCAAGGGAAACTAACCATTCAAGTTTAAAATGACATTGGACATGAGCACTAGAAATGGACACCCTAGGGTCCAACACTGTAGTCCAATCCCAATGCTCCTGTCCTAAAGGATTGAGACCTAGAGGGATGGAATAAACATGATAAATCTAACTTGGTTGAGGTGGAATGACCATTTGAAAGGCTTGGGATGACTGAGAATAGTCAAAAAGGTGGCTCAAGCATGAAACAAGACCAAAATGAGTAAAATGAAAGACATGGCTAAATGTGAATAAATCTCATATTCTCTAGTTAGAGTCTCTTATGAAAGGACTCTAGAAAGACAAGATATATGTGGTTGCTTGACCAATTTAAGGTGTATGCACATATTTTCTTTATGATACACATCATATAGTAGAAATCTTACAACACACGGGTACTAGCATGTCTCTCTAGATTATTGCACCATCATTATCTAATTATATATGAAGGGAGGTCCATTCCCTGATGGGGGATTATACAAGGGAACAAAGGTCCATAGATGGTGTGGAAAAACACTTAGATGATGCTCTCTCTTCCTATTGTAATACTTACTTGGAGACTACACTTGATATTATCAAAGATACATGAGTTTGTTTAACTTGATCTCCATGGAGTATAATATCTATTTATTGTATCAAGGAAAATTGCCTAATGGAAATGTATTTGTACTATTTTTTATATTTGAACAATAGAAGTTATATTATTGTACCAATTATGGCTAGATTTTAAAGTGATTACTTTCCTTGTAATTATGTTATGATACATAAAATGTTAGTGATTGGAGTTGTTATTGTCAAGTTTGTGGAAGTCCAATATGCTTTGATAGTCTATTAAAAATCACCAATTGGATTCTTGTGGTATAATCTAATGAAAGAATAAATTTTGAGTAAATAGTTCTAAAAAAAATTTACCAAATTATTCTAGTACAATCCATGATGGATTATTACATAGTTTAAAAGTCCTTCCTTCTAAATGGAACCTCATGAATAATTCTTGGAAATTCATCTCAATAGTGCCCAAAATGGTGATCCACTGCACTCCCAAAACAATGTCAGCTCCTCCCATGGGATTAAAAAACATAGGAGAATCTGAAAAATAGTCTCCCATAGCAAGTTTAATATTATGGAATTTTCTAGAATAGTTGACCATACCACCATCTATAATCATGACCTAAATGTCTCGAGTTGGGTAAATGAAAAAATTTAAATGAGCATCCAACTTACTATTAATGAAGTTATGTGTACTCTCAGAGTAAATTAACATAGTCACCTTCTATTTATTCAAGAACCCCACAACCTTAAGATTTTAAGGAGTATTAATGCTTGAAAGTGCATGATAGAAAATAGTAGGTTGAAAATATTCATATTCATCCTCAGGTTCTTTTAACCCTTTCCCTGAAGCCTCCTCATTTTCTTCCTCCTCATTGGCATCGTCAATGTAAAATAATTTTTTTTAGCATATTGATGCCCTTTTCTCCATTTACTATTATGACCAAAACACAAACCTTTTGCACACTTTTCTTCCACTTTTTGAGGTGTCAATATGATAGGATGCTGAAATGATGCTGGGAAGGTGCATTCATGAACATTGGTGAAAAGTATTCATCAAAGTAGTTAATTTTCCTCAACCATGTGTGTGCTTGGTATAACCTTAAATATAGTACTAGGATGAAAAATGTGAACCTCCAATTAGATGCTATTTTTTAGGCCACCCAAAAATAGGTTAGTCAAATTTTCTTTGATAATGTTTATCACACATAAGGAGAGATTTTGAAATTTATGAATGTAGTCCTTGATAGTCCTAGTTTGGTGTAACTTGGATAGCTAACTGAAGTAGTTTTTAGAGACATTATTGTGATAGTGGATATGAAACTCCTTAGAAAATACTGACCGTGAAACTGGAACACCCTTTTTTATTTTGAGAACATAACCAGTGATACCAAATTAATGGCTAAGGTTCTAGATATAGATAGGCCATAACCACTTTTTATAAACATGGAGTCTAATGTAGATCAAATAATTTTTCAATTTGAGTGATCCAAGTGACTGGATTGTTACCATAAAACTTACATAGGTCCACTTTTGGCAACATTAGCATAGGGACAGAATTGGTGTTGGAATTATTTGGAGGAGGAGAACCAAACTGAAGTGGTGGAGGATTATTTTGAAGTCGATGAGCTGATAATTTGGCCATTTTCCCATATATATTGTTTTAATTGATCCTTCATGCTATCCAATTACCTTTTCAAACCTATAATGTCCCCTTGAACCATATCAAAATCATGTTTTTCTCCATGCCCTACAACTCTAACTTAAGTTGTTAAACTACCTTCGAAATTGATGGATCAAAAGTTTTAGATTTCATGTCATCCTTGTGAGGATTTTTTGGAGTTTATTTCCCTTTCCCACATCCATGAGTGTTTGGACCAGCCATGTAAAAACCCTAGGAGGGTTTCAACCCTAAAAAAATATACTGGTGGAATACACCATTGCAATCATCTCACAAAGATAAATCCAATTACTGCTATTGTGCACAAGGGTGAAAATTTTCAAATAAAAAAATGTACCAGTAGAATATACTATTGTGATTGTCTCATAGAGATGAATCCAATGACTACTAATTTTCACAAGGTAAAATAAATTCTAGAATTCCTTTTTTTTCTTTTTTATTAAAAACCCTCATGAAAAAAACTACAGTGATGAAAAAAATCAATTCCTCCCAGATCATAAGCTATGCTTTTTTGGCCTTCTAGTACTCAAGATGCTAGATTTGAATAAAAATAACTACACCACATAAATTTTCCTAAATCAAAGCTCTGATACCACTTGTAATAAAATTAATTACATGATTCACAAGAATAAAATTATATATGGTAGAATTAAGAGAAGAATAAGTATATCCACAATAATTGGTGAAAGAGTACAATACTTGAATATTATGACTGAGCCACTTTTAGGGGGTAACCTCCACAATAATGCAATAACAACAAAATTCATAATATGATGATAAAAGATTAACCACTACCTCCTATACATACTCTATTTAGCCATAGTTATTCATAGGCTTACTATACTAAGAACATCAATAAATACAAGCAAATATGAAGGTGTGTAAGGCACAATTTGACCACACATATCCCTAGATGCACTATAAGTTAAGGGCATAGCATAAATACCCATCTTATGTGTTGATAACCTATACAAAACACATGCAAGAACAACATACCAATAATTTGAAAATAATTTCCATTACAACTTGCATATAAACTAATAATACACAGATATCAAGGGCTCATGATGGGTGGCATTAAATTTGAACCCTCTGGAATCACACAACATAGGATAGTATATATGACATTGTCACACATAAAAAATAATTGAGTCATTGTACTTGTTTTCCCCTTTAACAATTTGAAATTTTAGCATTAAGGAAAAGATAACTACATAAATCTTACGCCTACAAACCAATGCAAAATGGGAACTAGAAAAAACAATTACATGATTTAAATACTAGTAATAATATTCTCATCTCATTACTAAATAAAATAATCTTACAATCACATATGCAATACATGCTTAGTAATCATGACATCATGCATTTGGACATATTACATTTTCAAGAGACACATTAAAAACATTATATCAAGCAATTTACTAGAAGATTTACATTGCATTTTAATACATCATGTTCATAGAATCATGATTTGCATTTAGAAAAAGACATTTATACTTCAACAACAATGTAGTATAGGAGGATCAATATTCAAACAATGAAAGCAATTATCATAATCAGTATCTACCAAATTGTAATTGTTAATTTATATGTAGCGTTGAATGTAATAATCTTAAATATCATAACTATTATCAAAGATGTATTCATAGGTTCAAAACAAACAAAAAATACAATTATATTAGGCAACTTCAATATTGACATTACAAAGTAACATAAAAATTCAAAAGCACTCAAATGACACATGGCAACCCATAAAATGTGGTTTATTCTGGAAAGACAAGATACATTATCCACACTGATTATTGATCACATATGGTCCAATGTTGAAATATAAAAATAATTTAATTTTAAAACATATTTTTATTGGAGTGATCATGGCATTATTTTTTTGGCCTTATGTAACACAAATTTGTATTAATCTAAAACAAAAAAGACAATATTGATGTAATAACACATTTCACAAATTGCTTATTCATATTTTCTATATCAACATACATTTGCATATACCTAAATATCTTACCACTCTCTTTCTTCTTCTAATTTCATTACACAATCAAAGGTAACATGAAGATGAAATATGAAGGCATTTAAGATAATCAAATATAAATTAGGAGATTGAAAATGTAAGCACTAACAACATTTTACTTTTTTCCAGACTTCATCTCCTTTTATACCTATATACACTAACATTGTACCTTTTTTACAATGGCATACTAACTTCATCTGATTTTATATTGATTGATGATCTGAATATTTGTAAAATAGATGTTTCTGAAGGTGATGTCCTTGTCACCTATAAAACATTGCTACAAATATAACATAATAATCAATTATTACACATAGATCTCATAGATGTTAAAGGTGAAATGACTGTTACTCTCAATATGCCTTATAGTCTTAAATAAAAAATTCAGCCTGAAAAAGTAATACGTATTTCATATTTTGATATTTCTCCCAAGACAAATTATAATTATGGAGATTGTGATACAATACTATTACTTAATGAATCCAATCTATTGGAGAGCATACCACTTGTCAATGTAGAATATATGTTCATCCTAGATTCCACAATGCACCAATTGGAAACTAGCATTGATGCCTATGCAACTACCGCAATCATCATAATTATCACATACACTTAAAAAACTAGAATGTAATTGATTTTAGAAATAAAATACAGTAATACTAGACATGGCACTACAAAGGTACGATTCTACTCTTGTGTATACTTCACATTCTCAAATATTTATTATTATATTAAAAATGTAAACTATTGTCTTGACTTTGCATCTTTATCTATATGGAACTTTTGAGTCATTGTTCCTTGTAATTCAACAAAAAACACATGATAAAGAATTTCTAATGTACTTGTTCAAAAATATCATCACACACCCTGGCCCTAAAACCACTTTCAAAAATAATCAATTAACGTTCATCACACCATTGAAACCTAAAATGTTCATCCAGTAACTGTCCGCATTATTGCACACAACAATGGAGGTATGTTATATGATATGACCAATACTCAACTTCATAATCTGTATTTGCCTTTCCAACGTGCAGTTAAATTCAATTTATTAAATTATAACACTTTCAATCTAAGATTTTTCAGGGCAAAGGTTCGTTGATAATTTCCAATATATATTCAATGTCATTCTAGCTCACTTGTAACAATTACAGTTCCATAATTCAACTAGCACAACCTACCCACATCACAACCTTCAATTTTCCTTTATGTCATCAAGAGAATCCATATGTATATCTCCATCACTTGACTTATAATCTAAGAAAATGTCAAAAATACTAATATATAATACAATATTTTAGTATTGCTATTGAAAATAATCCTTCCTACATTCACACAAATTTCATATAATGACTATCTCGTAAACATGGCTAGCACTATCCACTTGGTAAGATGATTTTCATTGCAAGAAAAATTTAATCTTGATATACAAAAAGTCATTCCACATGTTGAGGAATTTAACAAAAAATAGGGTATATAATTTGCTTCTAAACTTTTTCTTTCTTTTTATAGCTTTGAAACTACAAACACTAACTAATTTCTACTCATTTTCTCTCACTATGTAGATAAACACTTCTTATGCCTATGGAAGACTCACATTTGAGACTTGACTATGCTTTATTTCCATTACAAAATGTGAATGGCTTTTGTGAATCTGGTCTAACCTTCAATACATTTTTATTTATCAATAGTGTTTAGGTATATATCATACTACTCAAGGGCTTGCATCTCAGACTTATACTATGTTTTTTGGTTCCCAGTTATTGCCATCACATCGTAATTATTTTATTTTATATTTATCAACAAAAGAAATTAATTTTCATATTTTGTAATTTTATTTTTGTTAACCAATAGTATCCGATTAAAATTATATTGGCATAAGTCTATATAGGTTAATTGTCATTTTTAATTTAATATTTCAATTTCAATTTTAATTTTAATTTATTATTTATATTAATGCTTATCCCTAATTTTATCTCCTAAATTTATTTTTAAGCTAGTATTTTGTCACACTGACTGTTAAAAAAATAACTTTTACTTATTTCATGTTATTATTTTGATTCCAACAACACAGATCAAATGCAATATATTGTCTAACACGAAGGCAAGGTTTAGTCATTATGCGACCCTTGTTATACAAGTAATTACCCTCACATTCTTATCTTAAACAAGAAAGAGTCCTACATTTTCATATTTAGGTCAATAAAAATAAATGGATAATCTCCTAATAAAAATTAACATAAATGAACAAGTCAAGTAAAAATGTAAAAAGGGATCCCATGTATTTATTAATTGTAAAACAATATTATTCTAGGATATGTGTGTTTGACGATTTCGAATAAAATTAAACCCTGATTAGCACATTTTTTCATATTTTTTATTCATTTATTCCATGTCTCCTCTTTATCTCTTTCCTTCCTTCTTTCCCATCCCTCCTTATCCTTTGTTAATTTTTGTGTTCTGCCTAGAAATGTACATTGTACTTTTCTAGGGTTGTTGGCCCTTTTTGCCCTTTAGAGTCCTTTAAAGATTTATGGTCTTGTTTTGTCTTCTTTTTCACTTGTTGTTTGTCAGTGTGGATTTCTATACACAGGGGTATTATTGCATTTAAGACAAGTAATGAAATGAATGAGGCAATTAATGCAAGTATATTAGAGAAGGATTCCAAGAATTTGAAGAAATATGAAGATCATCTAACATTTTTTGCTCACAAAATTTTAGAAGAGATCAATCATTTATCCAGACTATTTATTATCATGGAAGATCATTGTAGCAACACACTTGCATAATACAAGAATACTTATTTAGTTGTATTTTACTTCTTGTGTTGTGCCTAATAATGTATATCATTAAAGGGCCTTATAAATAATTGGTACTTAGAAACTACCTTTTCCTTATCTTTTACAGAGTAAACTTCCCTATTATAATTTAAAGAATATCATTTTCTTAGGTATTAATGTAAAAATTCATTATTGAATAAAGTTTTCAAAACCCTAATCAATAAATGCATCCATCAAATTAAACTATACATTTCAATTTTATTTTTTATTTTTTAAAACCCTGGTAAACTTTTTAACGTGATTGTGGACGCTGGATAGACACGCCTAATACCAGTACCACGGGATACATCTCAATTTTATTGTTAGATTATAACAATTGTTTTTAATTTATTTTGGAAAATCAAAATACATCTCTAAATCTCATTTATTATGTAAAATTAGTAGAATAATAAAATGTGATGTTTTTTTATTAAAGGTTCATGGGCACGTTATATTGCATTTTGATGTAAAACAATTTCCCAAGTAAACCAAAATAGGAAGTGATGTCACATTCCCTGTGCATGAGAGAGACGACAAAAATAAGATGCCTCAGGAAAGAATATTGAAGATCATGCTTGCCCGCCGATAAATAAAATCCCAAGAAAGATTCCTCGAAATTAGTGGAAGAGAAGACAAAAATATAAATTCGAAGTCAAAGCCGAGCAAAATACTCTCACGTGTTTGTTAAGACTTATTAAATTTGATATGAAACAAGGAGATATTCAATAGTCTAGTGGTCTTTGTCTCGTTTGGCCATCGTTTTTAGTATTCTTTAAATAACATATTTCCCGATACATTACATACGTCATTCGTTATCATTAAATAAAATAACATTCAATAGGGTATATTGTATTTTAGGCAGCATATAAATGTATATTCTAATCACTCTAACTTGGAAGTGTCAATTTCGGGTCTTACTTTACACTTGTTGTTCCTTTAACTTTTATTTATTCATTTAAGTAAACAAGGGCTTTTACAATAGTTTTGTTTTTCTTAAATTAAAGGATAAAATATATTGATTCTGAGAAGCTTGCGGTTTATTGGAATTGGGGGTTCGAGTAAGTTTGTTTTAAGTTTATAACTTCAAAATTAATAGTGATAATTATTATATGTATAATTTGTAACGACAACTTATAAGAGTATTTGTGTTATTATATGTATAATTTTTAATTTTTTAAAGGATAAATATTTTGAATTTGAGAACATTGTTATGTATTAGAATTGGATGTTTGAATAATTTGGATTTAGGTTTATAGTTTAAAAATTATTAGTAATTATTATGTATGTATAATTTGTAATGATAACTTATCATAATAGTTGTGTTTCTTTTATTTAATAATCTTAGGTAATAAGGTGGTTGTTATGGTATACTTAATAGTCATGGTATTTAGTTATGTAAAATTTGTTATTTTTTTAGTTTATAAGAGTTGTAATGTTAATAAATAATTTAAAAAATAATAATGAACTTCACAATGCTTGTCGTGATTAGGATTTCTGATATGTGTGTTGATTAAGAGGCGATGATAGCATTGGCAAAAAGACTAGGCCAGAACAAGGAGATGACTAGACTAGATGGGTCTCCTTAGCAATAAGTAACGAGGGCGATGGATGACTAGTGGTCAACAAAGGAAGATTTTTATAAGTGAGAGGCAGATGTAGAGAGGTCTAAGATTTTGCCAAATTGTGGTCATTCTAGACAAATCCTAGATTTTTCAATCCTGGGAAGGAATAGGAAGGTGATATGAGCAAATCCTTCGTTAAGGTGGTAACTAGGGTGGAGAGGGTGGAAAAGTCGACGGTGAAGCCTCTGTGTGTGACAAAGACCCATATATTTTTTTATGGTCGTGGTGTTTGATGAGGTGATGAAAAATGAGGACTGGTTTTTGGCTAGG
Source organism: Torreya grandis (assembly GCA_037957365.1). Classification (NCBI taxonomy): domain Eukaryota; kingdom Viridiplantae; phylum Streptophyta; class Pinopsida; order Cupressales; family Taxaceae; genus Torreya; species Torreya grandis. The sequence continues at coordinate 1,180,516 of JARHVA010002924.1, read as the reverse complement.
GGAATCATTTATAGGTTTGACTACTTTTGGCCTAGCCTCTCTTCCCTACATAGATGGATCTTGATTGTAATGCATCCAGTATTGGTATATAGTCTGGAGATCTACCCCTGTACTAAGGGATTCTTTGTGGTGGTTTTTGACCACATGGAAGATCATGGAAAGGTTTTTAATGATAAGACCTAGACTTGTGATTAACATATTCTATTCATGAATCCATGGTTTGCGTCCTTTGACCCTATATCTAAATCTCTCAACATTAGGCCCATTTGGGTTCAATTTCCACACCTTGCCCTACTATTCTAGTTTGATTCATGACTCTTGATTGATTCATTCCTCTCGATGATTGGTAATGCCTTGGGTGAGTTGTTGGTGATGGACACTTCTACCAAACTTTTTTATCATACCACTTTCGCTTGTCTTCTAGTATGCTCAAATACTTCTCTTGATCTTCCTAATACCATCGAGTTGAAATTCAAGGATCATTGTTGATCACAAACCCTTGACTATGAAGGGATA
>JARHVA010002924.1:1060000-1175000 GCA_037957365.1 Torreya grandis | reverse complement strand
ATAATTTTTTTCCTCTCAATATTGGGGTAGGAAAGTGGAAAACTATTGATGGGAAACTTAGGAAACATAGGGTTGGAAATAAAATTATAAATATCCTAGAGTGGTTCATGTCCCCTTTGATAATATGCTCTAAAAATGTGATGAGTGTCTTAGATGGAATTGAAGTGTGGTAGGTGCCAATGATGTTTTAAAAGAATGTGATAACTATGAATGAGAATGGTAAAAAATTGGTGGCAGATGTGTATTGTATGCATAATGAAATCCTAATGTATCTATTGTCTCATTATTCGTATGCTTAAGAAAAGGATCATTGGATATTTTAATTTATTTTATTTCACTTGGTTATGATTTCAAAAATCTTTTTGGTGTACCGACATCAATGATTTTTCATATATCAAATCTTGAATCTTATGTCTAAAACTAATACATATTTTAGTAGCATTTTAGTATCTTGTACTAGTGCCCTGTAATAATAAAAATAATAATTTTGATCAAACATTCTATACTAGGCTTATTCATATCAACCTCTTTAATAGTAGGGAGAGATATGAGATTGAATTCTAAGAGTATTTTGAGTACTTTAAATGAAGCTTATAGTAGATTGGTAAATTGTCTCCTGAGATGAGTATTTAAGACAATGCATGGAGTTGGCTAAAAAACTACATGTACCATTGCCTTTTGATCATTATTATTATTAGTTGTTCTCACCTTATATGGTGGCTTACATTAACTCTTTGTATTATATTCTGAATTGGTTATATAATTAATCTTATTCATTTCCAATAATTTGACTTCCTTTTATTTTATTATGTGGAAACCATATACAAATGAAATAAATCTATTAAATGTAATGGACTCGTGTAAAGGTGAAGGAAAAATATATTTGAAAATATCCTATAATTCTTTATCTACCATAGGACTTGCCATGTTGGATAACATATTCTTGTACCTTAAGACATATTTTTCCATAGGCTTGTTATATTTCTATTTGAGTTAAGCAATATGAGCATATGAAATATTCTCAGTTATATTGATTGGAATATGTGCTAAAAACATATTGGCCAATGCATTAAATGCATACATCGAATGATGAGGGAAATTTTAAAATCATTGTAGAGCATATTATTTAAGACTCCTTGGGAATAAATTATTTAATAACTTGTCATGGGACATGTACCCCAAACATGTTACATGGACGAATCTTAGATATTGTTTGGGGTCACTCTTTTCATTATATAGTGTAATGTTTGGTGCCATTAAATTTAGAGGTAGATGATATAATTATATGTTTTTAAATATGGAATGTGTAATAAACTATGAGAATCTAGTGATTAATTAGGTCACAAAGTACCACGCTCCAAATGTAATACCTTAGTTTTCAAAGATTGAATATCTTGCATAAGGGATTGTACCTTAGGAGAATAATAACATGTGATAAACAAATGTTGTGTTGCTAATGACTGATTAGAAATTGGTATATTAATATATTGAATCCCTTATGTTTCCCCCATTGTAAATGGTTGTTCAAAAGTTATATCCATTGGATTCATAGGTGTAGAAGTCTCAGAGGATTAGCCTTCAAATGATTTCTTAATTTCTTCTCTAATAATTTTGATAAATATATCTTACATATCTTTAATCTTTGAAATGTATCTTTGTAACTTGTGTGGTTCCTATTTTAAGTAATGCAATACCTTATTTTATAAATATTTAATCTTGTGCAAAAGGGATTATACATTGGGAGATGAATAATCTATGCTAACTAAGTGTTGTGTTCCCAATGATTGATTAGGAATTGGCATATTAATATATTGAATCCATTGGGTATCCCCCATTATAAATTGATGTAGAAATTTTTTATCCATTAAATCCATATGGTTAGAAATGGTTAGAAATATCATATGATTGGCCTTCAAAGGATTTATTGATTTATTCTCTAACAATTTTGATAAATATATATATTTCATATCCTTATAACTTTTGTTTATTAATATCATCAAATCTACTAATTGGTTCTGCCATTATGGTATTATTAACTAAAATTTGAAAATATTCAACTTTGTAATAACTTAGTGTATTACTACATCTAAGGTAGATAAAAATAATTTTATTAACTTGGATGAAATAATAAATTATAAAATTAGAATATTATAATTATTAAGGAATTTATTAGGTCTAAAAACTCTTGGAAAACAATTAGAAAAAAAAAGGGATAGAAACCTTAGAAACATCTATGGTTAGGGTTTTTCAACATTTATAAATAAATAGGTTCACTAATATATTTTATAAATTTTAAAAAATAAATGAATAACTTGTTTAGATAAGATAAACTATTGTGTAAAATCAGAATGCTATAGATATGCAATAAATGACATAAATTAATTTCAAACTTACTAAATTTGGAAATATGTTAAATAAAAAAAGTACCAAAGAAAAAGAAACTGAGAGACTAAAACTGATTGGGAGTGGATGTTGATTGACTGTGGATCCAAAATATTAATTTTAAGGATATTTCGATAGAGGCATTATAACTAGACAGTAAAGTAGTGTGTTATTGTCCTTAGGGAGTTCTAGTCTTTGATATCCAATAGTTATTTATTAATCCTACACCTTTTTTCAATATAATTATCATTCGAATGTTTGTACATAGCCAAAACTTTACTCTCATTTCCTTAATCAACCCTCATTAAGGCCTCGATATGTTGATGTAGTCTAATATTAACACACAATAAATATAATTTGAGGTTAATTATGTGCCCATACCTCCAAATTAGCCTTAATTTATCTATTTTACCCTCACTGAGACTTTATAATTTTTTGAAATTTGGTCTTTCAAGAACCTAAAAGACCAAATTTAATAAGAAATGGTGGTAAATTGTGTACACATAGCCTCTCATCCACCTTTATTTATCCTATCACACCCAATTAGATCATTATTATTTATAATTGAGTCTACTAAAAACATATGATAGATAAATAATGATCAACTGAGATTAATTATATGCACATAGCCCTAAATCCTTCTTCATTTTTCCAATTTCACATAATTTAAACTCTAGTTTTGATAATTTAGTCTTCATTTTTCTGATTGAACATCATCAAGACTTTAGTTTCTCAATTTTTATATATTAATGACATAAAAATACCAAATAATGACAAATACATATCACTTATGTGTTCATGGTTGACACTCCTTCGTTTCTCTAATCATGAACAATTGAGAGCTTATTTTATAAATTTTAATCTTTATTTCTATTATTAACCCTCATTAATACCTTTTTTTAAATTTTAGCATATTAAAAATATAAAAACACTGAATATTGATGAAATCAGATCAAATGTGTGTGCATAGCTCTAAATCCTCCTTAATTTATATAATTATGTGTAATTATGACTTTGGTTTGTGAAATTTTAGGTATTAGAGACCTAAAAATACTGAATAAAAAAATTTAGTTAATTGTATGCACATTACCTCAAATCCACCTTCATTAATATAATCATATGCATAATTAATACCTTAGTTTCTAAAATTGGATCTACTAATAACCTAAAAACACTAAATAAGAACAAATGGTAATCAATTGTGTGTGCATAGATACAAATTAACCTTCTTTTCTCTTATTGAACTTCATTAGGACATTAATTTGTTAATTTGGTAAATTAATAACATGTAAACATAAAAAAAGTTAACATAAGGTTGATTGTGCATGCATAAAAAAATCTTTTTCTTTTTCATTTCTCTAATTTCAACTAATAGGTGAATTTGATTATCAAATATAAACTAGTAATAACATGAAAATAATAAATTATGGGTTAATACGTGCACATAGCCCAATATCCACCTTCATTACTCTAATCAAATGTAATTAGAACCTTATTTTTATCAAATTTGACTATTAATGAGTGATAAATAGTGAATAATGACAAATAAATTCTAATTATGTGTGTATACATCTAAATCCTAATTTATTACTTTGATTTCAACTAATAGGGGCATTATTTTTAAAAAAAATGACTAATAAGAACATATATTCTACTCTTTATGTTATTCCTTATTTTAAAAGGTATTAATATATGTACCCTATCTTTTCAAGAACAAAATATTCTCTTTCACAACTAACTAGACTCAAAAATTACATCACACATACAACCCAACAGAGAAAACCTTGATTTGATACAAATTTATATAGAAAAAATGAAGGGGCCAAGTGAATGTTTGCCTTTTCCCTAGTTGGGACTTACATTCACTCTTAAATGGTCACATATACATAAGCACACTACTCAAACATGAAAATTAAATAGATTTTTTTATTGTTATTCAACATATAGCTACAAATATTTCATTATACTCTCTCTCTCTCTCTCTCTCTCTCTCTCTCTCTCTCTCTCTCTCTCTCTCTCTCTCTCTCTCTCTCTCTCTCTCTCTCTCTCTCTCTCTTTTCATCACTCACTTGCCTTAATAGGATTTATAAACACTCAAAAACTACACACAATAGCTTTCGATGTCAAACTACCTCTTTGACCCTTATCTGACATTGTGTCTAGTGGACCACCTAGTTAGTTAGACTCATTTACTAACTTGCCCCTAACTTAACATGTTTAACTAAAACATTTAATTCAACTTAATTTAACCTATTTTCCTCTAGTCCCTCTACCATAGATGATTGGCTTAATCATGGATGGTTGGCCTAACCATTGACAATTGGCCTAACTATCGATGATTTCGATGGTCAGGTCCCCAAACCTATTTTAAAGTATTAAATCAATGACAACTTTATGAAAAATAAACATCTCCCTAAATGGTAACTTGATTTTATAACTTGCTTTAAAACATTGTGAATTAGAAACTTTATCCCCCTATCAGATTAGTAACTTCCTCCATCGTAATTATAAACTTCATCCTATAAAAGGAGAAGAGGAGGAAGTGAAATGGATCTGTAATCTAGAATCCAAAAGCCAGAATCTTGCATCCAAGCTCTCTTGTATATAAGTATTTACTTGAAGCTCTATCAGAATCATGTTTGAAAGCCAACGTACTATCACTCTGGCCAAATCACTTCAGCATTCCACTATCAAGTTTCATGTATCTTTTCCTTGTTTGGTTGATTTGTCTTATTTCTAACCTCCTTGACCTATTAGATCCATCAATATCCTATTCTCCACCCCTCAACCCTATTACAAACCTCTGTTTGTCTAAATACCTAATCTTCACCTTCTATTTTGATCATTTTCTAGATTTACATAGGCAATCGCTGATGGTTCTACAATCGTCGATGGTTAACCCCAACCATCGATGGTTACCCAAACATTGATGGTTCATTTTACCATTGATGGTCACTATGGCATAAAAATCTAACAAGCTATTTTGAGCCCCTTACCCCTAGTCAAACTTAATATTCTCTATTTCTTCCTAGTTATAATATCTTTTTTGATTTTTTAGACCAAACCCCGACCACTTTAGCATAAGTAATTGACCCACTTTTTCTATTTTAGTTATTTTATTTAAACAAACATTTACCTTCTCTTTCTGGCATGTAGTTATTTTCATATCATTGAATATAATTATCCTTTCTTTTGATTATATCAACTTAATTATTATAACAGTGGATTGATAGCCTCCTAGTAAGCAATATGCTTCTTGGATCTAGCTCACACTAGGCAAACCACTCAACCATCCATCTAACAAACATTTTTTCTAGTGTCTTTCTTATTTACAGGTTATTCCTTCCATGCCAAAGAGGAGTTCCCACTATCATCTAGATTCATGCATGCACTTTATCAAGTATTTTTCTACACACCTTGTTACTAGTTTCATTACTTTACTTCCAAAATTAATAAATTAGTGAAATTAACTAAAACATTTTGGCATGCCTGGTAGGACCTAGTTCCCTTTTTCTTCCTCTATTATTTTTTCCTTGAATGAAATCTAAAAATTTCTTAAAATAAACCTCTTGCATACATTGATTGTTTGTTTGTCTTAGTTCATCTAGAACTTAGAGGGAAAAGTAGTTAATCATATCTTTCACACTTTTTATCACACACAAATCCAAACCAAAAAATAATTAACACATCAAAACATACTTAAGACAAAGCCCGACTAGGATTTCATCACCTTGCGGTAATCTTAACCCTTTTCAACTATCCTGCTTGGATTTCACCACCAAGGGGAGAACCAACTCAACTCTCTAGTTGAGTATAAACTTTGAAATCGATATATTTTGGATAATCACCTAACACTCTTACTACTACATGACCATGAAGTGAGGGGGTAAGCCTCAATGCCAAGCTATGTACTGAAGTTCAACATAGATTTGTCTTTTCAATGCTTGAACTCAACCCAAAACTAACCTTAGATTTCTTCTTTAGTACTCGATCTAGAATCCAAATTCCATATTCACACTTTCTAAGGCATAAGCCAGAAGTGATCTAAAAATAATTCTAGGGTATTATGCTCTCTTAGTGTATGTATTGTTTGCTTTGAATTCTTTTCTTTTGATTGCTCTTTGTTTGAGGTGTGAGTTTTATCATACTATTCCCTTTTATTTCATATGGTCTTTACTAAACAACAATTGAGAAACCAAACTAATCAACCACTACCTTCCTCTTCTTCATCCATGAAATATAATTATAATGATGAGCGTTCACCTCATCTTTCTCCCCCTCTTACTAGAATATCAGTTGTTTTAGAGGGTGATGCAGATTTAGTTTCCTTCTTTAATAACAATCTAATGGCCCTTAAACATTATATTAAAAAATTACTCATCATAATGATATTTATTTAATTCCTCCTATAGATCCTCCTTATGGTATGCCTCCCCATATTATGGTGGGTACCACCTCAACCCAACCCTTACTTACCCAAGCCTCTTCTTCCTCCATCATCCCATCTACTACCACTACCCAAAACCAATCCAATCTTCCAACTTCTAACCAAACACCTCCTACCATACCCAACACTTCCCATATAGGTTCAACCTTACCTCTAGTTACCTATACTCCACCTACCATGGGGTTATCTTCTACCCCCATTTATACCCTTCCACTTATCTCAACCAATCCATTAACTTCCACACCATTTCAGAACTTGGTGATTTTTATACCTCATATACTTCCACCTATTAGCGCTAGAGTCACTACTCAACCTCAACCTACCCAACCTCAACCCACTACCTCAACCATATCTTTAAGTCAACCCACATCTATCCCTCAACAAGTGCCCATAATAATATATCAATACATCCCTAACCCACAAGGGTACATAACACCTTCTACTCAACCATTTGTGCCAATTAACCCTTATGTGACACCATCTCAACCTCTTTTGACTACTTACCAATATGTGGCTTCTTCAGCACCTTCTATCACTTATCCAAATATAGCTACCACCCAACCTTAATAGAATGTGGCCCTTAATTATGTAACTTCCCAACCCCAACCAGATTTGATCAAGATGTTAATGGATAAAATGACCAACTTGGAGTCATCCATCTTTGGGTCTCATAACCTTTTATCCTATGATTAAATTTGTAACGAACCCATTTATCTATCTATTCCCATCCACTCTTATCCTCCGTAATAGGAATTACCCAAGTTTCCAAAATTCTAAGGCAAGCAAGACCCCCAGAAACATTTGAGGGAACTCCATCATTCTTGTTATTTAATTGGATATGATGATGCTCTCCTTCTTCAAACCTTCCCCATGTCCTTATCTGGACCCACCCTTTGATTGGTATAGTGCTCTTCCAATGCACTTTATCTTTTATTTCTCCCAGCTGGCCCAAATCATTTTAGAGAATTTATTGGTAAATATATCTAAAAAGGTTTCCATTACTAACCTCTATTTCATTAAGCAATTTTATGATGAGTCAATTATTGATTTTGTGGATAGATGGAGAAATCTCATCAACCAACTTTCTTTCTCCTTACCCCAACCCGAATTGATTAAAATCTTCTCTCGAGGTTAGTAAATTACCCCCACTCTTCAAGTTCAAACCTTTAGAAAATTTTATGAAGCATTCACCATGGCATGTAAACTAGAAAATTGAGCCATCGCTGAAGTGAAATTAAAACTACAGAACAAAAATTCCAACTTTAAATCTAACGACCCTTCCTCCACCAAAACCATTAACCAATCTAATACCAAAGCAAAAACATCCACAAATTTAGTTGTTCTAAGAAATTATCCACCTCCAAATATCAACCAACCACCTCAAACCAATTCTTCTAACCCTCCTTATCAACAAAACCAAAACCAAAATTGAGCTCTTCTAAAATAATATACTCCCATTACAGAATATTATGCATCAATTTTGGATAAATTTCTCAAAGCTAACCTCATATAACTTCCACCTATTAAACTAGACCAATAATTTTATGCTTCTCACCCCATCCCTAGGTGGTATAATTAAAATGACCATTGTTGCTTTCACCATGTTGTGGGACATGACATTAATAGATGTAATACCTTTAAGAGTCTTGTCCAAAATTTGATCGATAGTGGAGAACTTGTGTTTGATAATCCTAATGCACCTCCCAATCAGTCCCTTGACATTTTTCACAATACTTTTTCCTAATCACATTCCTTCTACCCAAACCATGATAACCAACCTGAATCATCTCACTCTCATGAGGCACACACAATCAATGTTATTAATAACAAGCCCATTATTGAAGAGACCATTACCTCAATCACCCAAATGGAAACAATGAACTCACCTCTTATCTCTTCAAATACCCAAATAGAAGAATTAACCACCCCTTTCTCTTCACTTGATGAGACCTTAGATTTATATACCTCTTCTTTGATGGAAACACCAAAGAAGACAACATCCACTATAACCATTCCTTCTTCTACTCCACCTATTCAAGTAGTAGAACTACCCTCTATTTATTTGGACACCCAAACAATGAAATTAACTCTATCCCTACCTCTCCTATCATTAAACCATCCATTACCTCTTTAGAAACCATCCCACAAGAGGAGATTACGTCATTTACCCAACTACTAATTTTGGAATCTTCCCTCAAATACAGTAATGAAGGAGCCATTCCCTCTTTTCCATCTAAGGGTTTAAGATTTTAAACCAATGACTAAGAAACTAAACCCATCTATAAGCTCTTTTCTAGACTAGTCCAAACTTTATGGTTCACTTCTCAACCTAACTTTGATAGAGCCACTTTTTGGCATCATCTCGAGCTCCCTTAGCAAAAAAAATCAAGATTATCAACCTCCTATGAATCCAACCTTAAACCCATTATTACCTCTTCACTAAATAACTCTTCCAAAACCACAAATGAACCATCCCGACCACCTCTACTTAATATTTCCAAATCACCTTATGCTTATTTCACCAAACCAATCAAGAACCTAGGCATTCTTCTCACACCTAGTCACACTCACCCCCTTTGAGGTTAGACTTAACCCCATCTATTCCACCAAAGACAAATCCAACTAAACCAACTAAGAATGTAGAGTTAACTAAACCTCCACCTTGAGTTAGACCCATACCACCTCCTTCCCACTTACTGTCTATCTTAGGACCTCATCCTTCTACCATCCTAATTACCTAATATTCCTCTAAGAAACCATCCCCCTTTTCTCCACCTACACCTATCAAACCCTCTAGTTCTCCATCATTTTTAGCCAACCTATCCACCTCTACTTTCTAACCTATAACTAAACCTTCATGATCCAAGTCTTTTACATCCAACTATTCAACCTCTAAACTAACCTTAACTAAGCAAACCCAACTAAAACCATTCTTATAACTACAATTTAAATGGTAAAGCCTACACCCAAGAAGCTTCCCACTCCTAAAACCAAAAACCCATCACCTTTAACACCTTTGATTAAATCCTATTTAACCATTTTATAGAAGTTTTTGCAAACCTCTTCCATTAGCTTACCTCCAATCAAGCCTTTTGACCCTTCACATCTTAAACCATCCTAGTTTAATGATAAATTGACCTGTGTATACCATAGGGTACTGGGACATGACACAGAGAATTGCAAAGATCTCCAAGAACTTGTTCATAGCCTATATGAAGAGGATTATTTGTTATTAGATGAACCCTTCTTACCCCCATTACCAATATTACCATCAAACCAACCTACCTAACCTTTACCTACTCTCCCAGTCCTACCCAAGGATGAGAAGGAGGAATTGAATCAGGCATCAAACCAAATAAACCCCCTTATCTACATTATTCATGTGGTTACACAATCCTAAGCCAAATAAAAAGATAAGGGAAAAGCCAAAGCATCCATTATATGAACATACCCATCAACCCCTCAATCACCAACTAAACCCAAATATTTCCACCCTCACCTTCAAAACAACCAAAACCCTAAGTATCCATTTTGGGATCTTCTCCCTCTAACCCTTCTATGTTCATGTAATGGTTAGTGTTGAAATAACCTCACCAAATATTGGTGAAAATGAGCCTCTATGAACTAATCAACACATTGCCCCACTATTGTTAGGCATTGATCAAGGCTCTACAATCTATAGAGGTTCAACCAAATGGTCTTCAACCTCTTACACCCTTTTTTGGATCCCTCCAAATTTCTAACCTCATCATCTTTCAAGATTCTAAAATACTACCTTTTCATATTGAGGATCTGGATCTTCCCCTCTTCATCACAACCTACATCAATTAAACCTACATAAAGAGGCTTATGATTGATGGAGGAGTTAGCATCAACATTATCTCCTCCCATGCATATGTCCAACTTTAACTACCCAAAAACATCATGTCAAAAAGCACAATAGTTCTTCAATCCTTTAATGATACCATGGCCACTATATTAGGGATTGTTGTCCTCCATATCCGTTTGGGACCTCATACCATTCCTAAACTATTTTACATGATAAAGGGTGAGTTTTAATATAATTTATTACTTTGACACCCTTGGATCCATGCTATGAGTGCATCCCTTCCAATTTACATTGATGTGTAAAATTTGAGCTTGAGGGACAAGTTACCATTAAAGTTTATCCTAGTCCCTTTGCCTCTTGTAATATGACATATCAGACTAATGATGTTATTATTCCTCATTCATCCACCTCATAACTAAATTCTAAACCAACTAAAACCATCAACACTTATATCCATAACCATGATGAAGCATCAACTAGCTCAACCATCCCATCATCCCAAATTCTTTTTGGGGACTCTTTGTAATCCACATTTCAATTTCTCTCTCTTGGGGAATATTGACTTTTAGCTTTAGATGTTTTCCCTACTCTATAAGAGTATAGGTACCTCAAATATGCCCCTTCCTATGATCCCAACATTGAAACCATAATCCCTTTTGGGATCCCTAATAATCAAACAAATTTTTTCTATAGGGGACTCGATCAACCACTTTTTACTCCCACCATTACCCCATTCATCAGATCATTCACTGTTGATTTTTCCTACCTAGACAAACTAGCCTTTGCCAAATCTTACCTTTACAGGTGCACTTAGAAGGGGTTTGGTCTTAGCCTTTATGAATAGGGACCTCATGAGTTACATATCATCAAAACTTAGAAACCTCATGATTTTTTTGGCCTTGGGTTTTTACCACTAGAAGAACCCACCTCACCAGATCCCATTACCACTATCGATGAAGAACTTTCATCCTCACCTACCCTATCTACCTCAATTTCTAAGGACTCTAATATCATCCCATCTAATTTTTTTTATCAATACCATAAAATTAGGCCCCCTAACATATCGAAAGGATGGCTAAACTAAAAAACCCTTCCTTCCATCCATCTTGAAATGATTGAACATGATTCTCCTAACATCAACACCATCCAATATCAAGATGATTATTTTATTCTCACCTACCTCAATGTGGGGGATTCTTTAATTGATAAATTCCTTCCTCCTTAGAACCAAACCATGTTGAATGAGTCCACTATTGATGTCAATTTGGGAACTTAAGATAGCCCCTATATCATCAAAATTAGCCAATCTTTAAATTCCATCAAGCAACAAGATTACCCTTCTTTCCTTCAAAACCACATCATATCATTTGCTTTGTCTTACCAACATATGCCCAGCATTGACCCTTTTATTTCCCTTCACAACAATGTTACTTATCCTAAGGCTAAGCTAGTTTGGTAAAAGCTTTAAAGAATGCATCCTTGCATAGCCATTCTTATGAAAGAACTTCAAAGCCTCTTATCCATTGACTTCATTCAACTCATCAAATATCCATAATGGGTTTCTAACATTATTACCATCACCAATACCATAGGGGGGATTTGTCTCTGCATCAAATTTTGTGACCCCAACCTCACTTTCCCAAAGGATGGCTTTCTTCTACCCAACATCGACCAACTATTGATCTTACAGCTGGACATGAAATGTTATCTCTCATGGATGGTTTTTGAAGATATAATTAGATCTTTATTGCCCCTAAATATTATCAAAAAACTTCTTTTATTAACCCATGGGGAATGTCATGCTATAGGGTCATGCCCTTTGGATAAAATAATGCTGGAGTAACCTATCAATAGGACATGGCTTATATCTTTCATGATCTCATCCATAAAATCATAGAGGATTATGTGGATGATCTCCTTAGGAAATCCAAACATTGTAAGGATCACCTAGCTATTCTCACCATCATTTTTGACTAACTAATCCATTATCATGTCAGGCTTAATCCAAAAAAGTGCATTTTTGGAGTCTTATTAGGTAAGTTTCTTGTTTTCATAATCTCTCTCCATAGAATATAAATAGACCCAACTAAATTCAAATAAATCTTGGAGATGCATCTTCCTACCAATCTTATGCAACTTTGTAGCCTATAGGTCAAACTTCAATCCATCCATTGCTTCATCTCTCAACTATCTAATAAATGTCAACCTTACACCACCTCCTAAAGAAGGATACCTCTTTTAAGTGGACCAAGGAATGTCAGAAAGCCTTCAATGCAATCAAGGAGTATATTCTCTCTCCACATATCCTCACTCCTCTTAAGGAAGACTAACTCTTTTAGCTATATATATTCACCATTGATCATTCCCTAGGGGCAATGCTCGCTCATCATGATGAACAAAATAAAGAGTAATCCATCTACTACATCAGTCACACACTTATTGAATATAAAACTAAGTATACCCATCTTGAAAAACTTTGCCTCACCTTAGTTTTCATGGCCTCCAAACTCCATCACTGTATTCTTAATCATAAAACCTATGTCATCACTAACACTAACCCCATCAAGTATATGCACTCCAAGCCATACCAAAATCAACATATGGCTAAGTGGCTCATGCTCCTAACTAAGTCCAACCTTGAGTTTATTCCACAAAAGTTCATTAAAGGATAGATCATCATTGACTAATTGATGGAAGCTCCTCTACTAGATAATTAACCTCTTCCTCTTACCTTTCTAGATGAGTCCATTGTAACTCTATCTTAAGATGAACCCACTGAACAAATGACCATGTTTTTTTATGGCTCTAAATACCAAAATGGTGGGGGTGCCAAAGTTATTCTCATTCCCTTTAATGGTGAACCTATTCCCCTCTATTTTAAACTTGACTTTGAATGCACCAACAATATAGCTAAATACAAATCCCTAGTCATAGGTCTATAAACCACTCTAGCCTTGGGAGTCAAAATAATTAGCATCTATGGTGACTCCCATCTAGTCATTAACTAGGTCATAGGATCTTATAAATGTAAAAGTGATGTCCTACTAAAGTACAAACATATCGTAGATGTACTCTTGGCATCATTCGATCATTACACTACCCAGTTAGTTCTTTACTCTACTAACAAGTTTGTAGATATCATGGCATCCCTTGCTTCCTAAATCCCATCTTAACTTATTAAATCTAAACTATTTGTCACCATCCATCACTTTATAACACCTTCATATAATAGTCCTGATCTTCCTACCATTTTTAATGTGGAAATATCTCCTTCTAACATATGGTATGACCAAACTTTTGACTACCTTAACCTTGACATTATCCCTCCCAAAATTTTTAAGAATACTCAAAAAGATTTTGTTTAGAGTACCTCTCATTACTACATACTAGGGGGAATCCTTTATGAACATGGATTTAATGACATCCTTCTACATTATCTCCATAGTCATGAAGCCTCCCACACCATCAAGGAAATGTATGATAGATTCTATAGGGGATGCTTTAGTGTCCTAGTTATTGCTAAGTGTATCCTTCACCTTGGCTATTATTATCCCACCCTCAATCAAGATTGTTGTGACTATGTAAATAAGAGTGTCAAATCTCAACAACATGTTAACCTACATCATACACCTCCTCATAGTCTTTAAGTATCTAAATATTATTGACCCTTTTCATAATGAAGTCTTTACCTTATTAGGGAAACTAATCCTAATTCTTCACAATGACATCAATATATCATTATCACCATTGAATATTTCACCAAATGGGTAGAGGCTATCCCCATTATCTCTACCAAAGCCAAAATAATTATTGACTTCATCAATCACCATATCATTTTTTGCTTTGGTGTTCCCATAAGGTCATCATCGATAATGGTAAATATTTTAAAAATAATAAATTTTAAAGTCTCTATGATTCTTTCAGCATCAAGTTAAGATTTTCATCACCATATCATCCACAAGCCAATGGATAGGTGAAATCCTTTAACAAAACTCTCATCAAAATGCTCACTAAAGTAGTCAGTGCTTCAGGCAAGGATTGATATTTGCATATCCCTTTTGCTTTATGGGACTACCACACTAGCATTCAAACCTCTAAGAGTGATACCCCTTTCTCCTCTCATCTTTGGAGTAGAGGCTATCTTGCCTCTTGAATTCCAAATTCCATCACTTTGCATATCTTTAAACAAAATCCTTTCTGAGAGAGATTATCATCAAGAATGTCTTGCGTGTCTTGAAATCCTTGATGAACATCACCTCACATCCCTTAATCATCTTCATGTCTATCAAGAATGAATCAAATGCACATATAATAAACACTTGAAAGAGTGATATTTTAACATCAAAGACCTCATATTTAATGAAAACCAACATGCAACTAATATAAATAAGAATAAAAAAGGGAAAGATTGCTTTCAATTGGCTTAAAGTCTACATCATAACCCATAAGTATTGATTAGGAGCTTATCATTTATCCTCTCTTGAATGAAAAATATAAATCGAGCTTCTCAATGATTCATATTTATGTCCTTTCTATTATTGAAACAAGGATCAAACTCACCTCTATGTCTAAGTTAAGCTTGTCCTTTAGTATATGATATCTTCACTTTATTTCACTTGCATATCCTTAATCCTCTTGGGAATAATTGATTACAACATAGAACTATGTGATTGTCTATTATATTTATAGCCTAATCCTAAGCATGGGCACCATGGCTCTACCCATGGCATGGTTCTTAGGGATACTTTTCATCTCTAATTAGATGGAATCCCATGATCAATTGTCTCTCAAAACCACTTTATTCATCTATCATTAACCTTTTATGCTATAGTTATTCTTTCAAAAAGGTAAATCATTAATCCTAAATAGACTTGGCCATGTCTAAACACACATTCAAAATATCTCTTACATCCATATCTCTAGCATTAAAAACTACTCCCTTAAAGGTTAACTACCCAATAATTAAAAGTTTCTTAAAAATAGATTATTCCCTTGAAGGATAGATATAAAAATCCCATTTTAGACCACTCCATTGAAGTATGGCTAATGAATAATCATTTGAAGCTTCTTGCATCAATCAGTATCAATAATTTATCAAAATAACAAAAGCAAAAAATGACTCTATGTCAAAATCAAAGTAAGTAAGACACAATCAGCTCTTATAAGTGTCATTTGTAGACTTCATAAATTGATCAATCTACATATCATATTAAGGCATGGACTTATCTATTAAACTTCTTTGGTCACCTATGGAAGGGGCAAGAGAACCCACTTCAAGTTACCTTTTCACCTATTTAACACTCAACCTTCTACCTATCACCTCCCTTCCCTTTAATCCTTCTCTAAAATCAAGGGACTATGAGATTACTTGATACAAAGTGATCAAGGCACCCTCTATCTTAGTCAAATCATACTCTTGTAAAAAATTTGATAGGTTTATGTTCACTAAGTCAATCTAACTATGGTTTCTTGTTGTTATATCCTTGCCAACTAAAAACATCATGAACTTTTCTTATGATCTACTTGTTAGTTCACATTGTCATATGTCTCACATTCAGTTTAATATCTACACCTAATTTATGTTTTTCCATTATATTCCCATGAATAGAATCATAACATTATGCAATAGGAGTAAGGTAAATATAAACCATATACTACACATAAACAAGACATCAGGAACCATACAATCATAAACACTCAGAACATATCAATATAACATTATACCATCATAAAATCATCATAAAACATTATCAACATCATTGCTATAAAAAAATGTCATTCTATCTATTAACCACATTATCACATTCTTACACCCTCATCCTACTTAACCACATTATCATAGTCATCTCATAAATGACATCATCCAAACCTATCTATCAAATGTTCACAATCATGTGCAAACTAAATTAAATAACAACAAACATCTTGATCAAAACCATATTTCCAAACACATCATCATATACACAAATAGTCATCATCATATCCATCATCAAATACCTACACTAAGGAATCAATAAAAACCATAAATATACAACATCATATATTTCATCCCTAATGCATGAACATCATTACATCATAATCATAATACATCAATACATCATCCAAAAAACATCATGAACATAAGATCATAATCATCATATGTCAACATCATCATCAATATAATCAAATGTCAGTGGTATAATTAGCATAATTAAAAAACAATCATATATATCAAGGTGACAATACATGTCATAATATATCAGTTAATCTCTCTCTCATATACATCTCACATCATCGACATCAGGCCAATATCAAAATACAAATCATGTACATATAAAAAATGTCCTTTGTCAAGCTCCTAGGTTATTAGGCCCACTACCACCTACACTACTACCACCTAAACCATCTAGACCTAGACTAGTACCACCATATAGTGGTGGACCCCATGACATCCTTCCTTGTCCCACTATTGAGGCCCACAATCCTAGAGTAGCTATCAATGAACCACCTGCTAAGCTAGCTTTATACTCTTCATACTACATCTTCAATGGTAGCTATGCTAGCACTATCACCTCATAATATTTAAGCTCCTTGATGGTGGCTAAGTACCATGTCCTTAGAACTATGTTAGGTGGTCCTCCTACTATTGCTATGACTACCCCTACTCTCTATCTTAAAAAGTTTCTCTCATGAGTCACTAACCCCAGAGAGATATGTGCCTAATCATGCTCACCTATCAAAGTCATAGCCTATCCTTGTAAGGTGATAATTTTTGCCTACAAAGCAACCAACTATCCCTATAATCTCATAATCTAGGCCTATGCTACTACCATTGATGCCTATGCATGTCCATTAGCTTCATCACCCTATACTGGGCCCCATCCACATCTATTAGTTTTTTACCACCCTCTCCCCATCTAAAGTTAGCTGCTACATATCGAACCTAGAACCAAGTTGTGTAAGCATCTATATTCCCTACATTATCTATGATATCTCTCACTAGTAGCTCCTTAAAGTCTAGTACAATATCTTGTGCCTATGGATCTAGGAATGGAAACTCAACATCTTCCCTCCTATACTACAGGAAATTTGGTGGTAACCCCTTTGACCTTTGGAAGAACTACATCTTGCCTAAATTTATTTTTGGATTTAATGTCCATGAAATTAAGTAGGTAATGTCCAATTGCTTAGTGCATATGGAGTTGGCTCATCCATCCCCTACTAACCCATACCCAACCAACCCACAACTCAATTATGCCCACCTTGATATTGGTCATTTTTGACCCAAACCATTTACATGTTTTATGTGACTTTACATGATCACTTTGACCATACCAACCAACCTTGACATGTTGAAATTTACACCAACTCGTGCATGACCTGACCTATTATGTTATTTCACAAGATCACTTCCTACCTTAGATAATTGTAACTAACACTGACCCTATCTTGATGGCTTGATAGGCCTGACCCAATCAACTATGACCAACACTGTGGACTGGTCACCCCTATCATATGTCCCTCTAGACTCAACCTTACTTTTACCAACATTGGCAACTTTAGTCTTTTCATGATCTTGACTATCACCCATAGTCATATTTTGTACACATGTTTGCATCTCAAATGCCTAGCCTTTTATTTTCACCTACCTCATGACTACCCATTTACCATTTATCAAACCTTGACCCAATTTTTATTTTGCCTCATAGACTCCTAGTTTGAGGGGGGAACACCTCCTCCCATGTTTGGGGAAGTCAGATCTTGACCAACCATCTATTTTTGTTTAGTAACTTATAAATCAAAGTTGCACAACAAAAAGGGGCAAAATGTAGACACCTTAAAACTATGCATGATAGATTTTGATGTAAAACTACCTCTTTGACTGTCATCTAACCTTATGTTTAGTGTACCACCTAGTTAATTAGACTCATTTACTAACTTGACCCCTAGCTTAACATGTTTAACTAAACCATTTAATTCAACTTGATTTCACCTATTTTTCTCTAGCTTTTTACCATAGACAATTGGCCTAACCATCAATAGTTGGCCTAACTATCGATGGTGAGGTCCCTAAACTTGTTTTAAAGTATTAAAACAATGACAAATTTGTGTGAGATAAGCATCTCCCTAAATGACAAAATGATTTTAAAACTTGATTTGAAACATCATGAATTGGTAACTTTATCCACCTATCAAATTAGTAAATTCCTACATCCTAATTAGTAACTTCATCCTATAAAAGGAGAAGAGGAGGAAGTGAAATGGATCCACAATCCAAAATCTAGAAGTTATAATCTTGCATCTAAGCTCTCTTGCATATAGGTATTCAATGTCCTTTCAATAAACAAGCAATAACATTAGAGACCTAAAGCTCTATCAGAATCATGTTTAAAATCTAAAGTAATATCACTCTAGCCAAATCACTTCAGTATTCCACTATTAGGTTTCATGTATCATTTACTTATTTTGTTGATTTATCTTATTTATAACCTCCTTACCATATCAAACCCATTAGTATCATATTCTCCACCCTTCAGTCCTGTTACATACCTCTATTTGTCTAAATACCCAATCTACACCTTTTGTTTTGATCATTTCATATTTGCATAGTTAATTATCGATGGTTCCACAACTGTTGATGATTAACCCAATCATCGATGGTTATCCAAATACCAATGGTTAGACCCAACCACCAATAGTTTGTCTGACCACCAATGGTCACTGTGGCATAAAAATCTAGCAAGATATTTTGATCCCCTTACCCTCAGTCAAAACTGATGTTCATTTTTTTTGCCCAATTATAGTATTTTTTCTAATTTTTTGGACCAAACCCTGATTAATTTAGCATAAGTAATTGACCTATTTTTTCTATTTTAGTTATTTTATTTAAATAAGAATTTATCTTCACTTTATTGCATGTATTTATTTCCATATCATTGAATGAAAGTATCCTTTCTTTCAATTATATCAACTTACTTGTTATAATAATGGATTGATAACCTCTTAGTAAATAATACGCTTCTTAGATCTAGCTCATGCTAGGCAATTCACTCAACCATCCATCTAAGATACCTCTTTTCTAGTGTCTTTCTTATTTATATGTTATTCCTTCTAAGTCAAATAGGAATTCCCACTATCATCTAGATTCATGCACACACTTTATCAGGTATTATTCTACACACCCTGTTACTAGTTTCATTACTTTACTTCCAAAATGAAGAAATGAGTGAAATTAATTGAAATAGGATTATTACATCACATGAAAATATTTGACCCTAAAAATTCCATTTTATACTTGGTAAATTCCCACTATTATCTCCTTGGAGAACTAGGCTCTTAAAACACTCTCTTTCTCAAAATGGAGCCATCTTCCTTGATAATTGACTCTCTTGAGATCTTTTACTCATTAATTCAATTTAATATATCTATAATAATGCCTCTTCACATTCATTAGCATCTTGGAAATGGTCAACCTATGATAGTTCATCTTTTTTGGTTATTACTTTAATTTTGTGTTTCACGTAGGAGAAACTACCACTTCATGTAGATTAAAAGTTTTAAAACCATCATGGTAGTTGTGAAACTACCACTTAGTGAATACTAGTAGTTAAAAAACCATCAGGGAAGTTTGAAACTACCACTTAACCTTGTAAAATTTTCATGGTGGTTTTATCATTATGTAAAGTTTTCCAAATTCTAGAGGCCAAATATATTGCATACAAAATTGAAACAAGTTATCATGTTTATAATTGTATAACCTTTTGAGGAGAACCCAAATATGCAATCAATTTTTATTAGAGATGTATTCAATTGAATTTTTTTCCTCTTACCTATAATCTCGGAGTTTTATGCCATAAATGGATGCAACCACCTCTCATATTTTCTTTATGGTTGATAAACTTAACCAAATCACTTAAAACCATGTTGAAGGTTGAAACCAATCCTCTCTGATATTATTTATTCCATGAAAATTTTGGAGTGATAATACTCCTCTTGGATTGACTTCGTATCATGTCTAAATTTCAATCAAACCAAGAAGACCACACAAACACATAACCACTATTTTTTATTTGTTTGTGAGATTGCATGTGCCCTTGAATTTTACTACATTATATTTTTTCATTTAACCATTGATATTAGTGTGTACATCTATTGTATATTGTTAAATAATATTATTTTTAAATTAAACCATGAAATTAGATACAAATACCAGATTTGTAGCCAACTCATATATTGATGACTCTTTCCCATACATTAATGCATACTCTACATATTTAAACTTTTTAAAATAAATTAGAAACTTTCAAAATTCATGTGGAATTTCATCATGCATGAATTTTGTCAAACATGAAAAACAACCACAAGTATTACATTTTCCATATGGACATTCCTTGGGAAATAAATCCCCCTCATGTCTTTAACATAAAAGGCTTAAGATGATTCTCTTGAAATTTTGTGTGGAGAAGCCACATTACATTCTTTCATGATCTCATTCATATGCAAAGTATAGCTTATATAATGGAAACATAAAAATTCATATAAAATTCAAAAACAAATCCTACAATAACAAGTGGTATGTATTCAATTTATTTTGATGTATAAATGATTACACATCTCACATAAATTTTGACTAACCACAAATTTTCCCTTAACTTTTTCAACAAACTTATTATAGATTTGTGTTTATGTTATATCCAAGATGTATTTCTCACATGGCTCCCATTTTTAAACCTTTTGAAAGAGAAAAGTATTGAATTTATCTATTAAACAAAATAATAATTACATATATATGCATTATATCCCTTAATAACATGAAATTAGTTATCACACTATCACCAATTCATGGATATTAGTTATGAAAACACATCACATGCTTATCTATACAATACATATACACACTAACACATACTTATGAATATTTATAGCATCTCATCCCTTAGTGTGAGCATGGGAAAGAATCATATCCTATATAATATATTTCTCTAACAAATTTATTCAAATCAAGTACAACTCCATCAAGCTACCTATTGACCTTTAGGAAGGTGTAGTTCATGAGTTGAATTCTTGAGATAATTCTAGGTCCAATTTCTCCAAACTTCTCAAATCATAAATTTATAAGATTAATAAACTCTTTAAAGTATTTGGACAATAATCCATACTGAGTTTACCTTGAAATTATTCTTGTACCCTTAAAGAGTGGACTTTAAAAAAATGAATCTTTCATAACTATCACAACATGGTTCTATTCAACACAATACACAAAATAATCAAAAAATATAAACAAAGATGCCATTACATCACAATGTGGCCTCATCACTAGTTTATGACAAGAGGATATCAAAATTACTCCAACATCCAATGCCTCAATCCTCTTATTTGATGTTGCTCATTTAGTATATGTATTCTTCATCACCACTCTCAACAATATTTCCTCAATGGATGGTTTATTCTCAATGATCATATTAGCTTCATTTGATTTTTCATTCAACTTTCCTTTGAGAGTATCATAATATTTAAATTTAAAATTACAATATGCATGTCTTTTTTTCTTGAAGTGAAAACATTTAATTTCATTTTAATCTTATTTTTACAAATTTTTTATTGAATATATTGTACTTTCCTATTATGAAATTTTGCTCATGACATTTTTTTATTCAGAAAAGAGAGATGAGATCATATTTTATATAGATTGAGATGACATCTGACTAAGATTAAAAATAAAAAATCATTGTTATATTTGGAAGATAAACTATTTAACAATAGTGTTTTAGAATCTTCCCCCTCAACTAGAATTTTGAATTATAGTAATTGTCTAATGAGGGATCTCAAATTATTAATGTGACTATGTATTGTAACTCTGTCACCCATTTTAAACCTGAATATTTATAACTTTAGATAAAAAATTTCATTAAGTGATTTCACACCAAATGTTGTTTTTTTATTTTTCTATTTTTTTATGGATGGTTTTATCAAATAAATATAGTGAAATTTAGAATATCAAAGTGCAAGGTCAATGATGGATTTTGATTTATCATCTTGGTTCTTCAATTCTAATGACTTATTAAGCTCTTTAGGCTATGTTTCTCTCCCACCAACTATTTACCACAAGTTTTTTTTCATTATTTTAATCTAATTTTATACTTTCTAAGTGTGAAAATTGAGACCAATTAATTTCTATAATGGCATATCCATCTTAGGATCCAAACAAAAATAACAACTTAGGACATTAATTATTGTAATAATGCATTTGTGTAAAATTGAGACATTTATTTATTTATTTTTATTTTTTAAATTTTCTTGACAATTTTGATGACTATTCTTGAAACAAAAAAGCTATGTAAATAAAAAAACTTAAAAACTATAAAATTATTACCTAAAAAATACTATGCCTTATAGTCTATAGACTAAGCACATGTTATCTGATTTTAACCTCTTATTTAAATTGTTATATACTACAAATTAAAGATTTAAAATAAAGTAAATTATTATAAATAAAATAATTGATCAAAATTTATAATATTAACCTAAATGTAATGCTAAACCAAATGTTAAATGTCATAAGTTTGTCATAGATGTTGAGGTCACAATAAAATACCAGTTGTCATAAGCTTGTAGATGTGAATGGAATATATATAAAAGATTTAAAGGGTAAATTTAATTGTGTATAATGAATATTTGTAGACATGGTGATAAACTTATTCTTTGTTACCCCTTGATAACAATTATCTCATCACTAACACCAATGATATATTATGTCTAAAATATGCAAAAAAATAACTTTGAGATGGATGTAGATAGTTGGTCTAATATATGAATAATTGGATAAATAAAATAAGCATACTATAGGATTTGAATGGTCGAATGGTGAGAAGCTTCAAAGTGTGTTTTATATTCCATATATGCCAAATAATTATGCACTCAAAAACATAGATTTAGCTCACACAACTAACTACATCTAAACATTCATTGGAATTGATATATGAATGATTTGAAATAGACATAATTGAATAAGGATTGAATTTACTATTGGATTAAAAAACTATATAAATGATGTCAATGTATGAGACGTCTAGATCTACAATGTTTATAGAAAACTGAAATAATCTATGTTGGGCACATGGATCTGACTTGTTAGATTTACACACATGATAGCCTTTTGTCTCTAGATTTGACAACTAAATATGCATTAAAATCACCTTAAATAGCACAAAACTATCCTAACATATCTCAATAACCACTCAGTACACTAATTGTTCACAAAACCATGGAATGCTTTAATACCAAATGAAATATCATAGGCTTGGATTGATTTATTCAAGAAAAAACAATTACATTTATAGGCATGAGAGCCCCTAATAACATGAAATTAATTATCATACTATCCCTAATTTTAGGGGAATTAGTTATGACAAAACATCATATAATTACCCATACATTATATGTACACACTAACACATATTTAGGAATATTTATAACACATTTTGTTCTTTTTATGACATTTATATTATTAGGTGAGACCCTTGAGTTATCATGCTAGAAAAAATAAATCAAATTTAATGTTATTTCAAATAATACCTTATATATTGAAGGGATTCTACCACTAAATTACCAAAAACATATGAGAAAAGGATCAGTGAGTCTTATTCTTATTCATATGACTTTGACTACAGTTTTTCTCTTTAAATTTATATCTTTTCTTGTTTTACTTAGAAATTAGGGTGTAGATGTTGTATCACTCACTATAGAATCTTTTATTCTCATCTTTACACATAAAAATATTTGTTCCCAATTTTGTTCCCTATTTTATTAATTAATAATTAGATAGATTATTTACTATTGCATTATTTTTCCTTATAATTTACTTCTTCTTAACCTAGAAGTACGCATCACATGGTGAATTTTTTAATTTTCATTATTTGAAAAAATAATTGACATCATTTTATATGGGAACTTTATTTTAATATGCATAGTTCCAAACATGTTGAACATGACATTGAAATATACATTTTCCCATTTTACCTTGCATAATCTCTAATATATTATCATATATTTCAATTAGATACCTTGTTGTTCATAAGATGATCCTTACAGGTATGGGTACATGAGCTATATTATTTCTTAAGTGTGTTGATGTTTGCACGAAATTAATAGGAGGGGGAAGTTATTAGTTATCATTAACCTTTATTTTACTCATAATTTAGAATGGGGTCATTATTTTATTTTTTTTGGGCATATATTAGGCATGTTCATTATCATCATTTGCAATTGGTGTCTCATCAATTTAAACTTTGATGGAATGGATTCATGGTTAATTTATTGTTTCATCATGTTTTATTTCATTATCATCATGTTTCATTTTATTCTCATCATGTGAAATTACTATATCATCATCCTCAAAAACTTCATTATAGATATGTGTTTTATTATTTTATGTTTCATCATTGAATATGTAGTCAATAACTCTTGTCCCACTTGAAAATATTTTAAAATTAATTTTTATGGAATTGGGCTTGTTATTTTATATTGAATCAATACTTGGTATGTGTTGAGTATGATGCCAATGTTAGAACTTGATAGTTCATTTTATAATTATATTTATTAGTTTTTTAATAATTTAAGAGGGTTATTAAATTCAGTTAAATCTTTTATATTATTTTTTTTGTCAAATCTGGAGACTTCTCAAGAACTTCCTAAGAATAACTAGAAGTGTTAGTTAGTGTGAAGTTCAATGAATTTTTAACTAAACTAGAATACTTATCCATTCATACCCAAGAGGATAAAAATAAATTTTATATCATATTTAAGTAAAATTAAATTTATTTTAGTTAATTTACTACATTATATATGGGGTGCCTTTCTTATCTAGTATGCATGCTTTGCCTACTTCTTGAGAAAGACTTTTTGCATGTTGACCAAATGTTATTAGTGAGTCATACTTATTATATTAGAGTATATTTTTACGATTATATTTTTAGTCAATTTAAATTCTAAGTGAATTATTTAATTATCATACACTTGTCATGCAATTTTCATGCAAGTATTATAATAATTAGCTAATTTTAGCCTTATTTGCTAATAAAGAATGGTGCAATAGTATGGAATCATAATTATTATTAAAAAATATATTTGCATAATTTTATATCTAAATTTTATTATATTTATAACAAATTAAAACTAACAATAATTATAACCTTATTTTAAGTTATTCAGTGCATATTTGGGCATCAATCACACTTACGACACTAACAGATTAACAACTAATAATTCAAAAACATATTAGATGATATATAGATTCATTTTAAGATAAAATCATAGCTTATTTTCATTCCCTCCATAAATTTAAAAATTCATTTGGTATCAAAATATCTATCAATGAGTTTCCATAAGGGTTTTGATCTATTATCAGTTAAATCATGACTTTTGTGAATTTTACTTCTATAGATATTCCCATTTTCAAAGGTGACAAATTTGAATATTGAAGATATCACTTAAAGAGAATAATTATTTGTGAGTTTGAGATAATTTTCTCCATGGATACACCCCACCTATAGACTAGGATAATTTGATTCAAGATTAGAAGAAAAAAAAAATGGATAAATAAAATGCCGATGCATAAGCTTTATTATATCTTCAAAGTGTTATAGACCCAAGCATTTATCCAATAATTTAGGTATGTACAAATTCCAAAGAGGCATGGAATACATTTTAAAATTCATATCAATGATATAATAAGGTAATATAATTAAAATCTAAACTCTTAAAATGAATTTTGAAAATTTTAAAATGTATTATAATCAAAGCTTTGGATAATATTTCATAAGGGTAAAATAATTAGTGCATAGAATGAAGGTG
This sequence comes from Torreya grandis, assembly GCA_037957365.1. NCBI lineage: Eukaryota > Viridiplantae > Streptophyta > Pinopsida > Cupressales > Taxaceae > Torreya > Torreya grandis. The sequence goes on along the minus strand of JARHVA010002924.1, from coordinate 1,148,511 downwards.
TTTTACTAAAATTTTGATTTATCTCTCAAGAAGAAAGAGTAAAACTTGAAGGAGGGGTGAGGTTAATAGAACCTATATTTGGTTTGCGCTCCATGATCAAGATGGTTATAGATACTCCTATTTGTCTTGAGAGGAATGACCTATAGATAAGATAACACTCAAACAAATGGTTGATTATATGGGTAGGTGGGTAGATTGCCTAAAAAGATAGATCCAAGAAGTACATGACTTTCTTGGAGGATATCTATCCTCCTTTTAAGAAAAGTTAATGTTGATGAAAGTTACTGATAAGAGATGTTATATAACATAAATGAAAGTACTTGAGCAAAGGAAAATAAATAATTTTTAAAAGAAATAATTATTTTAATAAAATAACATTAAAATAAATTCTAAACAATCAAAATTAGGTTTAGGTATGGTTAGGGTATTTTTTTTGGTCTGTAAAGTGATAGAGGTAAAAAATAGGGTTTTAGTTGAGGTTGAGAGGTGGTATGAGCTTCCTATTTTGGGTAGAAATGATCTACATAGTGACTGCCAATGATTAAGGTGACTATCAGTGGTCAGGGTGACCGTTAGAGATTAGGGTGACCATTGGTGGTTACTATGGGTTTGGATAGGTTATTGGTTCTATCTAGAATAGGTTATGGGTTAGTTACAAAAAGGCTCTATAGGTCACGAGGGCAATAGAGAGCCTCAGTGGTATCAAGGGTAAAGGTTTGGTACTTAGGTGGTTGAGAATGGTCGAAGGGTGTTTTGGTGGAAGAGGTAATATATAGAGTTGTAAAACTATTGAAATTAAATAAATAAAAATTAAAACAAGAATAATATGCTTCTGTTGTGGTTGATAGTTGATGGTTTGAAGAAGTCCTAGAGCTAGGATGCTAGAATCTAGAAGAATACTTATACAAGAGGCTCTAATCTCTTGCCCAAAAGTTCTAATGATGATTTTTGATTTGAATCCCTTTCACCTCCGCCTTTTTTTTATAAGAATAAAGGGGAGGTGAAATAATTAGTTAAAAAAATGTTTAAAGTGGCTATTTATTGTTAATGCCAACATGAATTGATATGCATGTAGAATAGATAACTAAAAATAAAAAAGAAAGCTATAGTTGAGATGGAGTTTAAGTGTTCAGGTGGTGAAAATCTAATCAGTGATGGTTAGGGTGACCATCGATAGTCATAATGATGGTCAATAATCAAGGGTGAATGTTAAGTTTGGTCAAGGGTTAATAAATTTAACTTAGGTTTATGATCAAAAGGTCATGAGATAGTCTTGAGGGGGTCTAAGCATGGTATAGGGTTAGTTTGACAACTAGAACCATCATGTGTGGTTTTTTAGTTTCTATATTTTACCCCTTTTGTTGTGAAATTTGTAGTAGTAAGGTAAAAAAATAGATTATGAGTTGAAGGTTAGGTTGACTCAAGTATGGGATAAGGTCTTCTCCCTCAAACAAGGATTTGATGAGGTGAATCAGAGTTGGGTATAAGTTTGATGAGTGGATAAGTTAGTGATTAAGTGGGTGGTAGGTTGGGCACTAAATCATAAAAATACACACAAAGTGTGACTAAGTGTGATAGCCAAGATTATGCATTAACTAGGTTATCATGGTTGGTAAAAATAAGGTCTATACTAGAATGAAAAGTGACAAGTGGACCACATGACCATATATGATGATTGAGTATAACTATAAATGTAAGTCTCCTAGATAAGGTTGGTGTTTTCATTAGTATCCAAGGTAGGAAGTGTTCCCATGAATACACAAATTGGTCAAGTGTGCACAAGGTAGTTTAAGTTTAAAATGTTTAACATCACAAATATAGTTGATGTAGTTAAAAATATAAAGGTAAGGTCATCATTAAACATGTGATAATCAGGAAAGAATGACTACTGACAAGGTGAGGTGGTGTTGGTGGATAAGGGTAATCTCCAATTGTTGAAGGGTTGGGGTAAGGGGTAAAATAAGGTTGGTACTATAAGGACAAGTGATAGGGTAACCATGCCATAATGTTAGGCATATATGATATGGGTTACTCTTATAAACTCAAGCCTCCTAGGTAAGGTTGATGTATTCAAAGGTATCTAATGTATTATATGATCTTGAGAAGATAAAAATGGTGGTAGGTTCTAGGACCAAAAAAGGTTGTGCTTCAAGGTACATAAATGGTTGAAGAACAAAATTAGTATAAGTTCATCAAAAATGGAAAGGTAATTGGTGTGATAAAAATGACCAAGGCGAAGTTGGGATATAAAAAGTGAAAAAGGTGGGCCAAGTTGAGGTTAATTGGTTTGGTTGGTAGGTAGAGAGTAAGGTGCTCTCCAATGCGTATATGGTTAGTTGGTTGGTTAATTTGGTGAAAAAGGTCCTCTCCAATGGTTGCATGGTTATTATAAGGGTGTAAATTTAAGTGGTTGGGGTTTCAATGACTCAAAGATAGAAGACATGCATCTTCTCAAGTGGTCATGAAAGTAGGAGGTTAGAATGCTCTAGTTGACAAAGACCAAATTGGCAAGATGGGTGGGCTTAAGAACACAAGCCCCTTTCATGCATTATATTAGTTCATTGGTTAAAAGAAGTATATTGATCACATAGTGCCATGTAAGCTCAAAATCCCTTAATTTTTAGAGTGTAAAAGGAGAGATGGATGAAGTAGGTGAATGGATGGTAATGTAACCTTGTCATGGGGATGGCTTTCCCCTTTTGTAGGTAACCTAGGAGCAATTATAAGTGAGTCTATGTTATAAGTTTGGTGTAGATTGATTGATGTGAGAAGTTTATGATTGTTGTGTGTAAGTTGATGGTATCTTCCTTTGGGATTACTTTATTTTTGAATTTTGACTTGAGTTCATTTGATTGATTTAATTTGATGTTTTTGGGAAGCTAATCGGTATGGGAAGCTTCTAAATAATTTCTTGAAAAATATTTGGTTTAACCATACTTCAAGGGAGTGGTCTAAGCTTTGGATGTATTTATGTGTGATAGTTATCCTTCAAGGGATAATTCTACCTTTTGAATCAATTTTTGATAGTTTTGGGCAGTTGTCCTTTAGAGGAGAAATCTACATGCTAGAGATTTGACCTAAGAGATATTTGGTATCCCAAATTAATTTTATGTTAGTTTAGACATGGAAAAGTCTATATAGGCTTAAATATTTCATTTAAGGAGGTAAAAACATAACACAAAAAGGTTGATGATGGGTAAAAGAAGTTTAAGTGATAATGACCATGAGGATCCATCTTATAAAGGTCAGAAAGTACCATAAATTTTTTTCCATAGGTAGAGCCATGTTACCCATACTTATGATTAGGATAAGGTTCTGATGGATAATCACATGATCCTATTTTAATCGATTGTTTTTAAAATAAGGAGATGAAGGTGGTTGAAAATAAGGGATGAGCTTAATATGACTAAGCACTTGGTTTAACAAAAGAACATGGAATAAATGCAAAGCATTGAGGGGTGTAGGTTTTGATAAGCCCTAGATCCATATATACATGTAAATGGTTTGAGCTGAAGATATCCCCTATTTAATTTTTGATACTAGATTAGATGTGGAAAAGAGAATGTTAGATTGATAATGGTCAAAGGTAAGGCTAGTTAGGTGATATTTATTAGGCATTAGTTGGATTATAATGTTAATAATTTTTTGGTTTGGTTAGGTAGGTTTACGTTACTAGGTTATTTAGGTAGTTGGATGAAAAAGTAGGTTTATGAGGTTTAAAGACTAAAAGAGGCTTAATGAGAATGGTTGAAATTGAAGGTTTGCTTAGGTTGGAGGTAAAAGGATGGGTTAAGGTCAAGGTTAGGTGTAGGTTGAGGCAAGGAAATAACAAGGGTTAGTTTGGTAATTTTCTTAAGGTAAGGTTTTAAGTTGATAAATAGATAAGCCTCTTAGAGGGAGAACTCCCCCAATTTGCTCCTTCAATGGATGGTTGACAAAGCAAGAGGAAAAGTTGGTTAGGTTATGATAGTTAGGATTTTAGTTGGATTTTAGTCTTAATGGTGGTTGGTTATGGTTTAGGTTGGTTTGGGTTATTGATAAAAGGTTGTTCAAGGTCAAGGTTTGGTTAAGTTTAAGGTTGGTTTGGTGTTAGGTTAGGTGTAGGTCAAGGCATAAGTACCAAGGGTTGGTTTAGTCATTGGTTAAAGTTGGTAGGAAAAAGGTTAAGGTTCGATTTGGTTATTAGTTAAATTTGGTAGGAAAGAGGTTACGGTTTGATTTAGTTATTGGTTGAAGTTTAGGCTATTGCTTGGTTGAAGATTTTGGAGGGAGAATTCCCCTAGATACTCTTCCCATGAATGTTGAGGTGGGAAAGAGATTCCTAGATAAAGATGTCGTTTAGTAAAGAGGGTCTATGAAGGATGAAGATGACTTGTTTTGCCTCTCATGGGTGGTTATTTTTTATTTATTAGTATGGAGTTCAATTTTTTGGTGGTGGTTTAGGTGGGATCCATCTTATGGTGCTATGGTGAGGGAAACATTGTTAGGTCAGATTTGGGTAGGGTTGGGGTCTATAAATTATGTCGAGAAGATCATGTTGGAATAAAGGTGGGTTGGACAAGAGTGTTGGATTATCCCAATGAGAGAGATTAGGTGAGGTGTGGCTAGATTGGATAAAAGGGTAGCCAAGATTCAAGAAATTTTGAATGAAGGGTTGATGTTGATTTGGGTTGATAAATAAGCTAGTTATGGTTGGATCAAAAGTTGGGTTGATCATGGTTGATTGAGTTGGTTTTATTGGTTGGGGGAGATAGGATGTGTGGTTGATTTGGTTTGTTGGTTGGGTTTGCTTGTTTGTTTAGTTTGTTTGGTAAGATAAGGTGATAAAGATTTGACCCTATTCAAAAATGAAAGGAATCAAAGATAATGCCATTAAATAGATGAAAATGAATAGATTACAGAGGAATTGAATGGGTTTTGTTTTAATTGAGGTTGGGGTTGGGTTGATTTGAGGTAAGGTTGGATTAGTTATAGGAAAGGTGTTTTGGATTGGCTCTACAAAAAGGGGAGGTGAAAGAGGTAGGTTGGGTTGGTTTGATGTTTGCTCTTCTAAAAGGTGAAGTTGAAGAGATGGGTTGATTTCTTTAATTTTGGATTTAAAGGAAAGTCAAGAAGGTTCTACTTAGTCAATAAGTAGATTGGTTGGGGTTTCAATTATGGTTTCTTTAGTTATAGGTTCACTAATGACAAAATCTAATGAAGGGACCTCATTGTGTTGAAGGCTTTGTCTATGGGCTTGGACAAAAATGGATATAAAAAGAGGTTCAACGATGGATTCCCTAATGATATTCAAGGCTAGGTTGGGGATAACACAAAGAATATACTTTGAAGCCTCCTTTTTATCAATGAGGTTTCGGACAAACATCGTAAAATACCCACATCTATCTACCACATGTTTGTTTATGTGATGATAAGCACAAAACTCATTCTATATAAACTAAATGGCCTTTTGAAAAGAATTTTTTATAGTTTTTGTTGGAGGAAGTCTAATGATAGAAGTTTCCAAGAGCTTGTCAAGGATTGAGGAATATGATTCCCCAAGTAAGGTATATTGCCTAAGAATAGGGTGGACCAATGGATCTTGAGGTTTCAAGCTTATTAGCTGGTTTGATAAAGTTGGTTGGATTGACATAGTTGATGAATTTGATAGGTTGGCTAGGTTTAATAAAATTGGTGGGTTTAAAAGGTTTGGTTAGTAGTTGTTGGTTTGATCTAGGGAGGTTGATAAGGTTGATAAGGTGGGTAAGGTTGATAAGGTAGGTTGGTTTGAGAGGTTGGGCAAGGTTGATAAGGTGGGTTGATAGTTGTTGGTTAGATTTGATAAGCTTGGTAAGGTAGGCTTGTTTAAATTTCTTTTTGATGGTTGAGGGGATAGACCAAGTCTTGGTTTTGAGATAAAGAGGGTTGACACAAAGGGGGTTTAGATAATTCATTTGATAGTTGGGGTAGATAAATCAAAAGTTTGATAAGGTTAAATTGTCTGATATGATGGTTGAGATAGGTATCCCAAATATTGGTAAGGTTGAGATAGTTAAAGTTGAGGTAGGTTATGAAAATGGTCAGATAGGTGTTAAAAGGTTATTGATTGGTTATGATGATGATCAAATTGTTATTGGGAGGTTATTAGTTGGTTGTAGATGAGGTTGGATTGATTATAGGCAAGGTTGGGTTGGTTATAGGTGAGGTTGGTTTGATTGTAGGTGAGGTTGGGTTGGTTATAGGTGAGGTTGGGTTGGTTTTAGGTAAGGTTGGAAGCACAAGTGACTCTTTATGCAAGGTAATGCTCTAAGGCAAGAGAGTTGTCTTCTAGGAGTTTTAAAAAGTTAGGATCTCTAGGAGAAAATATAGGAGTGCTCCCCATTGAATAAGTCAATGGAGATGAGGTGGGTGAATCCAAAATGGTAGAAGATTTTCCAAGGGGGTTATATTTCTCAAAAACCAAACAAATAGAATACAATAAAAAATTCAAAGTAGATAAAACACATACTAAAGCATTTTAAATCCTAAGGTTCTTTTTGTCTCACTTGTGTCTTATGCCTTAAGTTAGAAATAATATGTGACCCAATTTGGTTTGTAGAGAAGGTACTAGAAAATAAATCTATGGTTGGTTTAAGCTTGTGTTTAGGCTCTCAAAGGGGTCTGTATTAGAAATAAATATGTGGATTGATGTTGGGGCCTACCCCCTCACTTCACACACTATACCGATAAGGGTGTCAAGTGATTAGCCAAGATATATCAATTGATAGATTTTATACTCAACTAGGGAGATGAGTTATTTCTTCCCTTGTTTAAGAAATCTAAGTAGGATAATAATGAAATGTGACTGCCAGGTAATGAAATCTCATTTGAGAGTTATGTCAATGTTTGATGCCTAATTAGATGTGAATGGTTTAGTCTTGTGTGTGTTATAAGAGTGAGGTTTTGATTAATTCACTTGATTAGTTAAGTTAGGTGAGCTATACTAAACAAGAAAATAATGTGTGCAGTCAATTTTAAGCATAAAAAGAAATTTTGATTTCATTGTATGAGCAAAAAATATGAAGAACAAACACCTAGATGCAACTATGAACCCAAGAAAGGACTCAAGGGTCCCATTGTGTGTGCTAGAAATGTTTCAATAAAATTTTACTTTATTTCTCAAGAAGAAAGAGTAAAAATTGAAAGAGGGTTGAGGTTAATAGAACTTCAATTTAGTTTGTGCTTCATGATCCAGATAGTTTTAGATACTCCTCTTTATCTTGGGAGGAATACCTGTAAATAAGAAAGCATTTAGAGAAGTGGTTAATTAACTAGGTAGGTGGGTGGATTGCCTATAAAGTTAGATCTAATAAGTACATGACTTCATTGGAAGCTATCAATCTAATTTTTAAGACAAGTTATTGTTGATGAAAGTTATGGATAAGAGAGGTTGCATAACACAAATGAAAGTAATTAAGCAGAGGAAAATAAATAATTTTCAAAATAAATGTTTATTTTAACAAAATAACATTAAAATAAATGCTAAACTATCAAAATTAGGTTCAAGTGTGGTTAGGGTATTGTTTCTGGTCTATAGAGTGATAGAGGTCAAGAAAACAAGGTTTTGGTTGAGGTTGAGAGGTGGTATGATATTGTTGTTTTAGGTAGAAATGATCTACATAGTGACTTTTGGTGGTTAAGGTGACCATCAATTTTCAAGGTGACCATCAGTGGTTAGGGTGACCATTAATAGTTACTATGGGTTTGGACAGGTTATTAGTTCTAGCTAAAATAGGTTATGGGCTGGTTACAAAAAGGCTTTTTAGGTTGTTGGACATTGTTTTATGGTCACGAGGGAAATATAAAGCCTTAAAGGTATCAAGGGTAAAGGTTTGGTACTCAAGTGGTTGATAATGGTCAATGGGTGTTCTGGTGGAAGAGGTAATATATAGAGTTGCAAAACTATTAATACTAAATAACTAAAAATTAAAATAAGAGTAATATACTTATCTTGTGATTGATAGTTGATGGATTGAAGAAGTCATAGATCTGGGACACTAGAAGCTACAAGAATACATTCATAGAAATCTCTAATTTTTTACCCAAGAAGTTTTAATGATGATTATTGATTTGGATCCCTTTCACCTCCTCCTCCTCCTCCTTTCTTTTTATAGAAAGAAAGGGGAGGTGAAATAATCAGTTCAACAAAAGGTTCAAAGTGGTTATTTATTTTTATCACAAACATTCATTGATTCACATGTGGAATAGAAAAATAAAAATAAAAAATCAAGATGTAGTTGAGTTGGAGTTTAATTATTCAAATGGTGAAAACATGACCATTGGAGGTCAGGCCTAACCATCAGCGATCAAGGTGACCATTGACGATTGAGGGTGAAGGTTAAGTTCAGTCAAGGGTTATTAAATTTAACTTAGGTTTGTGATTTAAAGGTAGTGGGATAGTTATTAGGGGGTCCAAGGGTGGTCTAGTTGTTAGTGCGATAACTATAACCATTGTGTGTAGTTTTCTAGTGTCTATAGAAGGTTTGTTGACAAACCATTAAATGTAGGGTTATAGTAATAAATTTTTAAGATATTTGTCTAAAAAATGGATACATATTATGATAAATTTTGAGGAGTGTAAAGACATAACATATGAGTGTTTATGAGTTAATGGGTTCTATTTTGTCTCATGTTAATAAGATGAGACTATATACAAGAGATCACAAATAGGAAATTGAAACCAAAGCAAAATTTTAAAAGACCAAAGATAAAAAATAAGAATCAAGGGATTTCAAAAAATTAAAATTCAAAGGGCAAAATTGAAGTTAAATTCAAAGTTAAAAGTGAATGAAACTTGTTATTATTGTAAAAACCAAAACTTTTTATTAAATATTGCAAGATACTAGTGGATAAGAATCAAACTAATAAATATAATGAAAATAAAGAATTCCAAGTTAAGGAACAAGAGGGATTATATTATTATCTACAATATAATGTGGGAATATAATTTTTAAATAATTTTTTGTTTCTTCATTTAGGTTTCTCAAATCATATGACAAGTTACAAATATGGTTTCAACAAGTTAGATGATTCCTTCAAAATCCAAGTTCAATTGGGCGATGGAAAATTCTTCCAAATTGAAGGAAAGGGCAGAATGAAACTCACAATATTTTTGAGATAAGAGTAAATTAAATTATGTTTATTTTTACAAAAATATGGATCCTAAGAGTATTGATTACAATTTCATAGGATATATTGATGAAATAAAAGCAAACAAGTTTTATAATCCTACTAATAAACCCATAATTATTTCTAGGGATTTTATTTTTAAAAAAATAAGATGTATGGAAATTCTGATCATACAGATAAATATTTCATAATTAAATGGGGGAATCCTCTTAAATTTTATTTTTAGGGATTAAAAATTCTTACACATTTATAGTTCAACTAGAAATAATACTAGCTCTTTCTAAGAGATTAGTCATCCATCTTCATCAACTCCAAGCATTTATTGAATCCACATATAACCAATCAAATGTTAGGTCATAGATATGAGAGGATGATAACAATGATTTAATATAATGATGTTATTTTTTTATGATGATTATGATAAAAATAATATGTTTGCATTGTCATTTGTGGCTAGTGAACCTAGAAGTCATGTAGAAGTTAGTCAAAAGAAAGAAAGAGTTGATACTATGAAATTTGAGATGGATACAATTGATATGAATGATACATATAATTTTATTCATCTTAAATCTCATAAATATTTCATTTAAAGAAATTTTTTCTACAATACCAAATTCAAGAGTGATGGTAAAATTGAAAAGCTAAAAGCTAGACTAATTGTAAAAGAGTTTTCATAAACATATGGGGTTGACTATGAGAAAACTTATGCACCCATGGAAAATCAAGATAATATGATATTAAATATTTATGTAGTTTCTAATAAATTTTTTAAAATCCATAAAATGGACTTCAAATTTTATTTTTAAATGGATCAATTGAATAATAGGTATATATGGATCAACTACAAGGTTTTAAGGTAAAGCATAAAGAGTTTTGGGTATATAAGCTGAAGAAGGATTTTTATGGGCTGAAAAAATATTCAAGAGATTTATAATCATGAAATAATATTTGGTTATTTTCTCAAGGATTTGTAATAATTTAAAATGAACCAACTCTTTACATACAAGCATTGGGTTCTAATGTGTTATATGTTTATCTGTATGTAGATAAATTGATATTTATAGGTAGTTTTATGGAGATGTTGAATAGATTCAAATAACCTATAAAATTGGAATTTTAAATGAATGATATTGGGATGGAATCCCATAAAAATAAATATTAAATATTCATTTTTCACGCCAAATATATCCAAGACATGTTAAGGAAGGACAATTTTCAAAATTCTAAGCCCATGGACACTCCAATATCAAGTGGATAAAATATAATGAGAGAGGATGTGAGTCCGTATGATGATGAAATAATTTTATGAACATGGTGAGAGTTTTTATGTATCTCACTATAACAATACCTAATATTAATTATATGGTTTCAATAGTTTTTGGATTTATGGACAAACCATAATTCAAACATTTGAAAGTAATGAAAATAATTTATAGATATGTACTAGGTACTTATAATAATCATATTCATTTAATATCATAAATTTAATTATATATAATTAGATATACTAATTTATACTAGGGAGGATCTCTTGATGATAGGAAGTCAACTTCATGTTATTACTTCACAATGGGAAGTGTGTTGGTTTCATGGTCTTCAAAGAAACAAACGACAATTGCATTATCCTCTATGAAGTTGAATATACAAATCTTAAATAATCTTAAACAAAATTATTATGGTTTAAAATAATCTTATATAATTTTAGAGAGGCTCAACTTGAGTCGACAAAGATTTTTGGTGATAATAATGGGGTAAAACAATTATCCAAGAATCCAATTTTTTAAGTTAGAACCAAGTATATTGAAGTCAAACATAATTTATTTAAAAAATTGGTTAATGATAGAATTTTTTTTCATTGATAATGTGAGAAGTAAAGATCAATTTTATGATATTTTTAGCAAGGGATTGCTGATGAAGATTCATAGAAGAGTTAATAGATGATAGGCATTTTTGGTCTTTACATCAAAGGGGAATGTTGAGTATGCTGCCAATGTTGATACTTGATACTTGTTGTTAGAAGAATATGTATTAGTTTATTATATTTATTTGATTTAGTTATGCCCTATATTAGTTATGTCAATTTTGGACCCTTTTTTAGGAATTTCATAAAATAGCTAAAAGTGCAAGTTAGAGTGTAGTTCACTAAATGTTATTAATTGAGCTCAAATCCTTATACATTCATTAAAAAAAGGGTGGAGAATAATTTTATATTTTATTTAATTAAAATTATATTTATTTTAGTCAATTTAATACTTTATAAGGATTTAGGGTGTTTGAATTTTCTAGTGTGCATGTTTTTCTTGTTAGTAAAGGCTTCTTATACGTTGACCAAATCTTATCAATAATTTAAAGTTGTTAGATTATATTTTAATTATAGTAGTCTATTTTAATTACTGAATTAATTTAGTATTCAATTTTGTGTAGTTTTCATGCAAGTTATATTTTAATTGGATAATTTTAGCCATTTTTGCTAATAAAGAATGGTGCCATAGTGTGTCACCATAATTATTCTTGGAAAACTTTTTTGCATGTTTTAATCCATAATTTTTAATATTAAATATTCAAAAATTAAAACCAACAAGTTTTAGTAGCTTAATTATAAGTTATTTAATACATATTTAGTCATTAATTATAATTAAGATGCTACTAGATTAATAACTAATATTAAAAAATAAATTAGATGATATATAGTTTCATTTTTAGATTAAATTAGATATTATTTGCATTCACTTCACACATTAATTTTTTTTTATTGTGGAATAAGTAACTTAACTTTATGTATAATCTTTCATTCTTTCTCTTTGTTTGTATTTTTCTTTCTTTATCTATAAAAAATTCAATTTCTGTAGGTTTTATCCATAAAATAGGTATTTTTTGATGTGAGCCCAAACCATGATCCATATGTATCCTTTAAATTTAATGAAAGAATAAAATAAAAATAAAAATATTAATTTTGTTGTTGGAGGAAAGGAAAATGATGAATATGCACTTCATCTTTTAAGAAAAAGTGTAGAGTTAACTAAGTATTTTAATATTGAAGCAAATAAGTGGGACTAAATGACACTTAGCCTTTTATTATAATTCCAAAGGCTGAGCACCCTTTTTATAACTATGTATTCCATATTAAATACAAAATACATGCAAACTATTAAATTTAAAGGGTACATTCCCTTTATAAAACATGTGCACCCTTTTTAAATGGGTTATTCTCTTAATTTTGTTATATTTAAAATTTGGTTTATTTCCCTCCAAAAAAACCTTGATTTTAGGCTTGGAGGCTATAAACATAACACAAATACTTAAAACAAACCAATAAAGGTGTGTCTTATAAAATTTATAAGTTTCATTTAGAACTCCCAAACATATTTATATAAGTAATTTTATTTAATTTTCATATATGTGTATGTGTTTGTATGTAAGCATATGTGGATGTGTGTGTATGTATGTATTTATAGAGAGGAAAACATGGTTTCCAAATATTTAATTTTTTTAAAATAAATTACTTTTTAATTATTAGTTTTGTGTGTGTGTGTGTGTGTGTGTGTGTGTGTGTGTGTGTGTCTATGTGTGTAAACACCCAAAATTTGTATAAGAACATTTTTAATGTCTTTTATTGTAACTTCACACATATATACTATTTGTGATGAATCAAGTATCTATTGGTGCATTTTTGTTTTTGTATTCATAATATAGTTAGTACGTTAGTATGTTTTTATATTTTTATTCATCTTTCTAATTAGTCACAATGATCCTAATTTTTTGTCTTTTATCTCTCTTGACAAGTTTTTTATTCCTAGATAGATCCATGCCCTTAGACTTGTTCATGAGGAGCAGTCTAGTCCATGCATAATTTGTAGAGTTTGTCTTAGGTCATGTTTCATTTAAATCCTCTTTTTATCTATTGGGTCCTTTTGGGTTAGATTTTTTCACACCAATAGGTATCTAAATTTTGAATTAAAAATATCTATAAATACAAATATACTCTAAAGGATTTATGATGACACTCCAAACTCTCAAAATTAATGAATAGATTTCATGTTTTATCTTCAAAATTTATAAAGATAGATTTAAAGATTACAAAAGATGAATTCACATCTGAATCCTTGTGCAAAGGGTGAAATATGGGAAGGAACATCTATAATTGACTTCATAACTTCACATATATACATTAGTGGGATAACTACACTTGAAATTTAATCCCTATTAAGAATATTAGAAATGTAGTACAATGATTGATAATTACATGGGGATTGAACAAGGTCAGTCCAATATAATATTTCTTGCTTCCCCCCTCATATCAATCTAATTTGTGTGTAGTAAACTATGTATTTACATTGAATTTATCTCCAAATTACATTTTATATATGGACCATTTTTGGATTATTTAGTGTGAATATATTGTATGTTAGAAAATAAATATAGGTTATAAGTATATTATTATTGAGAGAAAAAAAAGGTATTAATATACACCTATAATAACTTGTATTATTAGTGTGTTGTTTCAACCATTCATTAATATAGGGTAGCGATAAATTTAATAAAGGATATTTTTTAGTTATTATAAAAACAAACCTATTATTAAGGAGAGTGGTTATAGGATATTTCATATATATTTGTAATGGTTATGATTAATGATTGATTAATTTGATTGATCAAGAATTCTTGCCTTTACACATTTGTGAGCTTCGAATATTTATTGAAAAATAGGGTAAAACTCATCAGTGGTATCAGATCAAGTGTCCATGCATCTTTAAGCATTTTTAATTATGTGTTCATCATTTTATTCAATACAACTGAATGACCAAGTAGTGTATACTGTATGTAATCAAAAATGCATCATGTCTATAAATCAATCCTAGCTCCAAGAAGATAGAGCATACCTATACTTCTAATTGGGAATACATTTGTTAAGTAGGGGAAAGACCAATATGTGGATCCCATAGACCTAATTAGGGCATCACTTATCACAATACACCATGCTATGAAGGGTTTCAAAGCCTATTGTTTAACACAATCATGCAACAATTGTAAAAGAGTCCTAGGTTTAATGTTCACTCTATTCTAATATATAAGAAAGTAAATCTAATCTAGTGCATACCAAATATTGTGGCACAACATGAGGGGTTAGTAAAGAAATAAAAACATGTATAGGAGAATTTTAATTAAGATAAGTATGAGTAAGACCCTGATATATGGAATATGAAGAGTAAAATTATTTGAGCCAATACTTATTGTATTTTTATCTACTAAAAAGAGGAGAATAAAGTTAGAATATACTTACCTAAATGTGAACCTATCAAGACTCAATCTCTCCCTTATCTCAAAGGGCTTCACAAGAGGTTTTTGTGGTTTGTAAGTATAACTAAGAAAGGCCAAAGCATCCAAGACTTATCTATAATACTAGATTCTCCAAGTAGAAACCCTAGGCTAAGATTCCTCAAGTAGAATGGTGGAAGAGCAGATTGTAAAAAAGCTTGAGTGAATAATAAATCTTGATTACATATTAAAATATTGATGAAATTATCTTATATTTATAGGTAGATATTTGCCTAAATCCTTCTGAATATCTCAACTTTATGGGGTTAACCCAATCGACCCTGTATGTTTTCCAAAGATAAATCACTAGGTGCAAAGCTAGGTGAATCGAAGGGCTAATGAAACTCTAAGTAAAAAAATATCATTAAATAGTATAGGGTTTACCTAGTCAACCTTGTATAGTAATTAGAGGTTAAAAAATATATAGGATCAACCCAATCAACATAGTACAACAAAATGGTGAAAGGGGATTAAGGTGAGGAAAAGAGGGATGGAAAGAGGAAAAATACTAAAGGAGTTTTCAAGGGAGGAGTAATAGATTAGGGAATGGTTTTAGGATCTATTTGGATTGGTAATAATGTGGTAATAAGGGACAATAATCCCATGAAGCACCAAAGGTCTACCCACTCTTTTCTTGGTGCATCCCTTAAGGCATACACTCATAGAGATTGAGTCTTGATGGGTTCCTATAAGATGTAAAGTGTTACTATTTTATAAAAGGTTAAAAATATTATGTGTATACATATGCCCCACTCAAATCTCATCACATGTCACTAAGGTGCAACAGGGGATGGTGCTTTGAGAAAGAACATAGTAACACACAATATTGATGCTAAAAAAATTGTAGTATTTTAAAATAAAAATAACTAATAGTAAATTATTGAAAAGTAAATAACTAAAAAGTAAATGCAATGTGTATTTTGACTTAAATTTATCACTAAATGGTTGTTTTTTGTGTTTTTAGTTTTGGTTATGGAGGGTGAAGAGACTACTTTTAACAAACCCAAAAATACAAAACTAAAGAGAAAAAACAAAAAAATGCAAGAAAATCCAAGATAACTGGTGCTATGAGGACATAACATACTTGGGAATTTGGCAATCTGGAGTGATAAGTGCTATGTTAGACCAAGTGACCAAGTCAAAAAAAATAATTAAATCAAGTAATAAAAAATCCAAGGCTACTAAAGACTAAAAAATTCAAACAAGCTATCCTTAAGTAAGAAAGGCAAACTCACCAAGTCAAACTAAGGATACATGTTAAATAGGATGGTAATCAAACATCAATGGTAAAAGAAGAAACAAAATGGTAAAACAACATTGATGAGTGAGTAGTAACAATCCTTATCTCACTCAAAAATAGAAAAAGAGTAGGAACTTAGGTGTTCACAACAGTAAGATAGTACAACAAATGATAAATGGTAAAAGGAAAGTAAAACAAGTCTAGAAATGTAAAATCATGGTGAAAATGAAATAAGTAATCCATAGTTTCTCAAACATGTTGTTTCACTCTAAGGATAGATAAAACTAAAACAAAGTAATTCTAGCATGGTTTTAAGAGGTGAAAAGATGGAATTAAAGAAGGGAAAATAGATTTGGAATCACAATTTGCCTATCAAGGGGGGAAATGAAATGGGTGGAGGGGAGAATGAAGGAAAAAACAAGGTAGAGAAACTCTTTATCAAAGTCAAGACACTTAAATTAGGTTTGTCAAAATAAGAGGACTTTCAACCTTAAGGACTCTGAAGAATTTATCTTAGTCACACAAATATTAGATCAATGAATACAATATATAGATCATCCCAAGAAGGCTATATGCATGAAAATTAAAATGGATCTACCTTCCCACAATGTGTTCCCCATTCCTCAGGACCCCTTACGAAGCCATCAGTCTACTTTGAAGATTGAGTAATTGCATGTGAAAGTAGGTATCATCATAGAGTTTGTTGACTTCCCGTATTCCAATCTACTAGCCTACCACATCCCAAGGGACCTTGACTATATGTGAAACCAATTGTGGAGTTTGAGATTCAATTGGAGATAGTAGATGTGCTTATAATCATATATTTTGGTGTATTTTGACTTTTGAAATTTGTATGTTGCCTTTTAGATATCATTGCCTTTTGATTAAAATGATTTGGATTTTAAATTTCTTGATGGATTTTTATTTTCCTCCATATGGTTTTGGAGAACCAAACATGGGTGCTAAAGATGACTTTCATTTGAATACTTGGGTAAGGTTATTAAGAGAAAAAATTCAAATAGCATGGGGTCTAAGAGTCTTGTAAATACAGGTGAAATGAAAGTGCTATCTTTACTTTGACCTTGTTTTAAGCAATGTGGGGTGAAAGAAAGGGGAAATAAAGAGGAGTGACACATGGAATAGTTTGAATTACTTCAAATCATAAAAAATGTGATAGAGGAAAAAAAGGGATAAAATGATAGAAAAGTGTGATTACTTATAATAAAAATGAGGGAAGTGGATGAAAATATGATAACATAGATTATTTACACAAATTCCATCTAAAAAAATAATCAAAAGCTAATGTTTGAGAACAAAGATGTAAAAAGATAATTTTATGAGGAGGGACGAGGACTATCCATGGTTTTACATTGCAACTTCATAAAAGAGAACCCTAAGGGGTGTAAAAATGAAAATGAAAAATCATAAGGAAACATAAGTAAAAGACAATAATTTTGTTAAGAATTCCAGGTCTTATCCATGATCTTATGAAGCAACTCACAAAATAAAAACCCAAGGGGTGACAAAAAGATAAAATGAAATAAGATAAAGAATACAATGGTACATCAAGAAATCAAAAGATCAAAATGGAGGACTAAAGGTTTGTGAAAGGAATGAACTTGTTGCAGAGGGAGAGACACATGTATGTAACCTACAAAAAGTATTAGATAGATGTAGATCGAAATCATGAAAATAAGGAAATGTTTAGGAAAATTAATTTTTGATAAATTGTACTATGGTGGGATCTTTGAAAACATGGCCATCATTAGTTTTAAGATAGTAGGTACTTGGACCAAAAATATATTTGACTAAATAAGGACCCCATCACTTTTGGGCATATTTACCTTCTTTGTCATGAGTGTAGTATAATTTAAGGACAAGTTCACCAACATTAAATGTGTGGACCTTAACACATTTGTTATATTGTCTAGAAATATGAGCTGTATATTATCAATTATGTTGTAAGGTAGAAACATGATGTTAATCAAGTAGATCAAGTGAATGAAGGATAGATTCACATAATTCTTCATCAAGAATAATACCATGAAGAGATATATGAATACAGGGAAGTTCAACTTCTAAAAGAAGAATAGACTCAGAACAATAGACTAGTGAGAATAGAGTTGCCCTAGTGGTGGTGCATATACTAGTCTTATAAGCCCAAAGTGTAGGGTAAAGATGAAGATGCCAATCTGTGTAGGTTTCATGATTTGTATTTTAGAGAATTTTGTTGAGAATTTTATTAGTGGATTTAATTTGGCCATTATATTATGAATGATAAGGCATGGAAAATTTATGTTTGATTTTGAATTTGTTGTAGAGTTGTTTAACATGTTTATTTTTGAAATTACCACCATTATTTAAAATGATTATATGGGGATCACCAAAGTGGTAAATGATTTGATTAAGAATAAATTTAGAAATAGTAGGACTAGTGACATTAACAAGGGGCATGTTTTCTACCCACTTAGTAAAATATTTGGTAGTAATGATGATAAAGACATGCCCATCTTGGGAGCGAGGTAGTTTACCAATGAGATCAAATCCTCATGTGGAAAATGGCCAAGGAGATTTGATAGTTTTAAGTTTGGTTAAAGCTGAATGGATGAGATCATTGTGAATCTAACAAGGATTACACTTTTTTATCATATTTGATTGCATCCTTTTCAAGAGTAGGCTAAAATTAACCCATACATAGGCATTTATAAGAGGTATCATGTCCGCTATAGTGGCCATCCTAAATGCCCCCATATACTCATTCAAGAAGAGGAAGAACCTCATCTTACATAAAATAATAGATCAAGGTACCTTCAACACTACAATAATAAAGGATGTTGTTTCAAAATACATACTTTAATGCTTGTTTACGAATATGTGTCTTTTCACAAGAGTCTAAGTTAGGAGGATAAGTTTGATGTTCCAAGAATTTAATGATGTCTTTATACCATGGACTTCATTGAATGGTAAAAACCTTGATGTGGTAGATAAGTGAATATGATGGTTGAGTTAATTATGGAGATTTTCTTATTTATATAAGAAAATTAGTATCAAAAAGGACTTGAAGTGGATGAAAGAGAGATACTGAAGAGGTAAGAGAATCAGCAATAGAATTTTGATATTTAGAAATATGCTTAATAGTGAAAGAGATGAAATCCTTAGCAAGATTGGTTATAATTTGATGATATGTGATGATATTCTCACTTTTACATTGATAATCACCATTGAATTGATGGAAAATAAGCTGAGAATCACCTAAAGCATGAAACTATTGAATGTCTAAATCAAGAATAACTTTCATGCCTAAGATAAGAGATTCATACTCAGCCATATTATTGGTGAAATCAAAGGTGAAGCAAAAATTATAAAGGAATGATCTTGCCAATAGGACTTGTGAGAATGCAACCTACACCAACTCCTTGAAGGTATTTAGTACCATCAAAGTGAAGGATCCAATAATCTTCATGTAAGTCAACATTAATTTTAGGAAGCTCTTCAATAACTACTTTTGGTTTAGTATTACTAGAGGGAGTAGTGGATTCATCAAGATTATTGGCTTCAAGATCGGTGATAAAGATATGAAAATAATCTTTGAGATAAAGAGATTAATTAAGACCTTTGATGTAAAGGATATTATCATCTGGAAGATTATCTTGAAGAGAATAAGTGGTTGGTATGGGAGTTGTAAAAAGTTGATCAACTATGATTTTCCCTTTGACAAATTTTTGAGTGATGATGCAAAAATCAAATTCCATAAGGAGGACCATACATTTGCCAATTCTATCGCTAGGAAGAATTGCTTTAGAGAAGAAATGATCAAGGGGGTGAAATGAACAATATCATAAGTAGTTTGGTAAAGCATATAGTGGTGAAGTTTTTCATCTACAAAATATATGGTGAGGAAATCACACTCAATTTTGGTATAACATGTTTCATAACCGATGAGGCCTTGACTAATATAATAAATAGCATACTCTCTTCCTATATCATCTTATTAGGAAAGCATTTACCCAATTAAAATAGGCATGGAAGTAGTATATAGAATGAAAGATTTATCATTAGAAAGAGGATGCATTATGGGTGGATAAAGTAATGATTATTTCATATTATCAAAGGATTTTTGACATGGATCCATGCATTCTAAAATAGTACCTTTCTTGAAAAGTGAATTTATGGAGTGAATTCGATATACCATTTTGGGGATGAATCATCTAATTGCCCTAAGTTTGCCTAAATAAGTAAAAATGTAAAGAATAAAATGAGGAATGGGCATGTTGATGATAACACTAATTTTGGTAGGGTCAACATTGATGCCATAAAGAGAGACTAAGAATCCTAACGATTTTATAGATGTGACTCCAAAGACACATTTGTAAGGATTAAACCTAACTTTATATTTAAGGAGATAGTCAAAGATGATAATGAGATCAGAAAGATGATTATTATGATGTTTATATTTAATAATACAATCATCCACATAGGTTTTAACAATTTTGTGAATGAGATCATGAAAGATGTGAGTCATCGCTTGTTGGTAAGTGGCTTTAACATTTTTTAGGCTGAAAGGTATTTTGACATAGCAATAGGTGCCCCATTCTATGGTGAAAGTTGTCTTATGTTTTTCCTTAGGTGTAATATGAATATGATTATATCTCAATAATATGTCCATAAGAGATAACATTTCATAACCAGTCATGGAATCAATAATGACATCTATTGAAGGTAGAGGGAAGTTATCCTTGGGATAAGCAAGATTAAGATTACAGAAATCAATGCAAATGTGAATGACCATAGTGACCTTCTTCCAAACATGAAAAATGTTGGAGACCCATTCAAAATAATCCTGGTTTAATAAATTGAGCATCAAGTAATTGGATGATTTTTTTATGACATAAAGTGGAATTTTTAAGCCAAAATTTTCTTTGTTTTTGATGTACAAGCCTAGCATCAAGATAAGTAATGATGTTATGCACCATAATGCTAGGGTCAATGCCAAGTATATCCTCATAGGACCAAGCAAAAGCTAAATAATATTTTTCAAAGAATAAGCTAAAATTATCATGTTCCATAGGTGAGAGCTCATGAGAGACATTAATTGGTCAAGGACAAAATGGTGTACCATATTCGATACGAGTGATTTCTTTGATAAACATGGCATTTTCATCTTGAAAGTGGTATGGTGCATTAGGTATGTTAGAGATTGGATTTGTTTTAGGATCAATTCTAGAAATGAATTTATTGAAGCAAAGATTTTTATTCTTAAAATTTACAATTTTATGATGTGGTTGAGGAAGTTGAGGTTATCAATCATAAAGTAACTCCATGATATCTTCATCACTAGAAAAGGTATAGATAGGACCATAATACTCAACATCTACTTCAAGATCTAGAATTTGATTACCATGGTGATCATACTTAGAATGTATCTGACAAACATTTGTTGCCTTGGATCTAGTGTAATTTCAAGAGTAGAATAAGTAGATATATCAGAAGGAGTTGGAATATTAGTGGGTTCAATGGCAAGAAAAGGATCAAATTTAATGATTGGATTGATAGGTGGTAAAGGAGATGCATAAATTTTTGTAGGTTCAAAAGGTATAATTTTCTCTACCACCCAAGGAGTATTGATAAGAGGAGAATTAGAAGGAGGCACATGACCCTTAGGATCTAAGGTATGACCCACATAAATCATATGAACATCCTAATTAAAATCATGAATTTGGGATAAGGTTTTCTAAAAATTCTAGACATCCAAGTCTCTAGATTGAGCTAAGCCATTACATAGTTATCACCATAAGTTGGAGAAATTTTACATGCTTGAGAATCAGGGGAAGTTTTAGAGGGTGAAATCTTGATATTATTGAATGTATGAGGAAACATGATGAGAAGATCTTAAAATAAAATTTATACTCTAAAATCATTGTAATTTAAGTCATATTCAGGTAAATAAAGCCCCTAAGCATTTCATGGAGGGATAAAATCAGTAATATCATTAATAAGAGGAACATTATCATCCCTAGGTAATAAATAAGGAGGAAGCCATTATGAAATGTAGGGAGGTAACCTAGTAGTATTACAAGTATGTTACAAATCATTGGGATCATAATCATCAGAATCCACAAGAGTAACTTGTAAATTAGGATTCATGTTGATGAACTTGTGTAAAGGAGTACTATTGATCTTGGGAATGGTAGGAATATGATATTGCGATTTAGGATTAGGAAGATGAATGCTCCATGGGTTAGGATCAGCTTCATGCTTATACCATTTTCCATTATGTTATAATTTAATACATTGATTACCAGAAGAAGCAATGGCCCTCATTTGATGAATCTATGGATGACCAAGGAGTATATTGTAAGATAGGGGTATGTTAAGGACCATAAGCTTGGTTTGAATAATCTTAGTTTTAATGCTTAATGGAAGCCAAATGAAACCAAGTGGATTTTGATTTGTGTTATCAAAACCATGACAAGTAAGATGGGTTTTATTGAGATTATCCTTATTATAACCAAGTTATTGGATAAGCCATAAAGATGTTACATTAATACTAGAACCTTCATCAATTAGAAATTTATGGATAAGATTAAAATTAATGGATGCTTTGATAAAAAGTGGTGGATCATCAACATTAAATATAATTTCATCATTGATCATGTCCTTTTCAATGAATTCAATAGAGGGTTTGGAAGAGGTACACATAGTTTAAATGGTATTTACATTGGTAGGTTGAGATTTAATAGAAGGTGGTTCTTCATCTAAGGAGGATGGATCATTAATTTATTTCGTTTTTTACATAAAGAACTTCTGATGATAGGGAGAAGTGTGAACAAACTCCATAATTAGAATCTTACAAGGCATGTAGTTGAGTTCTTCAATAAAGTTTTGATGAGACTTAGAAGAACTAGCATGAGGTTTAGGAGGTAAATTAGTTTTTAAAGGAATATATACAATTAGAATATTGGAAGGAGGAGATGGTTCCTCTTGGGATTTCAAAGCAATATTTGTAGTGGTAGTATTTATAATAAGTTTTTCCTCCAAGGATGACTTCTCAATATTGGTATTGGGGTATTTGGGAGCTAGTTTATGATGGTAATTGACCTTAGCAGTATTGACATATTGAAAATTGTTAAAACATTGGTCATAATCAACATAAATGGCACAAAAATCCTTGGAATTTGATTGATTATTGAAAGAATATTTTTAAGTATTTAAAGTATAAGTTTTAGAAGTTTGTCATTTTTGAAAAACAACAGTGTATTATTGATGATGAAGATTGATCATATCATCATGATTGAATGAATCACCAAGCATATAGGAGACAATAAATTTAGTGATCCCTCTAAAATATTCATGATAGTTCCCAATGCTAGCATGGAACCAACAAAATATATTGGGTTCATCCTACTTAAAAGGAGTATTGGGATAGATGAAAGGTTTTGAGGGTGGTAAAAATTGTTTCATTTGTTGAACCAAAAGAGGTGTATGAGAAAGTGAAGGAATATCAATTTTGGAGATTAATGGTTTGTTTTGTGGTGTATTAATAGTGATAGCATTATATGTTTATAAATATCCTTTAATAATTTTAGGATTAGTTTTGAATTACTTCATGATAAATTTTTGACGTTTATCTTGATCAAGAGCTTCATTAAGTGTTTGGGGAGCAAAGGTTTGAACCTTATACTAAAGAGTGGGAGTTAAAATTATGATAAAGAGTTTAAATAAGTTATCATCAATCATGTTATGATTTGTTTTATGGGCCAATGATTTCTATCTTTTGATAAATTCATGATTTGATTCGATGGGAGATTGATTAGCATTGATGAAGTGGATAAGACAATTTTTAGGAAGATTATTGTGTTAAAACTCTTTAATCAAATGATTAACCAAATCTTCAAGTTTCAAAATATAATGTTAGAGAAGTTGATTATACCATTATAATACATCATTAGTGAAATTTTTCATTAAGATTTTAGTTGTGGTGAAGATATTAGTTTGGATCCACTCTTTGTAAATGTTTTCAAAGGCTTTGATAAATGAGGAAAGGTCTTTAGTCCCATCATATTTGATAGTTGAAAATATGTTATTGATATAAATGGATACAATGAAAGGAGCTAAAGGACTGTTTTGAGTATTTTTAAGCATCTTGTTATTCATTGTGGGCTGAGGAATAACATTACCTAAGGCATCTCAAAGAGGTGGAGGAATGAAATTAGGATTAGCTTAAGGATGGATAGTTGGAGGTTGATTAGCCACATTGATTGAATGTTGTTGAAGTTGCATCATTTGGTTGTTTTTAGAACTTTCCATTATGTTCATTTATTGGATAATTTAGGCTAAAGTTGAGTTGTATTAGGAGGTGGGTTGGTGTTGGTAGGAGCACTCCCTAAATTGGTGTTAAGGGGAGGATTACTAGAAGATAGATTATTAGTGGGATTGATAAACATTAGTTTGAATATTTTTAAGATTAGAATTTTCTTGATAGTTAAAGAAAGGATTAGATCCATAAAATTCATCTTGAGGTGTTATTTTCATCATATTGCATTTCATGGATGAAGGAGGAGAAGAGGTGCCCCAAGAGTGATCATGATCTTATGAGGAAAAGAGAGGGAGAAATGAACATACCATAAAGTATCTAAATGGATTCAAATTATCCAAGAAGATTATGATAGGATATTTCATTATGATTGAAAAGAAATGAACATAATGAAAAGAAGGATAAATAGATAACTAGATTGACAAATAGGGAAGGAAGAAAGTAGTATAGGGTTGACTGGGTTGACCTAGCATAAAAATAAGGCCTTTAAATAGTAAATGGTTGATTGGGTCTATCTAGCATAGTGAATAGAGGATAGAAAAGGAATAAGTAGGTTTTGAAAATAGTACAGGGTCCATCTAATACAGTGAACATAGGTTTGAAGAAGGTATAGGGTTGATTGGGTTGACCTAGTACAATAGATAAGGAAGATTAATAAACCTATAACAGATTGTGAAATAAAACAAGATAAATTTTGAAAGTAATTTATAAAATAAATGACAAAAATGAAATAAATAGTCAATTGGATTAATGTTGGTCAATCTAATTAAAGCACATAACATAAAATGTTGCACCAACACTAGCTAATGCAAGTTTTTGTAATACAAAATATAATTGAGTAAAGAACAAGCAATCAACTTGGAAAGTGAAGAGATAACTAATTGGTTAAATTGAATGTTTATTATATTATTAAGATATGATTTTAAATGTGATTGGAAGTTTGTTGTAAGCAAGGAACTAGAATGGCAATCTAAGGATGGTTTCTGGTAGTTTGGGCTAAAAGGAATTGTAGTGGCAATGATAAAGACTTGGTATTAGGGCCTACCCCATCACTTAACACATTGAAATGATAATGATTCTAGTTTATTATCCATAATATACCATTAACCATGATTTATACTTGACTAGAGTATCTTGTCAGCTTCCCCCTTGGTGATGAAATCCAAGTAGGTTGGCCTTGGGTAGACAAATGTTAAAATGTTCATTTAGATTTTATGATTTGGCCATGTGTGCATAAAATAAAAAATAGTGAAACTAAACAATTACTTAAAAACCACCTAATTAAATTATGTGATTTATTCTAAGCATCCAAACAACAAGAAAAGAAAGTGTAAATTAATTACTAGCATATAAAGTTAATTTCAACTTTGAAACAAGGTACAATGTTGATATAGTCAATAGTGTATATACAAAATATAGAACAAGGTAGATAAGGTAAAACCTATACTACAAAAGCAAGGTATGAAAATGAATAGGTTTGGTAGACTCGACCTAGTTATCGAAACAACACATAAAACATAGAAGTAGGTCAGCATGGTCAATCTAGTTGAATATGTGTGGAAATTTTGAATATTGTAAATTATAAAAGGAAAGACTATAAATAAAGAGTTAGATAGATAAAAAGGAACCTTGGTGGATCAAATATGTAGAGAATGAAGATTATTATTCAAAAACCTTGATATATGCTTGTAAACTTTTCTAACTAAGTCGACTGAGTCAATTAAGATTTATATAAACCTTCTACTAAGTGCCTAAAATGTATAGGGTCAATTAAGTTAACCTATTAGTCTAGACTAGATGTCTGAAAAGATAAAAAAATATATTGGGTCTACTAAGTCAATCCAGTAGTCTGTACTTGAAATCTTATGCATAGAAGTTAGATATTATGTTGACAGAGTTGATCTAATATGGAAAATATATGATAAAAATAGGATGAAAGAATGAAAGAAATGAAATAAGGTAAAAAAATCCTATAAAGGTTAGTTCAAATTAGGTTCACCAAAATGTATGCAATCAAAAATGCATCATGTCTATAAATCAATCCTAACTCAGAGAAGATAGAGCATATCTACACTTCTGATTGGGAATACATTTGTTAAATGGGGGCATGACCAATATGGGTATCTTTTAGACCTGATTATGGGTTCACTTGTCATAATACACCATGCTAGGAGGGGTTCCAAATCCTCCAGTCTAACACAATCATGTAACAACCCTAAAATAATCTAAGGTTTAACGGTCACTCTATTCTAATAAACAAGAAAGTAAATGTAATCTAGTACACACCAAAGCTTATGGCATAAAATGATGGGTTAGTAAATAAATAAAAACATGTATAGGATAATCTCAATTAAGTTAAGTATGAGTAAGACCCTAATACATGGAATATGAAGATTAATATTATTTGAGCCAATACTTATGCTACTTCTATCTACTAAAGAGAGGAGACCAAAGTTAGAATATACTTACCTTAATGTGAACCCATCAAGACTCAATCTCTCCCTTGGTCCAAGAGGATTTGTAAGAGGTTGTTGTGGTTTTTAAGGATAACTAAGAAAGGCCAAAGCATCCAAGACTAGATTCTCTAAGTAGAAACCCTAAGCTAAGACTCTTCAAGTAGAATGGTGGAAGTATAGATTGTAAAGAATTATGAGTGAATAATAAATCTTGATTTCATATTCAAATAATGACAGAATGATCTTGTATTTGTAAATGGATCTTGCCCTAAATATTTCTAAATAGGTTGGTTATACGGGGTCAATCTAGTTGACCCTATATATTTTTGAGAGATAAATCACTAGGTCTTGAGCTAGGTCAATCGAAGGGCTAATGAAACTTCAAGTGAAAAATATCTTTAAACAATACAAGGTCAACCAAGTCAACCCTATATAGTAATTAGAGATAGAAAACTATACAGGGTCGACTAAGTTGAACTAGTAAAATAAACTGGTGAAAGGGGATCAAGGTGAGGAAAAGAGGGATGGAAAAAGGAAAAATACTGGAGGAGTGTGCAAGGTTAGAGTAATAACTTATGGAAGGGTTTAAATATTTGGTTAGGTTGGTAATAATGTGGAAATAAGGGACAACAATCTTGTAAAGCACCAAAGGTCTGCCCACCTCTTTTTTGGTGCACCTCTTAAGGCATGCACTCAGAGAGATTGAGTCTTGATGGGTTCCTTCAATATGTAAAGCATCATTATTTGATAAAAAGTTAAAAATATTATGTGTAGACATATACCACATGCAATAGTCATTTCTCTATTGACCCACAATTCTTACATGCTACCAATGGTCTAGTAATGTATACCACGTGCAAACCTATTGACATTCATCACCCATTTTTGTATCATTCATCTTTCACTATATTCCTTCTCTCTATTTTTTTCATTTGTAGTTTATTCATAATTTTCATTCTTAAAAATTGAAAAACAAAAAACAAAAAATATATAATCATATATATTGTAGTTTTATTTTGAACATGGTCGTATGATTTTAGTTTGATTTGATTGCATGGGGACCACATTTTAAGGTCATACAATTATTGGATATGATTTTGTATTTTTTGTATGCAATACATATTACAATATAAAATAATTTAAGGTCATACAAAATTTGTGTGTGTACTGAGGACTTGATCTTGGTTTGCATTGCTCAATCAGATTTGTGGTACACCAAAATTTACAAAGATGGCATAAAGAGAAAGGCAACTACAATCCAAATGAGAATAAATATCCACCAAGATGTACTTTTTCATATTAAAAGTATAATTCATGGTATTAATAGGGTGAAACTCACCATGGGGGAGCACACCCTCACCAGAAAGTTAAAATCATAGTCCAAAGGTTTGGATTTAGGATCTACCCGTCAATGATCCCTAAACACTTATAAAAATTAGGTGAAGAATCCTTTACCATTGGAAAATTATAGATCTCAACATTATCATTGGATTGTAACTATCAAACCCAAACATCACCTTCCATAAAGATCATGCACTTGATCAACACAGTCTAAGATGCATCAACACTCCCTACCTACAACTTTCTCCATCCAAATTGCCTTATTCCCTAGTCATTATTTTCTAAAAAATTCATGGTTTTGGTTAAAGTTTTATATAATTAGGTTAAGTTTCAGGGTTTTTTTATCTACTATATTTTATTTAGTTTAGGTTAGTGTTAAGTGGTAAAGTCATATAGTTTTTTATTACGAAGTTTTGAATTTCATTATTTTTAATGTTATGGTAAGTGTTTTTTTTAATATTTTGTTAATATTTTTTTATTTCAATTTAGGTTTTTGTTTATATGTATTAATTCTTTTAAGTTTTTAATTTTAATTTTAATTTATTTATTATTATTATTATTATTATTATTATTATTATTATTATTATTATTATTATTATTATTATTATTATTATTATTATTACACACACACACACACACACACACACACACACACACACACACACACACAGATATATATATATATATATATATATATATATATATATATATATATATATATATATATATTCAATTTTTCTCTATTTTAGAGTGTTTAATATTGGATTTTGTTTTTAAGTTCTATAATTTATGTTTTTAGATTTATATTATGTTATAGATTGGTCTATAATTTATTTGATAGTTATTAAAACATGTTTATCATATTTTTTTATTTTCACGAGTTTTTTGATATTTCAAATTTCATGGTATTATGGTAGATTAGTCATTTTTTATTAACTTGATTCATAATTTTTTATTTTTGAGTTTATAGTTTATAAGGTTATTTCTTTTATTTTTTTATTAGTATTGCTCTAGTTTTAGGTATTTAGTGTTCTTTTATATTTTATTATTTTTGTCAATAAAAAACTAAAATTATCAAGTATGCTTCAATTTGTCAATGTTCAATAAGCATATGATGTTTCTCAATATAAAAGCTTCTTTTCTTGTAAGAGACATATTATTGGGAAAACACAACATTTGCAAATCAAAAATTTGGAGGCTTCTATTTCTTCCATGTTCAATCTAAGGGAGGGAATGTTGGGATTATTTAATGTGAACATATTGTATGTTAGAAAATAAATATAGGCTAGAAATATATTATTGTTGAGAGAAAATAAAGATGTTTATATACACCTATAATAGTTTGTATTATTAGGGTGTTGTTTCAATCACACACTAATATGGATAGAGAGATATTTGAGGAGTGTTAGTTGTTATAAAAACTAACCTATTATTAGGGAGAGTTGTTATAGGACACTTCATATATATTTTTAATGATTGTGATTAATGATTGTTAAGTTGATTAACCAAAAATTCGTGAGCTTCAGCTCTTTACTAAAAAATGGGGTAAAAATCATCAAAATCACATTAAAAATATCAATCAACATAGGTGAACATGGTAAAATAGTCATAATTTTTTCATAACTAGTGTAGATAACTTTGTAATTAAAGAACATGACCAACCTATATTATTTTATAGGGAGCATGGACCTATCAAAAAAATCTTTATATATTGTTATTGATTCTAAGTTTTCATAAATATATCTTACTATACTTTTTAGTGTAAGTTATTAGGAATAGTTAATGCAGGGAATTTTGTGGTCAAATCACATAAATGACTTTCACTACTATTTATGAGGAGTAGACTTGTTTAAAAAAATTAGATTTAGCCTTTGATCTTGAATTGCTATAGTTATATAAATCTATATAAACCTTATAAGTGAGATAATTACATTTATTTTTTATTAATAATAACATATCTCCATATTTATCAAGTTTCAATCGTAATTACCAGTGAATTTTACATCTTTAGCACTTTGGTTTATTTAAAAATTTTATGTTTATTACATTAACATAATAAAAAAGGTAAAATGTTTTGGTGAACCTAATTGTTTCTTGAACATATATTTTAATTTTTTGATTTAAATTTTCATTTTCTCTCCTATCCTTACTTTCTTTAGAATTGTGTTTCAATAGTTGTAAAACTCATATGAGTTATCATTCTAATCAAAGTGGTGTGGTCTTTAGTTTTACCTAAGCCATGGTGTGAGGGGTACTAGCACAATAATCATGCCATAAGAAAATATTATATACATATTTATATTCCATACATTTCATGATATATTATAAATTATTAGGTTTTGATTTTCAACCTTATGAAGTATTTCAACTACTTGTTCTTATAGTACACCAATAAGTAGTTAACCTTGGGAAATTACTCTCAACATACCATAGATACAAGACACACAACTATGGAATGGTGAAATCATATATATTTAGTGACCTTTGGGGATTTCTCAATATTTATGCCTAGGATTAGTATATCTTAGATTCTACAAATCAAACACACATTGTGTAATCACACCTAATGATATCATTTATTTTCTAGTATGATTGATTATTTTTATTAAGCTTGGTGTTTGTCAAATTTTATTTATTATAAGTCAAAAAATATAAAATGTCTTATAAATATGAAATTTGAAATGTTGTTCATCCTTTGGATTTCCTATCCAATAATTCTACACCTTATACTTATGATAATGAATGGACTAATGTTCACACTTGTAAAATTATTAATGATACTTATATAAATGAGGAATATGATTGTGATAGATATGATTATGAGTATGTTTTTAATAACACAAATCATTATGATTAGTATAATATAGTGAAGAGGAAAATGAGCCCACTGATCTATAAATTACAAGCCAATTTCCTCTACTCTTCCCTTGCATTCCTTTCTTCATAAATCAAAACAAAAATAACATATTGATAATTAATATTTTATTTCCTCTAATCTCCCATAAGGATTAAAATTGAAAAATAAATAATTAACACACCTTGTTTACCTTTTTAATTTTATACGACACTATATATCATTAATCAATATAAGCTACAAAGGCATAATCCTCATATAAAAGTGTAACTTAATACAAATTCATGTGTTATTACTGATATTTAAATAGAAAAGGTGGATTATATAAAATCATATGATATTTCACATCCTCCTTCAAACATGACTAATGATATGCAAGATTATGATAACTTTTCTTCTGCCTTGGAAGTGATAAATAATTTTGTAACATCTAATGATACTTCTTCCATCTCTCTTAAAATATCAATGGATGAAAATGAATTTTATATAAAAAAAATAGTGATATTATTGTTTTAAATTTAAAAAGTGATGATAATTCAATATTATGCAAATATTCTCAAAAAAATCATTTTAACCCATAGAATGCTAGTTTCATGATAATATTACTTATAATGAATCTCATTCCTATCTTAAGTAAAAATAATCCAATGAGAATAAATTCGATGTTTCTACTTCTATAGAAATTTAGGGTGATAATATATACACTAATTATAAATTATGCACTGATTTTGTCTTACAATGCAATCCTACGCAATGCAATGTTATTTTTCATGATCATATCATACCAATATTTGAAGTTTATGATCAATTAAACCTATGATGGATCATTTCAAAAAAAATACTATAATTACTGTAGATACCTAAAAGTGGCCACCAATGATCTCCAATCAAGATTCAAACCAATTTCTATCAAATATCACAATTTAGCCTAAAAATACTAAAACATACTAAATGATTTGAAAGTATCATATACAAGTGCCAATTTTGACCAATGTATCCTTAAATGGGGCAATGCATTTTATGAGATAGCTAAATTTGATCAGATCATTTTGAGTCAAAATGACATTTTTTGCATTTGGGTTCTCTAGATTGCTCTTTTCTACCAATTTTCTTACATGAGTCACATGCCTTTGTTATTTTATGTTGGAAACATCCTAAATGGGATAAGGGATCCAATGCATCTAATATTACCTTCCAATTCTAATCTAGTCAAATTTCAAGCCAATAATATGACATTTTGACCAGTTTAATTAATTTGAGCACCAATTTCCAAGATTTGTGACGAAATTGATAAATCATGTTTAAGCCTAATTAATTTGAATCAAGAATTTACATTAATTTTCCATGGAACTTTTTGAATATTTCATTAATGGAAATTGGTTTCTAATATTTACATCATCAGGTGAGGTCATTTATGGGGTGGCATCCACAAGCCTCAATTGTAACAAATATCTAATTAAGATGCCTCTTTAATGCCTCTCTATCCCAAATATTTATGAGGGAATTTATTGATTTTATCCTTAAAAATTGAATGGATTCTTAGCCACATATCTTCTTCTTGAGATGGATGGTTCAGGCTCATTTTGATCAATTAAAAAAATCTATACTTAGAAGGTCTCACACTCATAATTTTAAGATATCTTAGATTAAATTTATAATGCACAAATAATTTCAAAATTCATTTGATAGTGTTATTTTGCCAAACTATTGAGAGAATCCATAAGCTAAAGTCACAAGCCAAAGCCACAAATCCAATAGTGCCAAGAAGAGGTAGATATATCCAAAGCTCCAATGTCAAAGACCTTTGAAGCACAAGCTGAGCAAGCCACTCTAAAAATCATTTATAAGCTCTAAGGAAAGTGAAGGAATATTTATTTCATGTTTTAGTTATTATTTTCATATGCATTTTTGTTACCAAGATCCCCCTAGTCTCTAGGCCTAGAGATGTCATTTTTGTTAGTGTGTTCTTTTCATTGTGCAACTAATACTTGATCTAAAGCACTCTCTTGAGTCCAATTATTAGATGACATAATGGCATGAACAGTGGGACCTAATGTATCCCACATACTAATAATATCAATATGTAGGTCTTAAACTAAGTTTTGGAGGATTAAAAACAATTTAAATTAATTTTCTAACTTTATTTGGCCTTATTTCATCTTTATAGGTTTATACAAGGACCACCAATGGTCAGGTGTGATCATAGATGGTTAGGTCCAATCAATAACGGTTGGGTGATAGATGAAAACCCATTTAATAATTTTCATTTTTGAGATTTTATTCAAATTATTACTAACAAACTAAATCTTTAAGTCTCTATACTAGTTCTATTTTGTGATATGAAAGCTTTCCTTTTAGAACTTTTTGTTCTAACAAGTTAAAAAATTTGATTTTTGTCCAAGAATGTTGATGCCTTCAGGTTGATAGGTAACCATCGACGGTTTGGTTTCAACCAATAATGGTTAGTAAAGCATTGACTATTGATGGTCAGGCAAGAATCACTGAGGGTCAAATAGTGACCATCGACGGTCACTTTGTTTTCCAAAAACACAAACTCGAGCGATTACTCTTCCAATTTTCTTATCTCATCCATAAAAAAGCTTCTAAGCTAAACAACATTATGACAATTTTATTGTAGGGCTTACTTAAAAAGTGCCAAACAATTCTTAATAAAGTCTTTTTAAACCTCTTTTAGATGCTTAAAAAGAATTAAAATTTTCCATTTAGTGCTTAAAGGAAAATTTAGGGTGTTTATTTGAATGTTTTATAGTTGTTATTTACAAGTTTTTATAGATTAAAGCCAAGGGGCCAAAAAACACCACCAAACATTTCAATTTAGTGTTTTAAAATCAAGCACACTTCAAAGTTATGTTTGATGTAAGTTATTTATTGTTTTCTTAGTTAAATTTGTTTGTGCAAAAAATAAGTTGTGTGTGTATGCTCTCCCCCATCCCTTATAGGGAACTTATTGAATCAAAAGTGCCATCTTCATTGCAAACTTGT
This sequence comes from Torreya grandis, assembly GCA_037957365.1. Lineage (NCBI taxonomy): Eukaryota > Viridiplantae > Streptophyta > Pinopsida > Cupressales > Taxaceae > Torreya > Torreya grandis. The sequence continues at coordinate 1,114,840 of JARHVA010002924.1, read as the reverse complement.
GCCTTAGTCCAAGGGTTTAAAAGAGATGTGTTAAATACTCTCCCAAAAATATGCATGGCTTGGGTGATCTAGAAACAACCATAAGGCTTTTTTACTTAGTTTTTATTTTATGCACTTTGGCTCATGAGGGGGAATTCATTACCTCCCATAAGTTATATTGGAAAGATTTTACCTTGGGATTCCTCTCCTGACATCATCTTCAACCCCTCTCCATGAGGGGTATATAATTTGGGACCCCTCATTGGGATAGTGGTTTGAGAGGTTAAACCATCTCTGTTAGTAGAGGATAATCCTAAGACATATGATCATTTTAAACATCACACTACATTGAGCAAGTGATGGATGTGGTGGTTATGAAAAGGACTAGACTTTTTCACAACAATTCACTTGACATTGACCTAAATGATGTGTTGCTTATCTTGTGTGATGACCTAAGAGTTTGTTAGTTTGTGGAGCTAAAAGCTTCACTAGGATGCAAACAGGAGAAGTTATGAAGGATGCAGAGTTGCGGGGAGTTGCAGAATCAGTTGCAGGGAAATTGGTGTTAGTCTGATCAACTGACGTCAGTTAGATAGCAAAGAGGAAGCAATCGGCATCGGTCACCAATCAGCCAACATTGGTCATGGAGGAGCTAACGTCGGCAGCCTGTGCGAGAATAGACAGTTTGCATGACGAATCCGAGAGAGTCTATTTTGAGACTATTAGTTTGCATGTTGAAGGCTAGTCGTAGTCTTGAGTTGTGAGTCTAATTATTGTAATTAGGTTAGTCTAATTATTGTAAGCATGAGATCTATATATGGACTCATGGGCTGTATTGTAAATGTGTAGCTAGTGAGTAAGAGAGCAATAAGCTCCTTCAGAGGGAAGAGAGCAATGGTGCGTTCTTCCTAGTGCCGCAGTACCAAGGTGGGTACTGGATTGGAGAATCAGCAGGGTTCTTCATATTTGTATGATCTTGGTCAGCAGGTGAGCATGGCTCCTTTTGGAGATCTACAATGGTGAGTATGATCTAGTTATTTATAGGTAGCAGCAGAGAGCAGGGGATCTACTTGAAGTATAGTTGTGTACTTGGTGAACTGGCAGCATGTTACTGACTGGTTGGAGAGGTGAACATCAATTCTATATTAGAGTTGATTATTGTGACCAAGAGAGAGATGGAAGAAGGTATTGAGGTGTGGCAAACCTTTGATGTGGAAGAAGAAGTGGCATCTTCTTTATTGTATATTCTTCTGAGTGATTATTAATACAATTGTGTATTATCTCTCAATTCCTGTGTTGTTTCATATTTCTAGTTACTTATTGATTCTGGTTAAATTCCATGTTTAGTTGCTAATACGAGAAGTAATTATATGTGCTCTAATTGGTAGAGCAAGATCCTGACAAGTGGTATCAGAGCCTTGGTTATAGGTTCAAGAGCTGATACCAACAAGTGGTATTAGAACTTTTGGTTGGGTTGACTAACAGGTGTTTTTAGATCTAGTAGTGTTTTTGATTACAGGTCACTCACATGGGTTTCAGATTGAGTGGGAGTATAGCAATGGTAGAAGAAAGTAAGCTACGAATGGAGAAACTGAATAGCATGAATGGTCTGATTGATGGAAAGAAAGAGTAGGTAAAAAGAGATTGTTGGTCGGTAGAAGATCAGCTTGTGGAAGCATATGTTTTAGGTAATATTGCACAGGATGTTCTGGATAAAGTGGAATATTTGTTTACAGATTCTTTTGCCTCTTTCCTTGTAGCCCGAAATAGAGCATCTTTTCATGGGTATGTCTTTGGAGACCTTGGAGAGATTTATTTAGGGATTGGAGAGCCTTGTCAGATGATTGACAAAGGGGAAGTGAAGCTAAAATTGCAAGCGGATGACACACAGTGGTTGAAGGAAGTCATGCAGGTACCAGTCTTGGAGATGAGTCTAATTTCTTCAAGAAATTTGGGTGATGAGAGATGCACTATAACTCTCACAGTGGATACACTTGAATTAGATGGTGGTAAGAAAGTAGGTGTCCTTTATCTATCTACTTCTATTGTTGATTCACCTTCTATTGCAGAGATGTGGCTTCATAAGCTTAGTCACATATGTAGGAGGAGAATGCAGGTTCTGAAGTGGAAGTCAGAAGTCTTTGACAAGCTAAAGAACTGGAAAGCCTTGGTGTTCATGGAGGAGATGACGGATAGAGATCAAGTGAGGAAGCTAAATTATTTTGAGTAGAGCAAGGTTGATTTGATTAGGATTTTGATCCATGGAGAGCTCGTGGATAAAAAATTTATCACTCACAGACAAACACAGGTATCGGCGTTGGTTATATAGTAACCAACATCGGCAATAGGAAGACCGACGTCAGTCATGAAAGAACCGATGTCGGCAGGAGGGACACCGGCGTCGGCTAGGGAAATGATGTTGGCAGTCAGGTTCAGTACAGGGAGCTGACATCAGTCGAGAACAGACTGGGAGATGGCCGAGATCGATCACTGGTACGGATAGTGGGTGGACAACAAGTTTCAAACGCTCATGTTGAGGTCAGAAAGGGTAAGTGAACCTCATATTCATTTTTCACCTTTTTTATATTGCTTTTTTTTTATAGTCAAGAACCAAGAAGATGGAAGAGGCAATGCAGGTAGAGTCCAAATACAGTGGGAGCTTGGCATGGATGAGGAGTGTGAGTCCTTGGAGAAGAACTAAATAGGTATTTATTGGTAGATTTGTCAGTTGGAAGTAAGCACTGAAAGACGGAATGGATTCCCAAGTTAAAGAAGAGAGTGGATGGATACAAGAGATAGAAGGCCAAGGCATATGGTCTTGAAGAAGCTGCAGGCAGTGGTATAGGTTTTGATAGGTGGATGACTAAGCATGGCTTCAGTCAATGTTAGTGTAACTATTGTGGTTTTATCTTACTAGGTGGATGATGAGTCACGACATTATCTAGTTACTGTATGTGGGTTATTTGCTATCAGGTTTGTACATACAGAGATTTGCTGAGGTAAGGGTAAGGTTAGTTCAGAGGTGTGTCATGAAGAATTTGGAGCAACAAAATTCTTTGGCATAAGAGACATGGAGATTTTATCTCTAGTGGGAGCTGATGTGAAGATGGTGTTGGTGGGGTTCATGATGCAGGATGCAGAATTAGAAAGCACACCAAGGGCTAGACAGTTCAAGCTTAGCTTGAAATAGGGTTCGAAATCACATGAGGTCTAGTGTAGACCCGAGTTTTCCCAAGCAGTGGGGTTGTCAGAAAGTTTGGAGCCAATTCGGGGAAGGAGTGCTAGAGGGCAATTCAGTGGGACTAGCAACAGGGATTCTTGTTATGCAGGGTCAAGTTCTTCACTACATGGATATGTAGGTTCGGATGTGGCAGGGTACTTTGATGACATGAGTAGCATCACAGGTTGTGTGGTGGTTGGTCCTCAGGATTGATCTTGAAGAGGAATAAAAGCCAAGGAATAATTTAGATGATGTACAAGTATAGGTACAGGTGTAGCTATTTATCTCCAAGTGGGAGATTGTTAGTTTGTGGAGCTAAAAGCTTCACTAGGATGCAAACAAGAGAAGTTACGAAGGATGCAGAGTTGCGAGGAGTTGCAGAATCAGTTGCAGGGAAATTGGTGTTAGTCTGATCAACTGACGTCGGTCAGATAGCAAAGAGGAAGCAATTGGCATCGGTCACCAGTCAGCCAACATTGGTCATGGAGGAGCTAACGTCGGCAGCCTGTGCGAGAATAGACAGTTTGCATGACGAATCCGAGAGAGTCTATTTTGAGACTGTTAGTTTACATGTTGAAGGCTAGTCGTAGTCTTGAGTTGTGAGTCTAATTATTGTAATTAGGTTAGTCTAATTATTGTAAGCATGAGATCTATATATGGACTCATGGGCTGTATTGTAAATGTGTAGCTAGTGAGTAAGAGAGCAATAAGCTCCTTCAGAGGGAAGAGAGCAATGGTGCATTCCTCCTAGTGCCAAAGTACCAAGGTGGGTACTGGATTGGAGAATCAGCAGGGTTCTTCATATTTGTATGATCTTGGTCAGCAGGTGAGCATGGCTCCTTTTGGAGATCTACAATGGTGAGTATGATCTAGTTATTTGCAGGTAGCAGTAGAGAGCAGGGGATCTACTTGAATTACAGTTGTGTACTTGGTGAACTGGCAGCGTGTTACTAACTGGTTAGAGAGGTGAACATCAATTCTGTATTGGAGTTTATTGTTGTGACCAAGAGAGAGAGGGAAGAAGGTCTTAAGGTGTGGCAAAACTTTGAGGTGGAAGAAGAAGTGGCATCTTCTTTATTGTATATTCTTCTGAGTGATTATTAATACAATTGTGTATTGTCTCTCAATTCCTGTGTTGTTTCATATTTCTAGTTAGTTATTGATTCTGGTTAAATTCCATGTTTAGTTGCTAATACGAGAAGTAATTATATGTGATCTAATTGGTAGGGCAAGATCCTGACAAAGTTGGTACACATGGGATCCATCTAGATGATCAAAAACCAATTAGTTTGAGTCAACCCCACTTTGCCACACCTTGATAAGATCTAGGATGTTATGATTAGTTGCATTTGGTCACTTATCCTTTTATTGATTAGTGTTTTGAGACTAAAACTTATATGTTTGTTTATAAACATGTCAAAATAAGTTTATTTATATGCCACTCCCTTGTCAAGGAGGCATTATGTTGGTCATTTTCCACCACATTTGTGCCTTGCATTTTTTCTAAACATGTGTGTGTGTGTGTGTGTGTGTGTGTGTGTGTGTGTGTGTGTGTGTGTGACTCGATTGAAATGGGTACCATTGTGATGACCAAATACTTTATCAATTTTGTACCATTGAGTTTTTGAAATAAAACATTGATCATATTATTAGATCACACTAACATCATTACATTTCACATATTATTTTAGGACTTGTTATCTTTGTACCAAAACCATTGTTTAAAACCATGTCACATATGCCATTTGGACCTTGTTCATGTACCATCATGCTATCCAATCTTGTATTTCTTGTTCAATCAAATCCTAGTCTTCAAACATTGAATTTTTAATTAACCTTGTCAAATTTTGAATTCAAACATTGATTTATTTTGATTTAGGCCTCACTTCATAGGGGTTGATACACATATCTTCCTCTTTTGGGTTGCTTAAATTTGGTTAATTGATTACCCAATTTTGATAACTATTGTTTATTAGTTTAGAGCCTATCCTCATCATTTTTTATTCATTTATTTGGAAGAACATAGCCTTTTATCTAGGTGCCTTATACCAACTGATCATGTTTATGTTTGATTATATGTGCTGGGTCTATGTCAAAAATTATTCTAGACTTGTTAGATTAAACAAGCTCATCATAATCCTTTGTTTTAGTCCTACCTTTTGATGTCATTTGGCCAAAAGTCCTAGCACAACCTATTTGAGCTAGCTTTTGACTCCACATTTGGATAAAAACCTAATGACTCTTTTCCCTTTCCTAGTTTAGACCTTATTTGGAACACTTTTGGCCTAAACTTTAACATACCAATTTTACTTCATAAATTTGAAATTTTATGTGTATGACATTTGACATTTTATGTTAGACTATTTTATGCTAAGTTTTAATAGAAACCATTTTGGAGATACAACTCTACCACTTTTTGACCAAGTTAGACCAAGTTTGAACCATTTGTACTTTAGACAGTTTTTCAGAGTTTATGAAACTTTAAGCTTTTTTGTCTTCAGATCTTTCATCATCTATGTAGATATGTCTAGCTACACTTATGGTGGAGTCATGTACACTCAAATTTATGATAGAATGGCCACACAAAATTTAAATAGAAGCACCTATGTGAATAGATTTTATAGAGTTTTATTATTCTCTATACAATACTCCATATGGATAACAAATTCAATAACCAACTTACAATCCAACTCAAAACCCTGATAGGGATGATATGGTTTATGATGAGGAATTAGATGCTTTATATTATGTAAGTAATTAGGATCCACAATGCCATACCATTTTTATACCAAGACCTCAGAAATCAAGCTCTATAATGCCCCTTCACCATTCCAAGACCTAGTCTTTTGGCTTATATGAGAAATCAAATTCCACACCCCCCTATTGTTAACATTTAAGGGATTCATTTTTTGACTTGAGTGAGCTACCAAGCCCCATGATGACTTTTTGTTATGTAATAATTAGGTACCATTAACCCTCCTTCAAATTACATTAGCTACCAAACTCCAAATCATCTAAGGAATACCATTACCATACCAGGACCTCATCCTTTGGCTTGTGAAAGAAATAAAACTCCATAATACCCAACCATTTCTATTTTAGGACCTCATTATTTATCTTGTCTGAGTAATCAAGCTCCATAATGCTCTAAGATTACTATTTTAGGACTTTATCTTTTGGCTTGTATGATCAATCAAGCTCCATAGTGCCCACACATTATCCAACCATTAACCATTATTCATCCAGTTTTGATCACTGCCCCCTTTAAAAAACCTAAGTCAATCCAATCTCAACCTCAACCAATCCAATACAAAAATCAACCAATTCAATCTAAACCTCAATTGAGCCAATCAATCCCCCAACCAATCTAATCATTCAAGGACTAAGTTGTAATCAAAACTAGTAGTTTATCCTTTCTTGCCAACCAAGAACATGAGAACCAACTAATCCAAGATGTTTTTGTTGAACCAATGATTTATGATAAGTCAACCTATGATGAATCACATTTCAATCATATTCTTATTATTGAGGAGTCTCACTCTAATGAGATAGTCTTTATTGAATCATTTTCTAATGATTATAATCACCTTTGGGAAAATCATTATCAAGATCGTATGCCTATTTTTCAAGATCCTCCTATTGATAAGCTAGTCTCTAAAGAGTTATATCTTGACTTTTGTCTTACTATTGTAGAATCTCACTCCGATGAACCAATTTTTGTGGATCCCATTATGCCATCATATACCATTACTTGTCCAATATCAAACATTCAATAAGACATTATTGTAATAGATTGCCCATCAAATTAAGAATCAGAGTTAGAGTCAGGATCTATTCTTGAATCAACATCAAATTTAGCATTAGAAGAAGAATCAACATCAGTCTCAATATAGGATCAGAATATAGGATCAGAGTCCGTTGAGTTATAATCATATTTATAATCAAAATATGTTCATGGTTGTTATAATATTGGTTATACATGCCTTATAGATCAATTTGACTACATTTTTGATCCTTCTATGATTTTTGAGGATGATTACTTTAGCATCAAAACAAGTTCTTTTAGTATCTTCTACAAGGATCGTCCTACCTCATCCCATTCCATTACCACCAACTAACATAATCATATTATTGAAATTCCACCTCCCAAAAGTGTTGATTGGGACCGAAAGAATCCCACCTTGTTAAACTACATCCATGGTGACATATTAGTTGAAGTACATTAGGGAGGCTAAGACCAAATTCATGTAGAAGAAGAACAATCTCCTAGTGAAACCTTTTTAGGAGGTTCTAGGGGACAATAAAATCTCAAACTCAACATCTTCTAGTGAAACATTTTTTGAGGGCACTAAAAGAAAATCAAATTCAAAAGTCAATGTTCATTAGTGAAACCTTCCCATAGGTGTTATGGGATAATTCAGACAAATTCATTAGTAGAAACCTCTTCAAGGTACCAATAGCTGAGCACAAAATTTTTTCACTACTTGATGAAGACAAAATTAAATATGACATCAATATAGCTTCTAATATACATCCTAATCAAATTTTAGCTACTCTTAGGACTAAAAAATACAAGAATATGGTGGTCTTATTGAGATAATATTCAAAAGTCTACAACCCCACCACATATAAAGATATGCCAAATCCAGAATCAACAACATTGTGTGTGCCTAAAAATATTGATCTTCATTTATTTTAAAATCATTCCACATTACATTATCCTCCACCATTCCATTTTCTAATCAAACCTATCATCCAACATATATCCCTATTTACTATCCATGGCTTCACTTTCCTTTACAAAGGCTATAAAGATATCTTGTCTCGATGTTTGAAGGAAATAGAATCAATGACTAATGAAGGACATAATAACATCATTGGAATCTAAATCTATAGTAAGTTCTTGATATAGAATCTATTTAGATGAGGTGTGGGCTATCAATTAACATGATTGATTATTCTATTTGTATCATTTTCTCATTAGGACATGTATCTCCACTTCAATAGGAACAATAGAATCATATGCCATTTACCATACCTAGGCCAAACACATCCATAACCAACAACCATCATCAACCAAAAACATGTACCATGTCATTTTCACATATCCATTTACCATTATCACATATCCTTTTTCCATTATCTCATACCCAACCATTCACCTTACCACTTGGGGGTAATCCGCTCAACATTCTTTTTTATCATCCTATTATTATACCATCCTATAAATATCCTATCAATTATTTATTCTACCACCCATTTATATCAACCAAATCATGTTTTGATCCATCCTATCCTAACACATTTGACCTTGGTTCATCCAATTGTTTCTTATTTTCAGCACAAAGAATCATATCAATTTTAATAGTTATTTCAAATAATCTAGACAGAGGTAGTTTATTGGAGAAGTATGACAATTTTTTTGGCATTTATACCCTTCATTTCTTGTTTTGTTCTATATCATGCCTTGTTTGTGTGGGCCTAATAATAACCACCTTTGGGCAAATTAGTGTCTCACTAATCTTTCTACTAATTATAACCACCTATGGGAGAATTAGTATCATTGATTTATGCCATTGTTTCCTAGTTATAACTACCTATGAGAAAAAATAAGGGAAAAAATTGTTTATTATGCCTTGACATACCAATTTGATATTACTATGCCATTATGCTAACTTTGCCTATTTTATTTGAATTGACTATTACACTAGTCAAATTCCTCTACTAAAAGGTGGAATTACTGTGAACTAAGGCCATTTTGGGACTATGTGGATTGCATTTGATACATGTTGAGGTCAGTTCAGTCCCACTTTGCTATCACACTCTCATTATTTTATGAGAATCCATTCAATTTTTTGATGTTCTCATCCTTTTATGAGCTTAGACCATATAGTGTCTCATCATTCTTGATCAAGTTGAGATAATCCAAAAACTCCAAAAATATTCATTAAATTTCCAAATCCAAAAAAAATTGTCCTGTTGAAAGCCCAGTTAATCATCCTCAAACCACCCTACTGGGACAAATCCATTGTAGGATGATTTTTATTTATTTTGTTTTTAGGCTTTCTATTTTTGTGTTTACTATTTATTTTTCTCTATTTGGTTTTTTGTTTGTTTGTTTATATATTCACTTTGTTATTTATTTGCTTTAATCACCATTACCTTAATTCAATATATGTGCATTTATTAGGTGATTACTTGTGCATATATACTTAAATATATCCATATTCATATGTCAAAATTTTCATTGTGGTTTTTTTTTATCATTGGTGTATTGTTTTACTTTGAGTATTATATTAGGATTCAGTCTTTATGCATATTTCAGCCAAGTCCTCATGGTGTTCTATCATGATTCTTACCATCACATGCTACAACAAAAATTATCTTCAAGAAGGTCTATAAGTAATAGATCCATAAAATTTTCTCCTTGATACCTTGGTAAATACTTTCACCCATCTTGATGAAATCAACCCATTGACCATTCTAGTTGTATCAATGATAATATGGATGCACATCTCCACATTAACATGTATAATTGAATCATTTTTATTGATCATTCTTCTTCTATTCATATCTTTCATCACTTTGCATCCTCATATTTTTAGTTATTTATGGATTCTTTTGTAATTATGCCATCACATCTATGTTTACACAACTCATCTTTAATCTATGCAAAAAATTCTATCCTTTAGTCATACTTGCTAATCTATCTTACTAGGGCACAACCACATCAAACATCATATTTATCCAATCCAAGCCCTCTTAATGATTATAACTACCTATGATAAAAACTTAAGTGTGACTTTTAATCTTAATTATAACCACCTTTAGGAAAATCAATATCTTTTAAATCGATGCATGCAAGCATTTTATCATTTGGATTAATCTCAACCATGGGTTAATTTCAGATTTCTTCTTGTTTCTTTTCGAGGGACCATCCATCCACATATGTAATGGCAACTCCCTCAAGGTGGCATCATTATAGGCTTCCTAAACACCATTTGGAGCTTTTTCTTCAAATTATCATTTTATTTTTGGTATACATGCAATTTTATCATTATTTGATAAGACATTATTGTGCCTACAATTTGTAATGCCCTCCCAAATAGGGGCAAATGGTAGACACCCAAAAGTGGCCACCAATGACATCCAATCATGATTCAAACCAATTTCTATCAAATATCATAATTTGGCCTAAAAACACTAAAACATGCTAAATGATTTAAATCTACCATATACAAGTGCTAATTTTGGCCAATGTATCCCTAAATGGGGTAATGCATTTTATGAGATAGCTAACTTTGATCAGATCATTTCAAGTCAAAATGATATTTTTGCACCTAGGTGCTCTAGATTGTTCTTTTCTACCATTGTTTTTGCATGAAGCACATGCCTTTATTATTTTGTGTTGAAAACATCCTAAATGGGATAATGGATCCAATGCATTAACATCACCTTCTAAATCTAATCGAGTCAATTTTTGAGCTAATAATACAACATTTTGACCAGTTTGATTAATTCAAGCACCAATTTCCAAGATTTACACCAAAATTGATAAATCATGTTTAAGACTAAATAATTTGAATCAAGAGCTTATGTTAATTTTCCATGGAACTTGTTGAATATTTCATTAATGGAAACTAGTTTATAATATCTACATCATCAATTGAGGTCATTTATGGGGTGGCATCCATAAGCCTTATTTGTAATAAATATCTGATTAAGCCCTATCGGTCCTCTTTGATGCCTCTCTATCGCAAATATTTATTAGGGAATTTATTGATTTTATCCTCTAAAATTGAATGGATTCTTATCCACACATATTCATCTTCAGATGGATGGTTTAGATTCATTCTGATCAATTTAAAAAATCTATAAATAGAAGGCCTCACACTCATAATTTTAAGCTATCTTGGTGTAAACTTACAATGCCCAAATAATTTCAAATTTTATTTGATATAGTGTTATTATTCCCACAAGAAAAAACCACAAAGCTAATGGTTCCAAGAGGAGATGGAGATATCCAAATATCTATTTCTAAAGACCTTTGAAGGACAAGCCAAACAATCCACTCTATGAATCATTTGGAAGATCTAAGAAAGGTGAAGGAATGTTTCTTTCATGATTTAGTTTTTTTTTCATATGCATGTTTGTTACTAAGATCCCCCTAGAGTCTAAGCCTAGAGATGTCATGTTTGTTAGTGTGTTATTTTCATTTTCATTTCACTATGAAAATAACACTTGATCTAACCCCCTCTCTTGAGTCAAATTCCTAGATCACAATTACTAGTCATATTGTTTCCTTAATGCATGCTATTGGTGACCTCCAAAATCAAGTAATTGATCTCACTTTAAAAATTAGATAATGTTATGTTAATATTAAAGATAATGTTACTTTAGGATAACCCATTACATGAGATATATATATGAACATCCATATCCAAAGTATTTTTTTATGAATGTACTACCTTTATTTAATGGTCATAGAGACCCTTGTATTAACTTAATTCAATATACTCTTTATTTCGGAGAATGGGGTAATGATGGACACATTCTACTAAAATATTTTCATATAAGCCTAATAAGAGATGCATTAGATTGTTTGTATATTCTAACTAGTGGTTCCTTACCTAAATTTAAAATATTATATTATGTGTTTTTATCAAATTATCATAAACATATGGTATAAAAATTCATCTTTTAACACATACAAGGTTTGATACATGTCCACCATAAATATTTTGAAGATTAAATTTTATGATTCAAAACTAATGTGCATTCTTTAACTTATTAACCCTCATATTATTAAAAATAAATCATCTTTAGTAGGGGTATTTTATCTCTACTCAAATAAATATCCATGCATAAACTTTATATTTATTTTTTGCTATTATACGTGGTTTTTTAAAATATGCACGTGATCATAATTCATAAATATATAACGCTACTCTTATGAATAAATTTAGGGCATCTTCATACAATAAATAAGTTACCCATAAAATAATGGAAGTAGAATTAACATAAAAAACAAATATTTGAGTTAAATTATCTAATAAGACATTAATAATTGAAATAATTATAATCAAGGATGAACAAGTAAAGGCACTCAATAAAGGGAAAAAACCAATTTAAAAAGCACCACCTAATGGGAATAAATCTACTTTCATTAAGAGGAAAAATTTATTGTTTGACCAATTCATAGATCAACCACATGAAATTTTATGGAAATTATTGGATAATAAGTTAATAAATCATCTTCCTAATTACTATCATCCTCCTCTTCATCTTGAGTATGTAAATGGAGAACCATTTTTTACTAATTGTGATATAAACAAATATCAAGATAAGGATTATTATGTATTACATGAAAAGATATCACAACTTTAAAATAGAAGGATTATCACATTTTAAAAAGTGGACAATGAGATAAATAAAATCAACTCATTCCTTTTCTCATAACTCTTCCTCTACAAAGGCAAAGATACCCCAAAATAATTTTGAGAAGGAACCAATGATCATTCGAGCTCTTGTCAACAACACATATAATAGGATATTGTTGTAGATAATATGTAATGACATAATATATATACACAATAAAATTTATTCAGTGTGGGATACAATGAGTAATATTTTTAACATACACGTGCATCTAATATGCAAACATATTGTTTTACCAGTTACTTTAGGGATCAAAATAGTGAATAAATTATTAATTGTAAAACACACCATTATAAAAGGAAATGAAATTTTAGACCAACCATGGTTACAACAAATGAATGCAACAATTAGTAGGCATAATACAAGTTTATATATATTTTTAATTAAAATTCTAGTTTATATTTTACTTTAGAAGGTGGTTTATTAACATTCCCAATAAATCAAATAGTTATGAATAATGGTATGGTCCACAACAAAGCTACTTATGAAATTACATATCCATAAGTAACAAAGTGATAACACCAAAATTTAGGTTAGACATATGGCATGTAATGCATATTTTTAATATATCAATTGAGCATCAACACTATCAACCAAAAGTACCACATGTAACTTATACAACTGTGTCTATCTCTAAAAATAAAGATCCACATCAAAAGGTAGTTATGAATAATAATCATAGTGGTTCATAATTTATATTTTTTAAAGGTGGTTAACTCATTATATGATTCTTAGTTAAACCAATAATATAATGTGTAAAAAATTAAAATATAATTTAATAAACATATTATTTTATATACAAGAGCATACCAAAACATATAAAAATACTAATTTCATCACAAAATTCCAAATTTTTAATGAAATAACTTTTAAAACACATGAACTGTAAATTCCACATAAGTAAAATGTAAGCAAGAGCACATCAAAGTATATATATACATCAAATCATATTAAAATTATAACACAAGTAGAGTCACTCAATAATTGGATTCTCTTTGGATACATCTCTTACTACCTCCCTATCTACATCCATCTCCATCAATAAGGGGACTCATGAAAATGAACCCCCACTATCATCCTCTCATGACCATGAATCAAAAAAAATACTCCTCTTTTGGTCCTTATATACTACCACTTATATATATAAATCCACATGATCACATTGTAACTAGACATACCCAACCAATAAGTTATGACCTAGGTATGCAAGTGGTGTAGGATGGATCATATAATGTCTCATCAACTCTATCCTAAACTAGTCACACTCAATGATCATTAAATCTCACTCATCTCTCAAAGAATTATGCTTTGATAAAACCGCTACCTATGTAATAGTGGCTATCTATTCTTTATAAAACATGGGGTATGCTCAGCCATGCTATTTTTATCACACTCCAATAACCCACTAAGAATTACCTTACCTACCAAATGCCACATCAAAATTTGAAGGGATGCCTTTATAATAGTCATATGATACTTAATGTCCCCTACATAACAAATAATACATGATATCAATATAAAATCTATCAAAGTAACTAATAAATATGAAAAATAATGTTAACATATATAATAATACTCATAAGAGTAACACAATGCCCAAAAACTATTGCTCCACCGTCATTTCCTCCTCTATGTGCCTCAAGGGCACCCTATACTAAAATAGGAAATAATATTGGCCACTTGTGTGCCATTCAAAATCATGTCTATATTAAGTACACACAACATCATCCACATCTGAAACCTAGATCAAATAATCCATGTGATTCAATGGAATATTTTTCAAATCAACTACACTAGGTTGGCCTTGGTGACTCTCACATCTTAGAGTTATTAGAGGTAGGTTTCATATAAGTGGTGCTAGGGGTGCATCCTATGTAATTTCAAATTTATGCATAATGCACTCAAATTGAAATCACTCATATACATATTACCATCGATCATGAAACCAATAAATAACATGAATCTTCCTCATTTGAGAGCCATACTCAAGCCATCCTAAAAAACCTCTTTAGGTTCTCCACACAATCAAATTTATTTTAAGTCATCCAATAATTTTTGGACATTCTATCTACCACTCTACAAAACATAAGTATTAATAACTTGTCCCTCTATATACATTTATGAATGTACCCACTTGTGACAAGGCATATATTTAGGTTGTGTCATAGTAATATTATAATAATCCTAATGAAATAATAATGTGGATGAACATATCTCTCCACCAAATCCATCTTGAGTAAATTGATTCCAATATCTATATAAGTGGCTAACATAGTCTAACAATAAGAGTACATAATACCATAATCCTATATATATTACATAGATCAATGTATATTTTTAAAAATGGATACATTACCACTATAGATATCAATAAACGATTCCAATAATACACAATCAAATTTATGCATAGGTAGGAATTTCAACAATAAAATCTCGAATAAAAACATACAAGTATTACTTGTAGTATATTAGGCTCCCTTAGCATGACCATTGATATATTAGATTTTTTGTGCTATCTATGTTATCCCACTATGACCATAAAAGGTAAAAAATTAATTAACAATAGGAAGCCTCATATATCCTTAAAAAATACTCAATATTCATGATCATGTCCCCCATCAATGTTTTAATGCTTAGGTGGTGAATTAGTGTACAATAATTCAGATGAGATTCCATTGGAGTTATGTGCATGTGTAGAACCTTTGTGAGAGAGAAAGTCAATAAATGATAATAATACAAATCAAATTTATTCATAGGTATTTCAACTCAGTTATTTTTTAATTTCTTTGTTCACTTTGTACATGGAAAACTCTTGAGAAATATGTATGGTTGAAAATTTCAATCTTATTTTCTACTTCTATCTAATCTGTGGTATGTTATCAATATTTATACATAAAATTACATATCAAGATTGCCGAGAGACATTATGAAAGTTGAACCATTTCCATGTGTGACTCATAATCTCTAGTGGTTACATTATTGCTTAACCCCAAATTTAGATAATGTGTGATTATCTAGGGTTATGTGGTATTATATTAGATTTTACATAGGGATGGTAAACTAACCTAATAAAATGAATGAGAGAGAATATAAAATATCAAAATACACAAGCAAATTTGGAAAAACTTTTCATAATTCGTTGCTTATATAAATTTTTGAAAAGTTGCAATTGGACTTGGCTCAAAAAACATCCCTCCTTTTTTACAATTGACAATACTCCTTTTATAGAATGTAAGGAAGTATGTTAGTAAGTCATATCCAATTACAAAAGTAAAAGTGTTAGGATAGATGTCCCTTATACAAATGTTATAGAATATACTAGACACTTCCTAAAGAATTGACCTATAGGTAATGTGTTTTATAAGTTGTACATGCCTTTAAAAAATAAAATGTCTTCTCAAAATATTGCAATGCTTAGTTACAAAAAGAATATCATTTATCCAGCTATCCTTGAGGTCCCTTGTGCTGCTATAAGATCTTCATTTCTCTCTGATGTTGTTCATTAATTAGCTTCAAATTAACAACAAGTTCCCTGAAGAGTTCTTCTTGGTCTGCCAAGATTCTAAGATCTCTATCATTTCTTCCTAAAGCCTCTTTGATGCTCCAACTTTAGTAATCTTCTCTTCCATTGTTAGGATCATGTCCATGAACCTACTATTTCCCATCCCAGTTTTCCCTTAGTTATTTTTCCTCACTTCCTACATGACCATGATAGCTTTGTGCTTAAATTCCTCATCAGTGATGAGGCCTATGGAGTTGAGTGTAGTTGGTTTGGTGATCATGGTCCCCAAAAAAGTGTTCCATCCTATTTTGTAGCTACTTGTCATCCTTAAGGAGACTTTGAATCCAAGGTCCTAGGCCATTTGTTTAGGCTTTTGATTTTGTTTATAAGTAGTCCCATGACTGTGTTTTAAATGAGCTAGGTTAATGGTTTTGAAACTAAGGATTTAATCTTCCATCAAGATGTTGGTCAACTATTTCATTTTGTCCCTTGAATTTTGCCATTGGGTGACTAAGATATTCATTGATGTATCCTATTAAAACTCCACATATTTCCTAAGAATGCCTTTTCAAGATACCATGGATGTAAATTTGTTTAGATTACTCATTAGTGGTCTGTACTTTGGCTTTGGATTGAATTATCCTAGCATAGGTGATAATTCAACTCTCCCAAGCTTGGTTATAGTGATTGTAGGGTCAAACCAAGGCTTATGTACATGCTTAAGGTTTTTTGAAGGTTTTATAAGAGCTTTAATGGTATCAACTTGTCAAACTCATATTAACTTCATGCCTAAGATTTTATTTAGATTGCTTATCTATACCTTTGCCTTGCCATGAATTTGAAAAATCTCTTGAACTGATTGGTCTTGCTTATGTGGATCCACTATGGCATCTCTATGGTATTCTATTCATCAATATTTAAAAAAAGTGATTGTTGTCCTTTAAAAATCCTTATTTCAATTCACACTATCTGATTATCCTTTCATAGATCTATATGAACCATTGTTCTTGATCTGAGGGATCAAACACAAATGGATGTCAACTATCCTTAACTTATTGAAAAGTATACTTTGATCACACACCATTGAATCATTTTCATTTTATAGAATGCATGCCATTGATATAGAGTATGGTGCTCAATGTTTATCAGGTCATTGCTTGAAAATTTAACTTTGATCACACACCATTAGATCCTCTCAATATGAATCAATGTACTCTATTGGATCTCAATTTGAGGGGTAAATTTCCATTAGTTACTCAAAGTTATTTCATTATAATTGTGACACCTATCACCTTATTTCTTGTTTGGGACTCGATTGAATATTAAACCTATTATGCACTATTAGATCAATTCTATCTGATCAAACATGTGTCATAGATTGTGATCCAAATAGTCGAATGAGATTGGTTCTTATGGATGATTAAAATAATTAATTTAGATCTTGGGGAACATAAAACTTAAGATAAAGTCTTATACTAATGTTTTTATTCATATTAATAAATATGAATAAGTATTTTAGGCTAAAGTCTCAAGCTAAGTTAGAAACATAATAAAAAGGACCCCACATTTAGCTAGACCATGCTAAGATAAAAGGGAACAAAGGGGGCTTAGGACGTGAAGAAATTAAGATAAATATTTTAGACTTGGGTCTTGGTCATGTTAATAAACAAGACTAGGACCTTAGGATAAAATATGAACTAGGTCAAATTAAAGTGTTCTCACAAAAAATTAAATAAAAGCTCCGACCAAATTTGAATTCAAAAGGATTACTTAGACTAAATATAGACTAAGGGTTTTAACAATTCAAATATGAATTTGATTAATTAATTATATATTAAAGTTTAGTAAAAGGGGAAATTTAACATTTAACATAAAACCTTGAGTATTGCCCATTTCAAATAAACTTCATTAAACTTGCAACCTAAAACAGATATCTAATGTTAGTAATTTTAGATAAGATCAAACTAGAGCCATGAATAAATAAACCAACCAGACCATGGTGTGGATGATCTTCAAATAAAGATGATGTGCAAACATGCTAATGACATTCTGATTAAGTGAACTTTCATTTTTAAGGTACAAAATTTGCACAATTTAACACAAGGGTCCCTATTTTTCAGGAATGGGAGTATGTTAACCTCAAAAAATAGTGACTTATGGTAGAAACATAACAATATGCTAGAATTTATAGACTCTAGTTCAGACTAATAATTAAGTTAGTTATTCCACTTGATCATTCACCATTATTTATATCAATTCACGGATGAAATAAGCCTTGCACATGCAAAATCAAGATCAAACATAAATATTTATTCATGATATGTGTGTGCTTTGATTACACTTATTGTTTGCCGTGGGATTTAGGGAACAAATTCTAGATTTCATGACTTTAACCATTACCACTAACTTATATCATATTTAGATTTCCATTAAGAATAATGATGTATCTTAGGGAAGGCTTGGGAATTGCTCTACTATCAGCTAGTAATCCATATCATTAACATAAATGCCTTTATCTCCTCTTAAGACCTTTCTCCATTCCAAACCAAAAGTCTATAGCCCTAATGGAGATTACCAAAATTACCTCTGCCTAGAAAGATTTTGATTTGAAATAGGATATTATTTTTTGTATTTTTTAGGTCATTTTGGATTTATAACAAAGGTTGGGAACTTGGTTAGCTAGGTATATGTATTTGGTCAAATGTTTGATCTTTATACAATCATCTTTAATTGTAAAGTTTATCTTAGGCAATAATTTTTGTTAAGTGTAAACATGATTATGCCCCAATAGTTTAAGCTCTCACCCTACATGTGAAATATTTCTTAAAACCAAGATTAGATCATAAAAATGTTTAAAATCTTACGTAATAATTAACTTATCCATTAGTCTTTACTAGTTTCTATAGACTATAGAATTAAGTTTATATTTCAACAATCCTTGATCAACTAGTGCTAAGGAGTTACATCTGCTTTTCTAAATTATGGAGTTCTTGAGAAATTGGGTGAAATTTGAGTTTGAGGGCTATCCAAAAGGACTCATTTAAAATCAAGTAACACAACCAAGAAATGGATATACACCAAGGACAAATAAAACAAAAAATGTATAAAAACTATGTACAAATAAGGGACATGAAGGAAAGAATAAGAAGGAAACTAATCTACAACCTACACAAACTAAATCCATAAATAACTTACCTCCAAGATCAAATGGAAAATTATTTAGTCTATTACAAAACCTTGAAACATGATTGATTCCATTCAATGGCCTCTTATTGTGGATAAGGGTACTTGTGTGTTCATGTCTTCTATGTGATGTATCTTGATTCCTCATCCCCATTATCTAGTACCTAGATTGAAGATATGGATCTAAAACCAAATTATATTCTTCTCAAATCCTTTTTTCTTGCATCAATATTTTTAATTCCCCTTCATTCATAGATTGATAATGACTTATATCATCCTTATTCAATGATGGTATCTTAGCTATCATTCTTAGATTGATGTCTTCATTAATTTTGGCTTGAGGTGGAGATGGACTACCAATATTATCACCAAAAAATTCCAAGTCATCTTGAAAGGCTAATTCATTATGATTAATTAAAATGGCATTGAATTCATTTGTAACCTTACTGTTTAAATTAGGTTGATCACATACTTCTAAAATTTTGATGGGGTTATACAGAAATTCTTGATCTACTAAACTTGTTTCATCTTCATCCTCTATGAAGAATGTCATCTTTTCTACCCAATCGAGTCCCAAATCATCTTTCTATGGGATCTTCTGAATGGCATTATTGTCTTGGATTACCTTAATCTATTTCAAAAAATCCTAGAATAAATGTTGCCATTAGTCAGATTCTTTAGGGATATCCTCAATTTTAGTAATTACTTCATATGGATTATCCTCACAACTATCCTCTAGAGAGAGGTTATCTTATATCCGATGGGGTTTCTCATCTTAAATGGCTATTACTTCTTCTATAACATCTTCAAGTTCATTTTATTCTTTGAATGGAAAATCAAAATCCTGTACCATGATAAATTTATATTTCTTTGTAAATCTAGATGTCCCTATAATATTGTCTTGATTAAACATAGGTTCATATGTATCCTTTTCATTTTGATAAGATTTAAAGACATTACAAAGATTAGCTAGACCCATACCACAAAGATTCATTTCATGTACATCTTTAGATGACATATTATTGTTGTCATGAAACCTATTTGTAGTCTTATTAAACCTTTGAGAAGCATAGTTTTTATTAGAGTTTTCCCCAGTATTTCCCACTTACTTCTACAATTGAATAAAATCATTACTCAAATTTTGAACCATCTTAAGTATGGATTCATTCTCATTCTTTGGTGTTTCTGAGTTATGAACTTTATTGTTATTAGTAATGGGAACTAAATCTCCCTATCCCTATGGATGAAATCCATTTGTATCATTGTTTACAAACCCTAAATTTTGTCCAGGATGGGCATGGCTTAAGGGCAATTGGTTTAAGATTGGCGTATGATTTAAGGAAAACACACTTTGATTGGCCTTAAAAATGATATTTAGTGGTAAGAAATTGGTGTTGACATTTAGGATAACATATGCATGCTGACCTTGAGGTTGCATTTGGTCATTGATTATTACAACTTCAACATAAGCCAATGCTAAGGTGTTTATTAATCTAATAGATCTTATAAGAAACACATAAGTCATGGGATCCAAATCATCCTTGTAAATCTAAGGCTAACACCTCATAAGGTATATAAGGAGCTATGGTTCTACTAAAATTTTTATGGAATACATAATTAAAGGCTCTAATGGTCTCACTAAAATCTCTATTAATAGTGGTGAATTGATGATACCAAATGCATGGATAAATGATTTTTCCAAATTGGTCAATGAATATTTTATTAAAATCATTTCATCTAGCTACGTAATTATATGGAAGGTTAAAAAACCATTTGTATGTATCATCTTTGAAAGTAAATGGAAATAATCTAGATACTACATCTTCATGAACCACATTCATAGGTCTAAAATCAACCTTAGATATTTTAACATGTTATTCAACTATGAAAACATTATTAGGAGTGAAAGAAGGAAAATATCTTTCAAGATTTCTTGGTAATTCATGTACTTGGCCAAGCACATTGATAGAATATCCACCTAACCATGCCATACCTTGATGAGGATATTACTTGTGGTAGTATATCTTGTAAAATATTTGAAAATTGTTTGAAATATGATGTGTCAACCTTATCTTTACAAAGGATAGTGATTAGACTTGCAAATTTAATCAAATTTTGCATAAATATGTATAAAGAACCACAAAGAACATCAAATTTAAACTAAAATATCTCAAAGTTATGTCCAAATACATGAATGTGAATGATATTTACATGTTTTAAGCCCAAATAAACTCAAATTTTCAAACGATCTATCAATAATTGAATAAAAGAGCTATCACTAACCTCAAACACCTTGTATTTTTTGATCTTAAGCTATCTTTACCATAATTACTCATGAATCTTCAAAAGATATCTATCTTTATCCAAATAAGCACTAATACTGGTCTAAAACCATTGAGATCATTGATATTTACACAAATATGAGAATAATAAACTTATCTTCGAACAAAATTTGCTAAACTTAGCAAATATACTACAAATTCACAAAGATTTAGCTAAAGGCCCTCCTTCTAGAACTAGTGAATTCCATCTTGTTGATGCCTAAATTTGTATCATAGGTTCCCAAAGTGTTCAAGATCACTTATAATTTTAATAATTTATTTCATGAGTTGTAGGTTGTGATAATCATGTTATCTATTGATGGAATAGAGGCAAAGCAAGTAAACTATTTCACAATATTTATAATGTTTGCTGGTTGGGAGCCACCATGGCTAAATAGTTAATCTATTCATAATATGAAGTATGATATGCTAATAATGGTGAATTATGATCAAGAAATAATATAAATATTAATCTAAGATGGATAATTATAATGAAAATTAAACTAGAATGATTTGGTTAAAAAAGGAGCAAAAAGAAAGGTAAGGTTGGGAAGAGATGTTGATGATGTTTATTCTAAACATCATGACAAAGTTAAAATATCATCCAAGCATTCATAAATGATGTATGAAATGAAGTATCATAATCTAAAATCCTATCATACATCAGGAAATTATTTAAGGAATGTGGGTGTCAACACTAAAATTATGTTAATCCCTTGCATGATTACCTAGGTCACATTACCCCTCAACCCCTTTATTATTTAATTCCCTAGCCTATGTCTTTACCCCTTATGCAAATCTAATTAATTTAATTATTTAATTAAATTTGTTAAATCTCCTTTGGCCACCTTACTTGGCCACCTCACCCTATGACTGGTTCTCACCCTCTGACTCACCCTAGGACTTGGTCATTTTATACTAACCACCTAAGAAGTATTATTCCCCCCATAATAAATATTTAACTACCTAACCACCTCCCAACCTCATGTTATGACTATTTTCCAATGGGAAAACCCATTTTTCAAAGTAACAAGTGGACTAAGGCTAAATATAGCTTATTTTACCTAGTCTTGGGGAATCGATGTCAGTTAGCCCTCGATTGACACTAGTGAGTCCATCAATGTTGATTACTTAGGCCTGATTCCAAATTGGCCATAGGGTCAAAAAATAATTAATTGGAATAAAGCTTTTGTTATCAAAACATTCTAGCATCATTATCAACATCCAATCTTACCATCACTCTACACAAATTGTTTTAGATAAGGAATTCACAAAATACATAGTGTTTTAGGCACCATGGATAAAAAACATATGCTTTGCCTCATTTGTTCATGCAATAGTTCATCAAGCCTCATTAGAACCATCTATCCAACATATTTTCTCACCTATCCAACCTAGCTAAGTACATTTTGGTGTTTTTGCATGTTTTAAAACAACTATTTATATTTATTCTATAAATATACTATTTAATTTCTCACAAGACTCAATCTTCTTCCATGGAGGAGTTGTGACACTCCCCCACCTCCATCTCCATACCTAAGCATATCAACCTCTACCTTACACTTTCTAAGTCTTACTCACCCCCTCATGACTCCTCATGACCCCTTTATAAGACTACAACTCTATTTCCCTTCTCAAAAAATCCTTCCATAACTACACCAATATCATTGCCCCAATAGACATCAATTATCCAGACTGACATTGACAAACTAAAATGAAACCAATCACTTAATTTATGTTGGTCACTATGTTTTTATACCAACAACCTTGAAATTCTCCACAATAACCTCACTAAAACACAATTCCCCTACTCGGCCTATACTATATTATTTATTGACACACTCAAACTTGTAGCATACTATCATCCTAGGGAAGTGTTATGCTTCCTAGAATAAGCACGTAGCTTTGCAGCCCACACATATATCTGCTATTAGTAATTATTTTTAGTGCTTATTATACATAGGTGTCTTCCTCTATAGCCAAAGAGGAGTTCTAATGGAATGGTGTGCATCATTTTGGGTACTTAATCACTTATCCCTAGTATTCATACTTATATTTCTTCCTTTTAGAATAGATAGTAAAAATTTATAAAAACATTTTGGCACACCTAATGGGACCCTAGAGTTTATCTTGGGTTCTTTAGTTGCCTTTAAAATTACATTCATATAGGTGCATCAATAGTTAAATTTTCATTATTGCATTCTCTCCTTTTGTTTTCCATAAAAGAAATATACTACACCTTTCATTTTTTACCTTAAGGGAATGAACTAAACTTTCTCTTCTCTCTCACCTATTTTTCTATTGCCTCTAAATGAGATCATAATCTATTTTCAAAGATAAAAAGAAAATTATTTTTTTCTTACCTCATTTCATGTGCATAAAATTAGTGAAAGTCATACTCTCTCCCTTTCCTCATTATTTTACATCCAAATAAAACACTTTAACTTTTGGGTTTAAAACTTACTGCATCATTGGTCAACTTACTACATATTAGTAACACATAGGACTAATCATCTAGTTCATGAATTGTATCCCACATTCTCACAAACCTCCAAACCACATATCAAATTACACATTTCAAAATTTCCCCAAATACTAAGGTGGGATTTACCTGGATTTCATCACTAGGTAAATGAAGCCAATTCAGTGTTCTGCCCAGACTAAATCACAAGTCACAGATTTAGGCCTCCCATACCTAATGGTATATTGAGAACACCCTAGCCAAAACTCTTGAAACCATATCTAGATAGCATTTAGGAATTTTTTTATCCAACCTCCTCTTTACACAACCTGGTTAAGGCATAAGCCACTAAGAGACTAAAAACAAGTTTTAGGAATTAACGCTAGTTGGTTGTATGATCTTTTCTACATTTTTGTTGTTTTTTATACTTTTGAATTGGTAAGGATGTTTTGTATTAGAACCAAGTCTTCTCAACCTTTTACACTTTTTAAACTTTGGTTTCAATCCCATTGAGTGTTTTCTGTTGACACACAAGCCTGTTAGATTTATTGTTATATTCAAATCTTATGTCTAGGTTGGTTAAACAGTGAATTTTTTACCTTTATAGGATACACAATAATCAACCTTAGTTAGGTGACTGACGTTGGTGTCCTTCCTACATACTAACCTTGGTTAGGAAACCTGATATTGGTCTCTATGGATTTTTTTGATTTTAAGTCTACCTTAAATACCAAGCTAATATTGCCCACCTATTTTAATCAAATTTGGGTTTTTCTAATTTCTTGTCATAGATATAGGGTATGTTAAACTTTTTTCCCTTTTAGATGGTATTAACATGAAAAAAAGTGAAAATTCTCACTAATCATGCAAGTTAGAAACCCCTTCAACCTTCATATCCTCTTTCCAGTCCTTCCATAGAGTGCAATCCTAGTGTGTAAGGTTCCCCTAGCTATGTCAGTCCTAGTTAGCCACCCATCATGCTCAAGAGTGCTCAATATTTTTCTCAATTCTTTGATCATAACACTACAACCCTCCATCATTACCTTATCATGAATTAGACATGTAAATCTTTTGGTGATTTGATTTATGGTATGCCCACTTCCTTGATGGAAATAACATTAGTTGTTTCCACCATTCCCCCTGTGGTTACTCAAACCATTGATTTGATGAATAACCTAGCTATATTCAATGCTCAGAATTTAGTTTCTTCAACTACATATTCAAAACCAACTTTTATTAGGGTTTTCTTAACCTCACAACTGTAAACCACTCAACCAAGTTAGACCTCATTTCAGAACTTGGTTGTGTCAATTCTAGCTACTCTTGCATTGATTAATCAAGAGTAACCACCTATCCCTTACCTAGTGTCACCATAACCCAACCCGTGATGGTATCACCTAGCCAAGGTTTTGTTTCAAATCTTATGGGACAAGCCCCCTTCTCTTTGACCCCTTAGCCTATGATTCATTATCTATATGTTATGTCTACCTATTTGTAACAACCTATGTCATATGATATTTTAGGCTATCTGTAGGCCCCCTATATCTTGGGGAGTGCCTCTCAAACCAATCCTCCTCTAGATTTAATCAAGATGTTGATGGATAAGATGTCTATCTTAGAGACATATGTTTTGAGTTCAAATAACATTCTTTCATATGATAAAATATGTAATGAACCCATCCATCCTTCAGTACCTATCTATCAATATCCCAATTAGTGAGAGCTTCCTAAGTTCACTCATTTTCAAAGCAAGGAAGATCCATAAAAACACTTATAAGCATTCAGATATGCTTATTACCTCATAGGACATTATGTCTTATTATTGCTTCATACTTTTCCCATGTCCCTTATAGGTACTACTCTATATTAGTATATCTCCATTACTTGGCACTCTTTATTTTCCTTCACCCAAAATTTTTAGCTATTTTTAGATCATTTCTTGACCAATATCTCTAAAAATGTCTCAATCATAGACCTTTACTCTATTTTTTAGTTTGAGGATGACTCTATAGTTGATTTTATTTCTCATTAGATAGGTCTCATTAATCAAATCTCCTTCTCATTACCCTAGCCCGAGTTCATTGAACTCTTTTCAAGAGAATGCATCAAGTACATCTCCTTGACCCTCTAAGTTCAAACCTTTCACACATTTGATGAATCCTTCAAAATGGTGTGAAAGCTTTAGATTCAGGTAGTAAAGAAAGATTGAGTCAAGTTGCACAAAAAAATGCAAATTTTAAGCCGAGTGACTCCTCTTCCTCTAAAATCCCCTCTTCCAACCAAAAGTCTAAAGGCTCAGCTAATGTGGTAGTCATTAATTTGATGTCTTTTGCAAAGGTAGATCAATCCAAACCTTTGACTTCTCAAAACACAATGAAGCAATTCAAATAATGGTATGAACATAGAGAATACACTATGATTGGGGAGTCATAAGCCTCTATGTTGGATAAGATACTGAGGCAAGGAGATATTACCCTTCCTCAAGTTAAGCCCCCTATATAGTTTGATATGTCCCATCCTATACCCACCTAGTAAAAGGAGGACCAATTTTATGGCTATCATCGAGTGAAAGGCCATGATGTTAACAACTATAAGACCCTCAAGAACATTTTTTAGAACATACTTGATAAGGGTGATATAGTTTTGTATAACCCCAATGCGTTGGCTAACCATAACTTGGATGTCTTCAAGAAGCCTTCTCTTGAGAACTCCCCTTCTTAGGATAATGTTTAGGCAATAACTGAGCATACACATGACCATAAAAACCACATTATTGATGTGGTCTTAGCCTCGATGTTGGTTTATCCCTCTCCACCTTGTCCTCTTCCCCAAGTAGAAGAACCTACCATACCTATCCCACTCCCTTGAGTACAGGAGCTTGTTTTGCCTCTTTTAATTTCATGATAAGGGGGCCCTTCTCTGCCTATCCTTCTTTTGTGTGAAGAGCCTGTTCTATCCATTTCCCTCACACACATTTTTTTTATTCTTATACCACCTAAATAACATGTATTACCATCTCCTTGACCACATGTTGAGGGGGTATCATACCTTTTATCTTCCCCCTCAAAGAGCCTTCTTCACCTACTTCTCCTCCATCAATGGAAGGTAGTGCCCTATCAATTCATTTTTTATGTGTAGAAGAGCCTGTTTCATTTGATCCCACATTAGTCAAGGGACCAATTATACCTACTCATATTTATCCCATTTTTCTACTTCTCTTACCCATCAAAGAACACACTTTTTTGGTCCCTTATCTACACATTAAGGGGTGAATTATCTCGGTGCTCTATCTGCTTGAGGATCCAACTTTGCCAATCCCTCCCCTATCATCGAAGGATCATGTATCTTATCCTAGCTTAGTTGAAGAGGATCTTGTTATGGTTCTCACCCATATATGGCCTAAGATGGCCACTACCAATAATGTCCCTTTTTTGCAATCACTTGAGTCTTCTACAAAAGTGATAGTAATGCCTATGCCAATGTTATCCAAGCCCTTCTCATGGTTGGTCAGAAATCTAAGTTTTCTTAACTCTAAGAAAATAAATCATGCAAAATTTTGGGATCGACTGAAAGCTCTTTTCCCTACATAATAAAATACATCCTTGAACACTAACCCTTTCATAACCATTTACACCAAGGTGTTTTACAAGGTTTGAGATCTTTCTCCTCCACCAAAGGAGGCTCAAACCTCAATGTTATAACCTTCACCATCTCAAGCATCTACCACACTAAAGAAAATAAGATATTTAGGTATTCACCTAGTATCCCATATAACTCATCCACAAGTAAAGTTAGATTTGAACCCTCCTATGCCTAGGAAGAATGTCAAACTTCCTAAGCCTCATTGACCCACTGCACCATTGACATTGCCTTCAATATTAGGGATGTATCCCTTGACTTTGTTTAAATCACCTCACACCTTGGGGAACCAAAAGTCAAAGTTACTAATGTTTTTGCCTCTACCTGATGGTAGTCCCTCAACCTACAACATCTTGGCATCTATCACTAAAAAGGTGTAAATGAAACATGTGGTCACACCTTCACCCAAAAATTCACCATGTAAACCCCTTCTACACCTCCTAAATAAAAGAAGGTGTCAACCCTAGTTGCAAAAACAAGTAAAATCCCATTCAAAGGCTCTCACACCTCTATTTTATGCTAATTATTTTAATCATCTCACATACCTTATCAACCTCTCAGACCAAAACCTTTTTGGTTTGATGACACATAGGTTTGTTTATATCATTAATCACCTGGACATGAAATGAAGAGCTACAAAGATGTCACAAATATCAACTAGCAATACTTTGGTATAGATAATATTTTTAAGAAGCCTGATGTAAATTTCCCTATCACTTCAAAAGTTTCACCCACAACTTCTCATGCTTCTTCACTTAAAATTGAGCCTAAGAACACATGCAAGAGTATTTCATCACCTTTATCACTAATATTCTAGATCAACTTGATTCGTGTGGCCACTTAATCATAGACTCAAAAGGATGAAGGCAAGGAGAAGGTTACAACACCTTGGGTTCATCTATTTTCAAAAGATGATCCATTTGAAAAATCCAAGATTTCTATCTTGTGTACCATGCAACCAACATCTTTAGAGGTGGTTTAGGACTCCATGGTCAAGTAACTACATTAAACACCTATGAAGATGTCCCTATATGAGCTAATCCAAATATCATCTCAGCATCGTTAGGACTTGATTAGGGCCCTTTAAGTAGTTGAGGTTTAACCCAATGATCCCCAACCTCTCTTAGCTTTTGTAGGCTCCCTCAATATTGTAGCCCTGGTTTCATTCAATGATTATGAGATTCCAACTCATCACCGTAATGACTAGGACCCCACTCTTTTCATCATAACATATATCAACTAGATGCATTTCAAGAGAGTCATGGTTGATGGGGGTGTGAATATTAACATCATATTCATGTATGCTTATAAGCAATTAGAGTGCCTTGATCATTACATGTCACAATTAGATGTGGTTCTTTTCTCCTTAAATGATACCATGACTAGCCCAATTGGCATGATCATGCTTCATTTTTATATTGGTCCTCACACTATTATAGAGCTCTTTTATGTTTTCAAGGGAGAGTTATAATACAATATCTTATTCAGATATCCATGGATATAAGCCATGTCTTGTGTGCCCTACACTTTGCATCTTTGTGTTAAATTCAAGTATGAGGGTCAAGTGAACATTATCCCAGCTGATCCTCCTCCATTTAAGAAATTAAACATGACTTATAGGCCAATAACATACTTATACCATTAAAATTGTCTCCTCCTCCTGCTTCTAAGGCTTCAAAAATCTCAAATCTTCTTATGACTTAGATTCTCAAGAAAGATCCTAAGAGAAGGATGAATTTAATAACCTTACTCTCATTGAATATCATCTCCTCATGCTAGATATGTTTCATACTCCATAAGAGTATGATATATTACATATGCATCCCCAATATTATCTCCACATCAAGATGGTCATATCATATGATCCTCCCAATATTTACATAAATCTAATGTATGGGAGGATTGATAGTTCTCTCACCATAGGAAATCCTCTCCCTTCCACCCAACTCTTCACATGTGGCTTCTCCTTCCTAAGAAAACCTAGCTTTGCTAATAATTATCTATATACATATGCCTAGAAAGGGTTTGGTCTAGGCTGGTATGAGTAAGGAGCTCAGACACCCATTAAGTACCCCACCAACAAAACCATTAGAAATTCAAAGAAGTGGTATGGTGTTGGTTTCAAAGAGCCATCCAAGATCACTAAGGTTCCCTGTGTTCCTATCATTAAGGAGCCTTTGCCTCCTTCTCCACCTTCACCTATTCCCCCACCTTCTCCCATGGATTTAGAGGTATCCATCCCTCCTAGTAATTTTTTTCCATGAATGTTGTTCACTTGGGACCCTTAACCTATCAACACAATGGGGAAATAAGATCCCTTCCCCTACTTCATCCTGACATGATCAAACATGACTCTTTGATAATCAACATAGTCTAATGTCAAGATGATGACTCCATTCTTACCTAAATGGGAGCTGAAGGCTCATATATTCAGAAGTCATTCCCCTATAAGATGCAAAATATGCTAAATAAATCAACTATTTATATTAATTTTTAGTCTCTAGATAACCCTCATATTCCTAAAGCTAGAAATCCTTAGATTCTATCAAACAAAAGGATTATGCTACTTTCCTCGACAATCATAGTGAAGCTTTTACTTGGTCATACAATTATATTCTTGGCATAGACACCATGATCATAACCCATAACATTTTCACAAATCATGAAGCTAAACTTATTCAGTAGAAGCTCCATAATATGCATCCTTGAATCACCCTTCTCATCAAAGAGGAACTTTAGGTACCTCTTATCCATTAATTTCATTCAACCCATTAGTTACTTGCAATGGGTCTCTATCATCATCCCTCCCACAAGGGGACTTCATCTTTGTATTGAATTTCATGATCTTATCCTTATATGCCTAAAAGATGATTTCCCTTTACCTAACATTGACTATTTGGTGGATCTTACAACTGGCCACAAGATGCTTTCTCTCATGGATGGATTCTTGGGTTGTAATCAAATCTTGATTGCTCTCGAAGACTAGCATAATACCAATTTCATTACCCCATGGGGGACCTTTTGTCATCATATTATGACATTTAGATTAAAAAAATTTGGGGTTACTTACCAACATGTGATGACTTACATTTTCCATGACCTCCTTCACACCATCATGGAAGACTATGTGGATGATTTGCTCAACAAATCTAAGCATCACCAAGGCCATTTGGAGATCCTCAAGATCATCTTCAAGTGTCTTCTATTCTATAATGTTCATCTTAACCCAAATAAGTGCATCTTTGGGGTCCTCTCAGGTAATCTACTAGGATTTATCATTTCTCTCTATGGCATTAAGGTCAATCTTTCTAAGGTTCAAGCCATTCTAGAAATGCCTCCACCCAAAAACCTCAAGAAAATTTGTATTCTACAAGGAAAATTATATTATATTTGGCATTTTATCTCCCAATTATTAGATATATGTCAACCATTTCATCACCTTCTTAAAAGGAATGTCTTTTTTGAGTGGAGTGAGGAGTGTCAAAAAGCATTCAATGCCCTCAAAGGTTATCTTTTTTCCCTATTTGTCTTCATTCCATCTAAGGAAGATCAACCATTTTATCTCTATATTTCAATAATGAATCACTCCATTAGTGCTATGATTATGCATAGGGATGAAAACCACAAGAAGAAAGCTGTCTACTATATAAGTTAAATACTTATAGACTCTGAAACTTGATACACTCACACCAAAAATTTATCTCACTTTAGTCTTTGTGGCTTATAAGCTTTGACACTATCTCTTTAATCACAATACTGACATCATCACCAACACCAATCCCCTTAAATATAGGCACTCTAAGACCTATCAAAAATAGTGCATGGTTCATTCAATTTGTCTTCTCACTGAGTTTGATTTGCAGTTCACTCATCAAAAATCAAACAAGGGGAAAATTATTATAGACTAGTTTTTTGATGCCCTCTTCCTAACATAAAACCTTGTAATATAAAATTGTGTGATGAATCCATCAACACACTCTCCACTAATGACACCACCTATCAAATGATGTTATTTTTCAATGGGTCCAAATGTCAAATTGGAGAGAGTGTAGGGGTTATCCTTGTTCCTCTTGATAGTAAACCCATACCCTTATCCTTTAAACTAGATTCTGAGTGCACCAATAACATGTCATAATATGAGGCCTTGGTTCTTAGACTTTAGATAGATATTTTCTTAGGGTTCAATTCCATCCACATTTATGGAGACTCCTAGCTTGTGGTGAATCAAGTCAATAGCTCTTATCAATGTAAGAATGACATCCTACAGTGGTACAAACATTTTGTAGGCACATTATTGGCCTCTTTCAATAATTATCTCTTAAAAACTATTCCTCATTTGATAAACAAGTTTGCTAATACCATGGCCTGTCTTGCCTTGCACATTTCCTCTTCATCATCTTCTTTGAATATTTACATTATCATCCATCATCTGATATTTCCCTCTTATGTTTCAGCAAACATCCTCTTTGTTGGTAATGTAGACACCAATTCTCATGATGTCTAGTATAAACAATTAGTGTAGTATCTCACTTATGATGTTGTCCCCTCTAATCTTTATAGCAATGGGTGGCATGATTTTGTTAAAATCACTATTCATTACACCATGCTGGGGGGTCTTCTCTATAAGTGAGGCTTCAATGACCTCCTTCTTCACTATCTAACTAATGTTAAAGTCCCTTATGTCATCAAGGAATTCCATTATGGAATTTGTGGTGGACACTTTAGCAAGAATGTGATTTCTAAATGCATTATTTGAATTGGATATTATTGTCCAACCCTTAACCAAGATTATTGTGATTACATTTGGCATTATGTCAAATGCCAACAACATGTGAATATTCTTCATGTACCAAGTCATGCTTTATAAGTGGCTTAGGATTTTTAGCCCTTATCTTAATGAGGTTTAGATCTTATCAGTGATATTAACCCACATTCATCTCTCTATCATCACTATGATATAATATTTCATTAAGTGGGTGGAAGTGATTCCCCTTATCTCCATAAAAGCTTAAAAAATTGTCAACTTTATCAATCATCACATTATTTGCCATTATGGTATTTCACATAAGATCATTATGGATAATGGTAAATCATTCAAGAACAAATATATCTAGAGGCTCTATGATGACTTTGGAATCCAAATAAGATTACTATCTCCTTATCATCCATAAGTAAATTAATAGGCAAAGGTTTCTAACAAATCTCTCACCAAAATTCTCATGAAAGTGGTCAGTGACTCTGGTAGGGATTGACATACACATATTACCTTTACTCTATGGGCCTATCACACTAGAATTCAAACCCATATCAATGTTATACCTTTCTCTTTGGTTAATGGAACCAAGGTAGTCTTGCCTCTTGAGTTATTAATTCCTTATCATCATATATCCTTACATGATATCCTCTTTAATGATAATTTTCACAATGAACTCTTGGCCCAACTTGATTTTATTGATGAATGTCAACTTGTAGCTCTAAATCATCTTCAAATCTATTAAGAGTTTATCAAGTACACCTATAACAAGTGTATAAAAGAGTGATATTTCAATATCAAAAATATCATATTGAAGGAGAATTAACATGTGACTAACATGAAAAAAAAAGGGGCAAGTTTATTCCTAATTAGCTTGGACCATATATCATAACTCACAAATATGGATCAGGGGCTTATCACTTGTCCTCTCTCAAAGGAAATACAAAACTTGAGACTTTAAATGTGTTTCATTTATGACCATTATTTTTCTATTCAAGCATCATGTTTCTTCATGTCTAACTTGATCTTGTCCCTTGGACAAAACTTCTTCTATTTTACACACCTTCCTTTCACCCTTTTCCCTCTCACACTTTCATCAATCTTCAAAGTATGGTGGTTTTTTCCTCATAAAGGGACACCCCTAATCCTTTATAGTCATGTCCATGACTAGAATTTTAAAAAAAAATTGGTATACAAAGCAATTTCATTATTTCTTGGGTCACTATAAAAAACATAAACTGCTCCTTTTAAGGATAACTGCATAGCATATTACTATTACAATAAATAAACTACTCCCTTAAAGGAAAACTATGAAAATACAAACCATATAAAGCATATACCACTCCCTCAAAGGATGGATATGTTAAATTTATTATAGTGAGCATGTAATTAGAAGCTTCTCATATCGATCAGCTTCACATGACCTCAAGAAATAATAAAAATACCATATATAGACTTCCTGCATTGATCAGTCTAACAAAAAGGACTTATGTCATGAACTTGTCTATGAAATCTCTTAGGTTACCTATACAAAGGTCATGTCATCCCACTATAAGGTTTTTATTACCCATTTACCTCTTTGATCATTATACTTGATTCACCTATCTCTATTACCTATTAAATGCAAATAAGGGACTTAGAGCTCACTTGCCACAAAGTGAACCAGTCACTTATCCAAATAAACTATGGTTGATAGTGTAGTGCATGAAAAGGGATTATGTTTGTATGCCTTCCCATGCTACCTTATGGTCCTTATCAATGAAAGAGAATTGTGCCTTTCATCTTACCCATCTTGTTCACTTGTCAGTTTCTCCTTTTAGATGTTATGTCTTGATGTGAAGACTTTCTTGTTTTCAATTTTTTGGTATACGTTTTGATCACTAAAATTAAAAATATATGCCTAGTATCAACCACATTTATTATCATAAGCAAGCAAGTCATTAATTATTTATGATACTCAACCTAACCATACTAACAATCCATATTTCAATAGTTTATTTATTACAAATGCTAATTTGTGTTATGAGAATTATAATTAGCATTTTAATCGATAGTTTATATGAATACCAATACACATGGAAGCTATATCAACATCATTTTAAGCATACACCATCACATCTATGGAAAATGATAAAATGAAAACCCAACATAGTACATTTTAAACATACACCATCAAATATATGGAAAAATGTTATGATTTGTCTAAACATTCAATTATGCACGTACCATCACAAATATGGGAAATTCTCTAATAAGCTAATAACATGTAAACATCATCATAACCATAACTATAACATTTTACATCTTACATCATAATAACATGGCATCAATAAACAACATCTATAATACCATCATCATATAAATCAAAATCATGTCATAACAATGGTACCGTCTCATATATATTGAATATCAAAGTATACATCAATGCTACATCAATATATATGTATTTCTCTCTCTCTCTCTCTCTCTCTCAAAAATATATAAAAATGGCTGACTAATCCTACCAAGGAGGTGGTCGTGACCTGACAATGTCACCCATGTCCTCAACCTATCTACAACATTGAGAGCTCAATGTTGTACTATAGGCATTCATCTACTGCTATACTAGATAGTCAACATACCTAAGGATCTCTTGATGAACCTTGAGGGCCTATGTATAATAATCAATCTCCACTAGAGTAGTGTTGTATCTCTCAATTGACACTATCTATAAAGGCTCCATACTCCCTAATCCAAGTATCTATGGTGGTCCCATCATGCCAATAGTAGGTGCTTGTGATGGTGCCTATGGTGGTGGAGGAGGTGCAACTACATATTCATCCATCAGGGCATCTCTCTACTATCATGGCATTCAACTATGCTTATAGCCCTATTACCTCACTACCATCAGTCACCCTTATCTAGGGAAACCAATTGTCAACACTCCCTATCTCAAAATTTCCTCTTAACTAAGAGCATGTGACCCTTTCATAGTCTAAAATAGACTATATTAGGGGTAGTTGGAGATCACACATATCTCTCAATCATGACAACTAACTATGGGGTTCATTGGCATCTCTACCAACCATGACGAATGACTTAGAGATTATGCATATCTCCCCAACTAGACACACCCTTTGTGATGACATTATTATTGTCACTAAGCTAGCTAGCATTATGATTTATTTGAAGTTGGATTTTTCATAGGCATTTCAGATCATGACCCTAACTAGTACTTATTGCATGTGACCATTTTGTGTCTTCCAAGAACACTTCTAATTTCAAATAACTGGGACACATTGACCATTGGAGATGAACCTTTGATGGCTTTAACCTAATCAACTATCACTTATATATGCTATGGATGGGTTATTTCTATTTGCATCCTCTTGACCTATAAACCATTTAACCAACTTTAGCATGAAGTAGTGTGCATGTGTGTCATGTTATCACCACATTTCCACTTCCCACCTAAATTTGCCCACCTATCTTCTTTCAAAATGATCATCAATTATGGTTTTACCACCATTAGTCCTCATTTTGATGGGGGAATACATCATCCCATCCTTGGGGGAACAAACCTTTTTTTTTGTCTCGCATCTTGTGCATATAAGTTACAAGATAAAAAGGTGAAAATGTAGACACTAAAATTATGCTAATCACTTACATGATTACCTAGGTCACATTACCCCTCAACCCCTTTCTTATTTAATTTCCTAACCTATGTATTTATCCCTTATGAACATGTTATTAATTTAATTGTTTAATTAAATTTGTAAAATCTCCTTTGGCCACCTCACTTGGATATCTCACCATATGATTAGTTCTCACCCTCTGCCTCACCCTGGGATCTAGTCATTCTATCCTAACCACCTAGGACCTATTATTCCCCCCCTCATATCTCTTTAACTACCTAACCACCTCTCAACCTCATGTTATGACCTTTTTCTAATGAGAAAACCCATTTGTCAAAGTAAAGTAGGTTAAAAGGCTAAATATAACCTTTTTTACCTAGTCATGGGGAATCAACATCAGTTATCCCTCAGCCAATGTCAGTGGGCCCATCGATGTTAGTTACTTAGGCATGCTTCAAAATTGGACATAAGGTCAAAAAATCATTGATTATCATAGATATTTCATTATCAAAGCATTATAGCATCATTATCAACATCCAAGCTTACCATCACTCTACATGAATTATTCTAGATTAGGAATTGACAAACTACATAGTGTTTTGGGCATCAAGGATTAGAAACATATGATTTGCCTCATATATTCATGCACTAGTTTATCAAGCCTCATTAGAGCCATATATCGAGCATAGTTGCTCACCCATCCAACCTAACTAAGTATATTTCAATTTTTTTTCATGTTTTAAAATAGTTGTTTTATATTGGTTATAAAAATATACTATTTAATTGCTCATGAGACTCAAGCTTCCTCTATGGAGGAGTTGTCACACTCCCCCACCTCCATCTCTCTACCTCATCATATCAACCTCTATTTTACCCTTTATGAGTCTTACTCAGTCCCTCATGAATCCTCATGACCCCTTTATAAGACTAAAACTCTATTTACCTTACCAAAAAATCCTTCCATAATACCACCAATATCATTACCCCAACTGACATCAGTTATCTAGATTGACATCAGTGACCTAAACTGACATCGATCACTTAACTGACATTGATCACTATGTTTCTATACTAGTAACCTCAAAAGTCTTCCTAGTAGCCTCAATAAAACATAATTCCCCTACCTAGCCTACACTATATTATTCACTGACACGTTTAGACCTACAACATGGTAAACAATATTCTATCCCTCTCTCTATCTCTCTTCATTTATGGTTGTTTTAAACTCTGTTTATAGATAACAGACTATCATCCCAGGGAAGTGTTATGCTTCTTGGAATAAGTGCATAGCTTGATAGCTTAGGCATATCTCTATTAACAACAAATTTTTTTAGTGTTTTCTTATACATAGGTGTCTTCCTCCATATCCGATGAGGAGTTATCACAATATAAAAAATGGTGTGCATCATTTTGGGTACTTAATTACTTATCCTTAGCAATCACACTTTTGTTTCTTCCTTTTAGAATAGATAGAAAAATTTGATAAAAATAGTGGGAAATAATGCAAATAAGAACCAAGTTCACTTTAAATATTTAACCCTGCAAGTAAACATCATTATCCGAAAGGCAAGAAGACTAATAAAATAAAATTAACCTAATAACTTTCAATTAACCTAGTATTGGTATGATTTAATAGCTCTACATTCAAATGTACACACTAGGAATTCATAAAAACCATTAAAATATGGAAGTAAGAACAAACAAGTGAGAGAAAAGCCAAGATAACAAAAGACACAAGCAAATTTGGACAAATTTGTAAAATTCCTTTCTTAAATTAATTGTTCAAAAGTTACAATTAGTTTTGGCTCGAAAACCTCCCCCTCTTTTTTACAAATGGAAATACTCCTTTTATAGAATGTAAGGAAGTTTGTTGGTCAGTCATATCCAATTAAAAAAGTACAAGTGTAAGGACAACTATCCCTTCTACAAAGGTTCTAAAATACACTAGACTCTTCCTAATTAACTAACTTATAAACAATGTGTTTTATGAGTTATACATACCCCTATAAAATTATATTACAAAAAGAATATCCTTTATCCAACTATCTTTGAGGTCCCTTATGCTATTATAATATTTTCATTACTCTCTGATGCTATTCATCAATTAGATTCAAATTAACAATAGGTTCCATGAAGAGTTCATATTCTTGGTCTACCAGGCTTCTAAGATCTCTTTCATTTCTTTTTAAAGCCTATTTGATGCTCCTAGATTTAGTAATCTTTTATTATGTTGTTAAGATCATGTACATGACCCTATTATTGACCATCCCAACTTTCCCTTGCTTCTTACTCCTCACTTCCTACATGACCAAGGTAGCTCTATGCTTAAACTTCTCATTAGTGATGAGGCATGTGGAGGTGAGTGTATTTGGCTTGGTGATCATGGTCCTAAGTAAGTGTTCCATCCTATTTTGTAGCTTCTTGTCATCCTCAAGGAGACTTTCTATGTTCCTGGACCATGTGTTTAGGATTTTGATTTTATCTACAAGTAGTCCTATGATTGTCTTTTAGATGAGATAGGCTAATTGTTTTGAAACTAGGGATTTGATCTTCCATCAAGAATTTTGGTCAACTCTTTCATTTTATCCCTTGAATTGTACCTTTGGGTGACTAAGCTCCTCACTACTATATGCTTATAAAGCTTCACATCTTTCCTAAAAATGCCTTTTTGAGCTTTCATGGCTATGAATTTGTTCAGATTACTCACTAGTGGTTTGTAATTTGGCTCTGGATTGAATTCTCTTAGCACAAGTGATAATTTAACTCTCTAAAGATTGATTGTAGTGAGTATAGGGTTGAACTAGGGCTTATGTATATGTTTAGGG
Organism: Torreya grandis; assembly: GCA_037957365.1. NCBI lineage: Eukaryota > Viridiplantae > Streptophyta > Pinopsida > Cupressales > Taxaceae > Torreya > Torreya grandis. The sequence continues at coordinate 1,075,905 of JARHVA010002924.1, read as the reverse complement.
TTTTTTGAAGGTTTTATTAGAGATTTAATGATGGAAGCTTATTGAACTCATATGAACTACATTTCTCAAATTTTATTTAGATCACCTATCTATCCCTTTACCTTGATATAAATCTATAAAATATCTTAAATTGACTGCTCTATTTGATCATTTTCATCTAATCAAATGCATGCCATTGATATATAATATGATGCTCAATCTTAACCTGGGGGTTGGGGCTTGAAAAGTCAACTTTGATCATGCACCATTAGATAATCTAGGTATGAATCAATGAACTCCATTGGATCTCAATGTAAGGGTTGGATCACCATTAGATGCTTAATGTTATTTCACTAAAATTGTGACACCTATCACCTTCTCACTTGTTTAAGACTCTATTGAAGCTTTGACCTATTATACACCATTAGATCAATTCTATCTAATCAAATGCATGCCATAGATTATTATCTGAGTAGTCAAACAGGATTGGTTCCTACAAATAATGAAAATACTTAAGTCAAATCTTGGGGAACATAAAACTTGAGCTAAAGTCTTAGACTAATGTTTTTATTCATATTGATAAATATGAATAAAGTTTTTAGGCTAAAGTCTTAAGATAACTTAGAAACATAATAAAAGGGACCTCAAATTCAGTTAGACCACATTAAGATAAAAGGGATCAAAGGGGAATTGAGACATGAATGTATTAGGATAAATGTATTATACTAGAGTCTTGGCCATGTTAATAAACATGACTAGGACCTTAGGATAAAATATAAACTAGGTCAAATTAAAGTGTTCCTATGAAAATTTAAATAAAATCTCCTACCAAATTTGAATTAAAAAGGAGTACTTAGACTAAATATAGATTAAGGGTTTTAGAAATTCAAATATGAATTCAATTAATCAATTATAGGCCAAAGGCTAGTAAAAAGGGTAATTTATCATTTAACACAAAACCTTGAGTATTGCCCATTTTAAATGAACTACATTAAACTTGTAACCTAAAACAAAGATATCTAATGTTAGTAATTTTAGATAAGATCAAACTAGAGCCAGGAAAAAATAAGCCAAATAAACCATGGTGTGGATGGTATTCAAATAAATATTATGTGCAAACATGATAATGACATTATGATCAAGTGAACTTTAAATTTTAAGGTATAAAATATACATAATTTAACACAAGGGTCCCTATTTTTTAGGAATGGGGGTGTGTTAACCTCAATAGGTGTCAATCTAACCCAATAACCCCTCTATGAATGGGTGATTTATACATAACCAATACTCTAAATAGGGCCTTTTACTTATGTAGTTATCCCGTATGTGTTGGCTTGTGGGTACACAATGATCTAATGTGTGATAAGCAAAAACATGCAGTGACATAGCTTATAACTTGGAAAATATGGCTCATGAACTACTATTTGAATGTTTTAAAATTGTGGAAATATATTTTATTTGATTAATATATAAATAGGGATGAATAGAGTAGGTTTGATCAATTCAATTCTTGATTGAGTACTTGATATGTGTAGACTTATGAGTTCCAGGTTTTTTTTATGATTGATAAGTGAAGAAAATGAAGGTTGATATTGTAAATATACTAATCCCTTTTAGAAATATTTCACACAAAAACACTTAGGCTGAAATTTAGGATATATTTCATTTAAAAATTGGATAACTTTTGGGTATTGGACACTTTGTAGGAAAATGAGACACTTACATTGATGCATGTGTCTGTCTAGGATGCAAGTGTCCAGGGAGCTACAAAATAGGTACATTTCTAGAACTAGTAGTGAAGGATAATACTAATGTTTAATGAATTTTTAATAGTATATAAGGCCTAATAATTAGAATAATAATGTTTGGACTAAGAGATAAGTAGTTTAGGTACAAAGATATAGTGAACTTGAGCCTTTTGTTAGTGGTTAGGTTTAGAACTGAAATTTATATCTATGATAGGTATTTTACAAGTGTGAAAGATAAGGGTACTACATAAATCATATTTTAGTATCTACATTCCCCCTACCCCTCCCCCCCCCCCAATTAATATAGTAATGAATTTACTAAAGGAAAAAAAAAGTGTACTTGATTGTGTATAACACACCTTATCTTTGCATAAACCCAACTTGACTGACTTTTTGGTGACTAACCTATAGCCAAAATCATATTACAATATATAATTAGTGTATGAAATATGAAATTTGAATAAAATTAAATTCTTGAAAGTAAGAATATCAAGGTTAGGAGTGCACATATGTGTTGATACAACCATTTTGCCTTTTGTAAATTTAAAATGATTGAAAGTAAGAAGAGCAAGATTATGAGTACACATATGTGTTGAGGGAACGATCTTTCCTTTTTGATTTGATTTCCTTTTTGAAATTTGATTCAAAATGAATAAATTAAATTCTTGAAAGTAAGAAGATCTCATTATGAAACAATATTATGAGTACAAATATGTGTTGAGGGAACGATTAAAGCTGATATCTCATTATGAAACATTAAAGTTGATACCAGGATAATTTTGACCCTACAAGTGTGTGTGTGTGTGTGTGTGTGTGTGTGTGTATTGTGTGTGTGTGTGTGTGTGTGTGTGTGTGTGTGTGTGTGTGTGTGTGTGTGTGTGTGTGTGTGTGTGTGTGTGTGTGTGTGTGTGTGTGTGTGTGTGTGTGTGTGTGTGTGTGTGTGTGTGTGTGTGTGTGTGTGTGTGTGTGTTGAAGGAAACATGATCATAAACTTGGTGTAAGGGTGAGTTGAAACATGACCATTGAGCCTATTTCATCTCAATTAAGCAACCCAAAATATGTGCATAGTCTTTTGAGTGTGGGAAACTAAATTAACTCAAAATATATATCTTGTGAGGGTGGATTATTTAATCAAATCCAACCTATAATTATGGTAAAGTTAGATTATTTAATCAAATCTAACTTATAAGTTTGGTAATATTGACTGATTTATTTGAGTCAACCTTCCAAATATGAGCCAATTATTTTAGTATATTTTCTCAATAATAATCCATACTGGGTATAATAATAACCCACAATAATATTTGAATTATATAAATTGATATTATTTTATAATTTTAGGTGCCCTTTACATGACACATATACATGATATATGTCTCTAGTTTAAATCTTGTTATAATATAAGTATCAGTGTATATAATTATACCATATATATATTAGAATCATATAACTATGAAATTTGGTGAATTTTAAATTGGTACAAGTGTAGAGGTCATGAATTTTGACCTACCCTCAATATAATATGAAACATTAAAAGTGTGGAATCCATGTCTCTATGACATGATCCCACTGATATGATCACTCTTCTGAGGTGAGGGGAAATATAATATGGAAGTTTCCTTACCTCAAAAGGATAATATAATTGTATAATATTTGTATGTATCATGTAACATGTAGGAGTAACATGTCTAGGTAGATATAACATTGCAACATGCATTATGTGATCACGTCAAGGCTTAATATGCATGATAAAGATCATGGAAACATTTAGAGAGTAATAATACAAGCTCAAAAAATAATCAGTCACGCACACAAGAGTACTCAAAATCAAAGCAACAAAAATGGTCTAGGGAGACCCCATACAAAGGGCATGTTCAATTTTTTCACAATTAAAGGGAGATGACTTAGTCAAATGTTCATAATCATAAAGTTATGTATTTAAATTTTCATACAAAAAAATGACATATTCAAATGTCAAAATATTTAAGAAAAGGCATGGGGACCACAATCAATGGAGCATATTTAAATGACCAAATAGAGAATGCAATACAAGACAATAGAAAACAATGAACACACTCAATGAAGTGCTAAAATGGAAAATTAAGACAAATATAAGAAACAAACATGAATATAACATAATATTTCTTGAACATATGTGTTTAGAATAAATGTTAAGTATATATAATATGAATTACATTGTGAAAGGTATAAACAAGGATATATGCATGTGTAAGTATATATAATCTCAAACATGATAATGGAAAGTGATCATCAAATAATATAAGCTAGGTGTATTATGATCAAAGAGGAAAATACCCACAACTAACTTAGTAAATGAGTGGAGGGAAGACCCAACATATGTATGTGCAAATATCATGTGTCTAGTTATGCCTATATCACACTAAAATGAAGCATAAAACATTTATGTGTATAGGAAATGAATGATATGTTATCTACTAACATGAATAAAATGGCATATGTATAATAAATAATATTACTAGGAACATGTTGAAATTATTTGGTAATTATGCATTATTTAAATGGTTTTTTATTTTTTGAATATTTTATGTAAGATACTTATGCAAGCACATAATTCTCATTAAGTTTTTGAGAGGTATACCTTAAAGTGTGGCTAGGTGGGATATGCCTTTGCCCATGTTTTATATTACTATGAATGGTCCCAACTAATTTGGTTTTAATTTCCCTTTTTCTTTTTATACATTGGTATTATTTTGATTTTATTTTAGTACCAGGTCACCAAAAATAAACTCATATGATCAAAGCCTTTTATTATATTCCTTCTTGATGGTATCACTGTAAACTTGTATGTTATCAATATCTTGAGCATGTTTTACACTCAATTGCTTCAACCGGGGTAGTTATTTTTCATGATACTCATTATCTTTTATAATATCCTTGAGAGAATCATACAAGGATGGGATTTATAGTTTAATTGGTAAAATTTATGTTATACCATAAAAAAAGGAGTAAGGTGTGTCCTAAGTATATGTATGAACACAAGTGTGGTATTCCCATAAAGGATACACCATTGAATGGCTAATTGGTACTATATTATTTAATTGTTTATCTATGTATTTTAACAATAGTTTTATTTGTTGCTTATGCTTATCCATTACCCTCTAGGTAACAAGGTCTAGAAAATGTATGTTTGATTTTATATTTGATACAAAAGTGTTTCACTATTTTAATTTTAAATGACAATCCATTATCGATAATAATAACTAAAGGTATGCCAAAATGGGAAATAATATTGGTCATGAAAAACCTGCATATGTCATCCCCTATGGTAAAATTAAATGGAATTACCTCCACCCACTTTATAAGATATAATGTAATTGTAATTATGAATTTGTATCTACCAGTGGAAACAAGATTTATTTTTTCAATCAAATTAAATCCACATAAGGAGAGAGGCCATGGTGAGACAATAAAATGTAACTCATGAGATGGAGCATGGTTTAGATATTTCTAGATTTACAAACATAATTTAGCATGTTCAACACATTTTTGTTCCATTATAGGCCAATAGTAACCTTGTCATAATATTTGTTGGGACATGGATTTGCCATTGAAGTGTCTCCCACACTCACTATCATGCATTTCTAAGAGTATGGTTCATCCCTCCTATTTTATTAGGCATCAAATTAATTGTCCATCAAATCCTCACCTGAACAAATCATTGCTAATAATAACATAACTTAGTGCCTCATGGTGTAATATTCATTTGTCATTCCATGTGAAGTGGTCTAGTATGTAATCCTGATATAATAAATTAGATGATTATGTACCATTCTATATTTGTAGAGATGTGAGTAATAATGATTAATACTAAAGCATCTACTTTATCTTGAGTGATGGAAGGTTGTCATAAATATTGTATGGTAAAGTTTATGTAGTCATAAGAGATATCAAAAGACATTAAAGATGATGCATTAGCATTACATCTGCATGGTAGTTATCTTTACATGAAATATTGTTGATAGAAAATGTGTCAATTTTTTCATTTAGTCTATCCACCATTTGTTTATATGGTACTAATGCTTTTATTTATTTTTATAATTATTGGTAAATTGATTAACAATCAACTATGAGTCTTGAATGTTATTGATATGAAATATTTGTGATATAGATAACCAATGCCTCATATTATAATATATTATTAGTGAAAAAAGGCTAATCTATAAGAGAATGACATGTATTCTCCCTTGAGGGTTAAAAATATGATACCAATACTTGCACCTAACATACATCTAAATCCATTATAGAACATTATCCATGGATTTTAAGATATATTTGTTAGGGTGTGGAGCTAAAAGCTTCACCAAGGAGCATAGTTAAAACAGGTTTCTACACAGACGTCGGTGTCGGTCAGGGGCGACCGACGTCGGTTAGTAGCAGTTGCAGAGGCGCCGACGTCGGCGATAGGATCGGCCGGCGACGGTCACAGGCGAACAGGCAGGAACCGACGTTTACCTTCCAGAAATCTATTTCCGAGGAAGCAGCGAGTGTTTGCATGATGAGATTGAGTTGTAGACTCAATCGCGTCTCTATTATTATTAATATTATTTTTAGAGCCCTTGTTCAAGAGGCTTAACTGTTTGTTGTAAGAGCATGATCATTATTTCTCCTTAGCTTGAGGGTTGAAAATATGAATACCAATACTTTGCACCTTCACCATACATTTCATAAATTCATTATAGATTTACATTAGTCTTATCTATCTGATTTATTTCCGGATTTTAACTATATATTATATTTTTTGAATTCATCATGGAAGGCTTTAGTTATTGGAAAAGGATTGGGTAATGTAATTGTAACTAATTGATTGGTTACAAATTGAATTTTTACTAATTTTTGATATATAAATTTGAGATTAAATTATATAATTTTTAGCACTCATTCAACTATGTGGCCCATTAGGTGAGTTTTTTCATGAGAAAATTTTAAGCGATCTTATTTAGTTAAAATGTGGATCTCATTATTGAGCAAGTAGTGTCATATCTTTTTTGTAGTAAATACTAGTGCATTGACATATTTGTATTCGTAAACAACTAGTTGGTAACTTATATTGTAAATTTCACATTCTTTATGAGTATCATAATATTGTGCTAATAGGGCCACAAGGGCCTCAAGGGTGGTTGACATATAATTAATAATGGTATATCTAGGGTAGGAGGTACAACACTGGTGACTTTGCTAAATATATTTTGATTTTAACAAAGCATTGCAAAAAAATGTCATCCCATATAAAATTAGTGTCACAGTTTAGAAAATGCATGAAAATAATTGATTTATTAGATAACTAAGCAATGAAAAATCAAATAGATTAAATTTTCCCTTGTAAACATTGTAATTATTTTTGTTTTTTTGGAGGTGGAATATAAACAATATATTTTACCTTTTTTGGATCAACTTTGATGCCTCAATGATAAACTATATACCCCAAAATATTTATAGAGGATACCAAAACAAATATTTTTTGGATTCAATCACCTATTGAATTTGTACAATCTTTAAAATAATTATCATAAATTGGGAGCATGATCTTGTCAGTGTTTTAATTGTTTAAGTAAATCATTGACATAATATTTGATGGTTTTATGAGTGAAATCATGGAACATGTGTGTCATTTCCCTTTGATATATATCTCCTTTGTTTTTAATTCCAAAAGGCATGGAAATATAAAAAAGTTTTCCCCATGGGGTGGTAAATATTGTATTTCCCTGATCTATTGGTTAATTTTGATTTGGTTATATCTAAAAAACCACTCATAAAGGAAAATTTCTCACAACTAGTTGTAGAATCGATGATCATTGCAATGTTATGCAATGGAAAATAATATTTAGGACAAGATTTATTTAAGTCAAGGTAGTTTTTTCAACATCAAATTCCACCATTTGGTTTAGTTACAATAAGAATATTAGAATCCCAATCAGAGTGTACAATAATATTATAAATTTTTCATATAATAGCTTTTAAATTTCATATTTTGCCAATAAAGTACTTCTAGGATACATTTTACAAATATTTTATTTTACTAGTTTGTATTTGGATAAAATAAAATATTATGCATTGTAATGGATGGATCTATCCTAGGCATATCTAAATAAGCCCAAGAAAATAATTTTTGGAAATCATGTAAGACTTAACAATAAGATTTGAATTCATATTCCTACATCATTGCAACAAGTAATAATAGTCGAGGATATTTTTCTACTCCATAGTTATATTGTATTGTTTCTTCATTTAATAAGGTAGATCATTTTATGATATATGGCATGGTATGAATTTTATTAAGTGCATCATGTTGAATATTAGAGTTATCACTCTCACCAAAGTAAGAATGAATAGAGGGGGCATGAGGAAACTTATTCTTATGATAAGAGGAATGAAGATCCTCATACACCCCTAAGTACTCTAACAATGACCCATCATCTGATAACTCATCTAATGTCAAAATTTAAAATTAAACATTTAAGTTAATCACATGAGGATTTTCCAATTTAGATCATTAGTAGAAGTAGGTATATGTAAATAATTATCAGCATGTCTATTTAAAATAAGGTGTATAGTGAGTGGCTTGCTTTATAGTTTTAGTTTTTTTCAAAAACCCCAATCCTTGTCAATTTTTATTATTTGAAGATATAATAGGTTAGTTTATACCTTGTTCATTATTTCCTAATCCTTGTCCTTTACATCCATATTTTAACAAATATCAGGAGCTAAAATTAGAATCATATGAATGTGGTGTAAAAACATTCCTTGGTTGTATCATTGTACATTGCTTGAAGGGATTTGTGTTCAATTGGCACACACACACACACACAGATATATATATATATATATATATATATATATATATATATATATATATATATATATATATATATATATATACATATATATATATATACCATATATATACATTGGTGGATAAATTTTAGACATGTATGAAAATTGGAATAAACTACAAACATTTCATGTATCCAAGGTCATCTCAAAAATATGTTGTAATTTAAGTCATATGGCATAACTTGGCATGAATTAGGTAATGTATGGGGTCCCATGGTAATATTTAGTTTTGTCTACCCTAAAATTTTCATGCCATGTTATCAAATACCTTAATACTCATGTTGTATGGTTACAAATTTATAGGTTTGATGCTGAATAAATAGAGAAAAGATATTTTGAAAGTGTTGAGCCTTGAGCCATTGTCCACAAGAACATATTTTACCATTTTATTAGAAACACATACTTGGACATATAATGGTAAACAATAATTTATAACATTTTGAGGTGTTAGATCCTCTCTTTCAAAATAAATGTTATGCTTAGTCTATTTTATTGCATTTTACATGAAGGCCACATATGGGGATCTACATTGCTTGGAAATATGGTCATATATAAGGCATGCAAAAGAACATCTTTGTAATGAAAATATTTATGTAATAAATCCAAAAGTTAAATTTTTATCAATGACATCCTTTGAGAAATTTATGACATTGAAGAGAAGAGGGGGTTTTCATGAATTTTATATAATGTTTGGTGCTAATAGGTAAAAGCTCATTGTAAACACTCTAATAATCAATAGTATGCAAGAATAACTTTTATTTTTTATTGTAAAAATTTTGACCCCTTTGCTTTAAAATTTTAATTTAGTTAGTCATGTATTCACCATAACAAACAAAATGTATTATGACATATTGAAAAAGGAAATAAATGATATTTGCATCCATGATTAATTCCTTGTAAGTAAATGGGAATATAATTATAAAATATTTTCACTTTAAAAATTATAAATTAAATAAAAATAGGAATACTTAGGTCAATCTAGGGTTTGAAGACCAAATATTAGGTTAACCAAATGTTTAACCATAAATTTAGGTAGGTGTGGTTATCTAGGGTTAAGAGGGATTATATTAAATTTTACAAAAGGATGGTGAACTAACATAATGAGCAATAGAAAAACTTATACAAATAGTATGCTGAATTTATAATACTAATATTGATAAAAATAGTAAAATATAACTCTTTATAGATATTTCAATGAATTGGAATTAAATGAAAATTAGATAATTTACTATGTGCATACAAGTTTGATATGATACAAGGTTTTATATGTGCGTATAGGGATGATTTAAGACAAGATATAAGTGGAATAGAATATGATCTTAGAATAGTTGTTATATTATATGAATTTCCTTTCTTTGTCCTTAGAAGCTTATGTTAGATCTAGTTTATTACATCGGCATAAGTGTCTAACTTTGATGTAGGTGTCCTATACATAATACTAACTAGATACATATGGGACAAAATGGATCCTTCTAGTTTTTGTATCACCTTTATTATGATGTATATAGATCACATGCATAGGTTGTCACTCTTTATAAAATGATGAAATCCCTTAGAGTGATTGTGGTAAAAATGGGATAGTGGGCTCATGGTGTTGAGTTTCCCAAAGGAACACTCTATCAATGGGTGCTACCTACATAGAAAATATTTTGAAAATGTCCTAAAACTTATGCAATTATACCATACATGGTAGTTATTGTGTACACACTGATGAAATGTGTCATAATAAAATAAATATAGTGACCTAGCTTGTAGCTTGGTAAATATGGGTCATGATATGATCTTGGAATGCTTTAGACATATGAAAATACTACTCCTATGATTGATATATAAATAGGGATGAATAGGGAAGGTTTTCTCACTTGAATGCTTGATTCAGTGCTTCTTGGTATATGGCCTTATGAGTTCTACGTGTTTTCTACTTGATTACAAGGTATGTAATGAATGAGGGTTGATATTATATATATACTAATTCATTTTAGAAATATATATCAATAAATAACTTAGGCTAAACTTTATGATACCTTTAATTTGATAATTGGATGAATTTTGGGCACTGGACATTTTGTAAGAAAAGTAGATACTTGTGTTGATGCAAGTGCTATTTATGATGCAAGTGTCCAGGAAAATATAAAATAGGTACAAGTTAAGAACTGGTAGTGAAGGATAATAATCAATTTTAGATATTTTTCATAGTACAAAATTCTTTGTCATTAGAATAATAATGGTTATAATAAGAGATAAGTAATCTAGGCACAAATAGATAATGAATGTGAGCCTTTTAGTAGCAGGTGGGTCTAAAATTGAAAAGGTACAATCATGATAGGAGTTTTACAAGTGTACAAGACTGAGGTACTACATAAGTCATATTTTAATACCTATATTTATTACATAACTAATTACCATTACCATTAGAATTGATCAATAATGTGGTGTTATAATTAGATGGAGAGTATTGACACATGAGTATTGATCCTCATGACATTCTTATTATAATTATCACAAGGATTGATGTGAATTAATGGTAATCTATAGGATGTTCTTTAGAGATTCTATTATCATAAATTTATTGTACCATAGTGATGAAACTAGATGGTGAGGATTGACACATAGTGATAATCTTTTGGACAATTATATTCTTGTTAGCATAGGCCTACTGAGAAAAAATGGTAATCTATGATATAACCCAATAGCGAAGGTGCACTTGGATTACCATAGAATAAATAATGGTATTATGCGGTATGATCTATTAATGTATGAGGTCCACTTAGATCAATTCAGATGAGTGAGGTTTCTTTGTAGTCTCTATAAGCTAGTAGAATGGGTCAAGCATTCCTTTGGGAGTCAATATTAGTTAATCCAATTGGGTTTGTCACCTATCTTTGTAAATCAATATTACCAATTGAATTAAGTATATAAATTAGGTGCATAACCTTGGATTATATATGTCAGTTGGTAAACCATATAGATTGATAAGGTATCTAACCTATTCTAAGGACTCTATATATAGGTATATAACAAATTTATGTATACATGCTTTCCATAATCTTATCTATATTTTTCATAGTAGTATGTATGTCAGTTATAATTAAGATGTGAAATGTGGAGTATGCATATTTATATGGTAAAGTATTATTTATATTTTACATGATAAGTGTTGTGCATGGAATCACTTCAATAATCTAGAATCTCATATTCACTAATTATACAACTACACTAGAAGGATTGGTGTTGTACATAAACTTGTGGACATGCATGTATGGATGTCTAAGGAGTACATAATATACATCAATGTAAGGTACATAAAAAAATAGGTATTCCTTTAAATGATGAATTATATGCAATAAATTAAGATAACTCTACATCTTAACTAACTTAGTAAATCCAAGATCAGATAAGGTAATCAATCAACATCCATTTAAATATTATTTATATTGATATAATTACCAAATTATATTTACTAAACCTAACCAAGGTGTATCTTACCACTCAACATCAAAGGATTGGGTTCTAAAGCCTCTAGAAAAATGAGACATATGCAATAACCTGATCTAGGCCTAAGTACATAAAATAAAAATAATCTAGTGCTTACCATAACTTGTGGCATAAAGGGGGATGGTTAAAAAATAAAAAACAATAAAGGGATCATGGTAGGTAAATGGGAGCCTAGATAACCTAAAGTGGAAGATGGAAATAAAATAAAACCATATATACACTAAGTTTAAGCATAGAGGTATTTAAAGTAAGGAGTTATACATTCAACACATATTACTTGTAAAATATCTATCTTATAAAATAAAATAACAAGGTAAGTAATGGATGAACTTATCAAGTCTCAATTTTTCCTTTGGCCAATGGTGATTTTCAAAAGGTTGTTTCAGATTTATAAGGATCACTCTATAGAAATCATATCTAGGATAAAAGACTCCTACTTTGCATCCAAGAATTCTTACAAGATAAGTAATCTTATTTCCAAGGAAAACACTAAGAAATGGCTCTTTCAAATGTAGATTTAGTATATGGACTGTAATGATGTGTAAATGAATTTTACTCTATATTGGATTGAAATGAGACTTGCATTTATAGAAATGGATAAGACTTAACCCTTATAAAATTTTAGCTAACTAGGTTAGCCAACATGATTTAGTTTATTTATAAAAAATTTGTTGTTAGGTCTTAAACTAAGTCAACCATGCTAACTTAGTTTCATAACGGTGCTTAATATTTTTTAATAGCATTGGCTTGATCGGATTAGTAAGAAAATATTGTGTTTGATTAGTGGGGGATATTTGAAAGGATAAATTCTTAAGGAAATGTGTAAAAGGGGCTTGGATTTATTAGGGAGTTGTATAAGTGATTTTGTAATGGGTTTAGGTAATGATAGAGTTCACCAAAAATATTTTGAAGCACAAATGGTCTACCCACCCTTTTCCTAGTATACCCTTTAAGAAGTGCACTCAGAGAGATCAAAAGTCAATAGGTTATTTTAAGAGAGAAATTGTCAATAAATGAAAAATTTTAATAGTATTATGTATATGCATATGCCCCACTTAAATCTCATCACATGTCACACAAGTGTAATAGGGGATGGTGATTTGATAAAAAACATAACAACACACAATGTTGAGCTAAAAAATTGTATTATAAAGTAAAAAATAAGTGAAAGTAAATAATTGATAAATACATAATTTCGCTTACATTAATTGATGTTTAAATAGGAGTTGTATGATAATAAAATAGAAGAGGCATATAGTGTGTAGAATAAGAGATGGATGAGAAAAATAAGATAAAATTCAAAATCTTTGCAAAAAAATTCTCTACATTATCAGGATTCTAGAACTTCTTTTATTTTGTCCAAAGATTTTATAAAAATAAAGTTACTAACAAAATATGTAATATATCAGTAAATAATTAAAGCTTTGAAATTTTACTTAAAAAGGAAGAAATTATTATTCATTTGTTAATTTGTTATTATTGACTATCAGATCTCTGAGTATATAGTACTAGTGATGAGAGAGATGATGGCCCAACTATGAGGAGGAGGACAAACATGAGGACAAATTCAAACTACTATGTAGATAGTCTAAGTATGAGATGAATTTAATATGTTTTTAATGTCATTTTGGGATAAAAATAAAATAGGTAAGGAAAATTAAGTTCTAGGGAAAATCCATGTAACTAAAGTTTCTTTAAAAAAATTAGTAATAGAGTAAAACTTATGAGGTGTAATGGGTAGGATTAAAAGTTTAAAAAATTAGGTCTAGGGCATTAATGGAGAGCTAGTTAAAAATCATCATGTAAATTAGATGGAATTGACCTAACTAACATAAATATTTTGGGTGATATTGAATAGGTGGACAAATTAATTAAAGGTAAAATTGGTTGATGGCATAAGTAATGGATGACTATGTATAAAGAGGAGGTGGTAGATGTAATAAAAAAGGTGGCTGACCTAGTAAGAAATTAATAAATGAGTGGTCAAATTAGTATATAAGATAGATGACATAGTTGGAAATGTTATGTGGTTGACGTAGTATAAAACATGGTTAACCTAGTAGGAAGATAGAAATCTAGCTGATGGCATATTCCCTAGCTGACTATGTGTAAATTTTAGGTGGATGATGTAGAAGAAAAGGTGGTTGACCTAGTATAAAGATAATAAGTTGGTCGATGTTGCATGCCCTGTCTAACTATGTGTAAATTTTAGGTGGTAGACATAGTGTAAAATGTGGCCAAGCTAGTATGAAATGAATAAATGTTGGTCGAATTAGTATATACGTTAGCTAGCATAGTTGGAAATGGTAAATAAAGGGAAACACAGGTTGATGAATTAGTTAATTGATTGTATTTTTTGCATTTTTAGAGTATATTTTTTTATATTTTGGGATAAAGATATGATAAGTGTTTTTTTTTTTGATATTTTTCAAAGGTAACAAAGACTTTAGATCCTCGTAGACATATTTTGGTTTTCATATCTAATGGAGAGAATTTTTGTGATGGATTGAGTAGTTAACTGACTTAGGTTTTAGATGTATTATGGATATGTATGTAATGTACCTTTAGGAACCTAGGGCTCATAACTGATAGAATAAAAATCCAATACACATATATTGATATAAAACATTTATTACAACACCATATTCCTTTTATGGAAGGTATAACTCCATATCACTGGCCTCTTCTAAGGGGAAACCTCCTTTTTTAAAAAGCTCTATTTATAAATAGCTTATTTGATTCCTAATCATAACTTATACTCTTTATGTATACTAATTCTCATCTACCCAACTGCTTACTCTTATGTATATGATACTAAACCATTATTCAATATTATATTATCTATTCTACTATTATACTCTCTCTAGGTACATTACATTCCATCCACCTTAAATATGTTTCAACCTCGACACATGATAATAAATAATAAGAGGAAAAAATGAAGGATAGAACCAAAAAATGGTTGAAGACTAGATAAAGGCACACCCATTTGTCATTTTTGCTTCCACGTATGCATGTGCTTTGATATGAATATGTATAACAACATGGTGAACATGAACACTATAATTAAAGGTCAAGTGAAATTTGAACTATGATAATCATATCCTCAAATAAAGAGTATGGGTGCTCAAAATATTCATCTTGATGAAGGAATTGAGGATGTATGCCATTTCCCTTACCATTATTCCCTAATAAAGGTAAATCCTTGGTTCCCTACTTGGGATTTATGATTATCGGCTTGGGCTCATTAAGGGCCTAATCAAGCATGATAATTTCTTAAATGATATTTTCTATAACCTTCTAAGGTGCTTGTAAAAGTGAATCAATGTCTAGTTTGTGGAAGGATTGAAGAGGTGTTGCTGTGTAGAGGTGCAAAAATATGGGTGTCTCACCATGATTATAGTAGACAAAATATTATGTGAGCTTAGATAAGCCTCATGATTCCATCATGGATTTAGGTTACCACATTTTAACCTATAATAAAATATCATTTTTAAGTTCATTGATGAAACAATGTTGGAAGAATTCATCAGATAGACCTACAGTCTGATTGGCCAGGTATTCAAATGTTGTTTGATATTATCTAACCATGTTAGTTTGATAAAGTGTAGTCAATGCATTGATGAGATTATTTATAGAGAGAATTAGAATCTGTATGAGAACTAAAATTTAAATATAATGATAGTAGAGGATGTCAGATTCAATGGAAAATGTGTCCCTTACAATATAACTAATAATTTTTTTATTACAATAGTAGTATTCACTAAAAATAAGATAAATTTTAAAATAATAAACAAAAATATAAAATAT